>JASEVX010000010.1:37750151-37794564 GCA_031761405.1 Serripes groenlandicus | reverse complement strand
TGCAAACCGGACAGGTACAGTTCCGACATGAGTGACCGTTACCTTGAGGAACAGAAACTGGCGATTCAATTTATTGATTTTTTAATGCCGTTTTCAACAATTTTTAGCTCCACTGGCTGAAAGCCAGTTGAGCTTATGTCGTGGCGAATTGTCCGGCTTGCGCGCGTTAACTTTTTTCCTTTACACGACTTCTTCTCCTTAACCACTTGGCCAGTTTGGTTGAAACTTCATAGGAAGCATCCTCTCAATGTCCCCTTCTAAATTCCTTAAACAAAAAAAGTATCCAACCAAAATTCTGGTTTCCATGGCAACCGAAAGAAAAAGATAGTGAAAACTTAAAAAATCTTCTTCTCTGAAAGTGTTGGGCCAATTTTCAAATAATTTTGTAGAAATGTTCATTGGGTGACCCTTTATTAGATTCCTTCAAGAAATGTTGATTGGTTGAAAAACATGGCCGCCAGGGGGCGGGGCTATTTTGCCATATATGGCTATAGTGATAACTTTAAAAATCTTCTCCTTCGTAAGTGTTCAGCCGATTTTCAAATAATTATGTAGAAATGTTCATTGGGTGACCCTCTATCAGCTTCCTTCATGCCATTTTGATTGGTCAAAAAACATTGCCACCAGAGGGCGGGGCTATTTTGCCTTATATGGCCATAGTGAAAACTTAAAAAATCTTCTCCGACGAAAGTGTTAAGCCGATTATCAAATAAGTTTTATAGCAATGTTCCTTGGGTGACCCTCTATCAGATTCCTTCAAGCCATGTTAATTGGTCAAAAAACATGGCCACAGAGGGAAGGGCTTTTTTGCCTTATATGGCTATAGAGAAAACTTCCTGTTGATTGGTTGAAAAACATGGCCGCCAGGGGGCAGGGATGTTTGGCCTTATATGGCTATAGTGGACATTTAAAGTAGAATGGAGTGCTCCGCGGAGCACGTGTTTCACATGCACCTGCTCATTGGAAGTTTGACGGACAGACAGACGCCGAACAAAAAAATAAGTAATCCCAAGTGCCTACCATGCTATACAGGGTGACACAACAATCTTTCTTTTCCACTTGAACTATTTTGCCGATTTTCAAATAATTGTTCAGCAATAGTTCTTGGGTGACTCTTCACTATTCATAAAACATGTGAAAGTGGAAGCCAGTAATGCAGAGGTAGCTCGTCAGCCTCCCGTATCAAAGGTCCCTGGTTCGAGTCCTGTGATGAACGGGTCCTGCATTTGGGATTTTTCCACACAAACGGCGCAAGTATTGGTTAAGTCCCCAGGAAGCAAACATCGAGAGTAATTAATCTAAGCCAAAGGCTTGTTTCGCAATCGATGCAAAATAAATAAGTAAACTAAAACATGTGAATAACATTCTACGGAATATTTTTGATCATTGTAGATATCTAAATTTATGAAATTATAAGGTCAAATTAATGCTGTCACAATAACGTAACATTAAAGGAGGTACCAAAATCAATATTGTAATGCTGTCACAATAACGTAACATTAAAGGAGGTACCAAAATCAATATTGTAATGCTGTCACAAAAAATTCGTTGGATTCGGCTAAATTCGCACGAATTTTGTCAAGAATTCACTACGATTTACAATAATTTATAACGAATACTGCACGAACGTTAGGAATCAGTTACGAATACGCCGAATGCATGTATGAATCAGGTACGAATACACCGCATGCATGTACGAATCAGGTTCGAATACGCCCAATGCAGGTACGAATCAGGTACGATTAAAAATGAATTTGTGACTATTCTTGATAATTCTTGAAATTTTCCACTACGACCACGAATCCCACGAATCACCAAAAGTGGCTAAATTTTAGGATTCGTGATATTTTGCAAATTTTCTTGTCTAATTCGTGACGATTCATTTACGATACATATATTTGGTTCTGCTGGAGTCCCGCGAGAATTGACTACGATGTATAAGAATCTATTACGAATACTGCCCGGACGTTAGGAATCAGTTACGACTACGCTAAGAACACACCGAATGCATGTACGAATCAGGTACGAATACATATTCTGTGGGATTACCTACGAATCGATTACGTTTCAGTTACGATGCCCAAGAACGCACTACGAAGTTGTTACGAATAAGCTACGATTTTTTTAATCGTGGAGTTCGGGGCCAAAACTTTGAACAGTTCAAAACTTTTGTCACGAATTCCCGATCGCTCAAGAATTGCAAGAACCGACTACGAATATATACGAATGAGTTAAGAACTTCGCGAAATGATTACGATCCATCTACGAATCCTAAAATTTAGCTATTTTTGGTGATTCGTGAGATTCGTGGTCGTAGTGGAATAGGGCCATTATAGGTATAAAGAAGCCCTGACCACTGCTTGCGTGTATTAGTGGGCGTTGTAGCCGATTCGTGATCAACCCACGAATTCACGAATCCCCGAATGAGTTAAGAATACATACGAATGCCTACGAATCGATTATGATTTAGTTCCGTTGCCTAAAAATGCACTTCGAATTTGTTACCAATGTAAGAATTAACTACGATTTTTTTGGAATCAGGAGTTCGTGGCCGAAACTTTGAAAGCTCAAAACTTTTGCCACGAATTCCCGATTGCTCAAGAATTGCAAGAACTGACTACGAATATTAACGAATCAGTTAAAAACTTCACAAACTTTTTACGATTCAACTACGAATCCTAGGATTTATCAATTCGTGGTATATGTGGAATAGTGCCATAAGAAATGAAATTTTGCTGTAAAAAATTTAATTTTAAAATAATATTTATTTTTATTTCCTTTTAAATAAATGTTTTAATAGGTCACAGCTTAGGGTCGAAGGTCATCCAAACTAGCATGTTATTAACTTTCATTCAATAACTTGCATATTGGCCGATGTATATTTAAAGTACTTTACAGACATTCAAAATATAATCTATTAAAAAAAAAAAAAAATGGTATATCATTTAAATGGCATCTTATTAACTCAGTATATTGTTGGCATAATTTTTTAAAACAACAGTATTGCTTCCAGATCCGAATAACAGTATGTTACAAGCACATTCAAGGCTGATCACATTAATTGTCAGTACTGTGTTGAAGCAGCAATGTATTTAAAACCTGTCTCACATTCATGTATATGTCTATTCCAAGATCATCTGAAGGCAGAAGGGGGTCAATAAAGTTCTTCAGCTGATCTATTATGTCATTCTCTACTGGAATGACATTTTGTTCAAGTTAAACATCTTCCTCAGATGAATCAACGTGTTCCTCTGGGTTCCATAATGGTCTATAATACCATCATGTTCAGGATTTGTCATTGACCCGTATGTACGAGTTATATATATTTTATTTTGAAAGTTGAATTGGTGTGTCTAACTTGGTGCTTTTGAAATGGCCTCCGGTGATGATAGGTATTGGACTTGAAAATGAGAGCGTTAACCAATTTCAGTCCCAATTAAGTGTAGTAAAAGATAAGCAATTTATTTCTAGTTGTCTTAATGATATGAATTGGTTTACACATGAATATTTCGATTACGAGTAATGTCAGAAGGCTATTCTGAATATAATGCGAACAATAGGTTAATGGAATATATTGAATTCTGGAAAAGGATTGACACGAATGAATGTATTCTAGATAATACAATGTATGGATACAAGTACGACTGGAGTAAAGGATGTTGACTTCTTGTCCCACCTATCACTGAATACCCAGAATGCTAGGGAAGACGAAAGATACCTATGCGCGGGGAGTGCTAGTAGTTCGGAATGGAAGTCGGCTGCTTTTTGGCCAATGTTCTTTCGATGAAGAGTTCTCGTCATTGCTTCGAGATTTTTTATCATTGCTACTTCAAAAGAATTTCATACAAGATGTTAAAATGGAGAAGGCAATTTTATCTTTATGTATTGACTAAAGTGGAAAATGGAGGGAAAATGATAGGTAAGGGACAGTAATACGTCATGAAAATGCAAATGCCGAACACTGGTTACCTCCCCTGCTTGCATTAATAAGAGCATTATTGATATTTAGATTCCGGTTTGACTTATCGCTGGAAGAAACGTATTACTATGTTCATTCATAGGGAAATTCATAAATCAATTGATATGATATTTCAACGCTATTTGTGTTTTATACAGAGATAATAGTAAAGAACTGCAGGAAATGGAGTTATCTGTTACAGGCGTGGCTGCTTTAGAACTCCTGGTGATATGGCGATATGTGGTTATCGTCAAGGCGATTGCCTTTCCGATCTATGGACCATAGAAGGATTGCTAATAAGGATTGTAGTTCTGTGGTTTGTTGCCTTTGATTTTAAGATAAAAATGTGTCGTTTTTTACTAGGTTTAACGAACAAAAGTAAGTCAAGAGGAGTGCAAATGGTATTTGCCATGGTGTATGATCCGAGGCAGAATGCGCAAAATCCTCCACTAGGAGAGAGTTAGACACGGTTTATAGAGTTCTGTTATCTCTAAGTAAAATACTAACAAACCAAACGGTGAAATGGTTTACAGACAATCAAAGGGTGAAATCCATTACAGTAAAAGGTTAAATGAAAAAAAAAATTACAAGATATTGCTTATTTCATTTTTCAGTTTTGTATGGCAAATTCAATAAGTCTTGAAATGGAATAGATTCCGAGGTTTGAGAATTATAAAGCAGATTTCTTTTTGTCTAAACTAACAGATTACGATGATTGGGGAATTCCCTATGATATTTCCCAAATTATAGAAAATAAGTGCGGGAAATTAGAAGTTGATTGCTTCGCATCTTATTACAATGAACATTGCTGAATTTATATTCAATGTTTTGGAACCCATATTGCAGTGGTAAAGATGCATTTGCAGAATATTGGGGTGATCAGTTCGGGTTATTTGTTCCCCCTATCAGTGAAATAAATAAGAGTTATTAAGAACTTGAATAGCTATATATAGATCAAGCTACTGGTATTTTAGTTATATCTTTTTTGGACTTTTGTTTCTCAGAATGGTTCATTTGTGAGAGAAGTTGTTGACTGGTTTGATTTACCAACTGCAATGCATAATTACGTAAGATGTAAAAATGGCAAAGGAATGTTTGGCAACACGGATTTGAATTTCAGAATGCATCATGATTAGTTTTAATCAAGGGAAATAATAAAGAGTTGCCCCCCTTATATTAACAGAAAAAAGAAAGAAAAAGAAGTAAAAAAGAATGTGGTATCACAACTAACGTTATTACAGCAGTAGTGCTAAAGATTAGGCGGTATCGCCGAAATATTGACTTTCCATGTAGTAAAGTCATGCGGAATCGCATCAATATTGATTTCTCAAGTAGCTAAGTCACGCGGAATTGCAGCAAAATTGACTTTCCATGTAGTAAAGTCAGGTGTAATTGCATCAATATTGACTTTCCATGTAGTAAAGTCAGGTGTAATTGCATCAATATTGACTTTCCATGTAGTAAAGTCAGGTGTAATTGCATCAATATTGACTTTCCATGTAGTAAAGTCAGGTGTAATTGCATCAATATTGACTTTCCATGTAGTAAAGTCAGGCGAAATCGCATTTATATTGATTTTCCATGTATTAAAGTCGGGCGAAATCGCCATGCTTAGGATATTTAGGCGAACTCGCCATGCCTCGAATACTTAGGCGGAATCGCCAAACTTAGAATATTCAGGTGAAACCGCTAGGTTTAAAATATTACTGCAGAATTGACACGCTTATAATTACTAGGCTGAAACGCCTTTTTTATTTTTGTAAGTTTGACAGCTAGAAATTGTTAAAATACATACATAGCAGAGTGTAATGTATGTCAGCGTTTTACATTGTTTCATGTATATGAAGTGGCAGCTTGCTATATTATGTATTTCTTATCTAAATTTAGTTTTACAGATTCACGCAGAAAATATTAAAGATTTACCGGAAGTATTAGCGGAGAAGGCGTATCTACTCCCGGATCTACTTAGACAATCAAGGGTATGCAGTACGGAAAAGAAGTACAATGGTGCTTTTATGCGTTTCATAAATGGGCCTTGTGTAATAGGCTTTGGAGTAGTGACACTTGCCCGCTAAGACTCTTACAGTTGCAATTTATTTAGCGTCTGTAATTCAAACCGCTAATACCCCTAGTCCAGTGATTGCTGTTTTTTATTCTATTAAGTGGTACCATGAATTTTTCGGTGTAGATTTGCCTACAAATTCAAAATTAGTATTTAACCTTCTTGAGTCGGTTAAAAGGATTCTATCCAAACCCACTGCTAGGAAAGAACCTTTAGATAATAGTATTGTAACCAGCGTATATGTCGACACAAATATTAAAAGTCGGCGCATGATTTGTGATTTTTTGGTAGCTTTTGCTGGGTTTTTAAGAAGTGCTGAGCTTTTGAACATTCGTATTTCTGATATTGTTTTCAATATTTCTTATATGGCTTTATTCATAGAAAGCAGTAGGGCGGATCAATATCGTGATGGTGCTTGGGTAATGATAGCTAAACAGGATCAAAGTACTGCCCAGTTGAAAATGTTAGAACATTGATAACCTGGGGAAAATTGACAGGTGATGTATATTTGTTTTGCAATATATGTTCAACGAAAGAGGTTATCAGTGAGAAAATCGAACAAAAAGTTATCATATACAAATCTGAGGGTGCTATTCCTATAGGATCTGAAGCCACATGTAAGGGACGTTAAGAAAATAATTCCTTGTGCTCAGGAGGGGCTACTATTGCTGCGAACAACGGAGTTAAAGATAGATTATTCAAAAGACATGGACGTTGGTCAAGTGAAAGTGCAAAAGATTGCTACATTAAAGATAGTGCACATGAACGATTGTCGGTGTCATTAAATTCAGGACTGTAAATAAATAACATTCAAATGTGTTTGGAAACAGTGGGAAATAAAATTCGACTTGAACAAGTAGTTCATATCTAATAGGTTAAAATGCTCATCTTATTTCCATGCATGACAGGTCTACCATAATTCGTTACATAGTTGCCCGTTCTTTTCATTCAGTCGACTGTCTAAATGCTTGTCTCAATTATAGAAAATGTATTTTCAATACTAGATAGGCGACACCTTAAGGGTTTCGCGGGATAGAATGAGTGAAGAGGAGCAGAATTATACCGAACTACCAACTGGCCACACGCAATACTAAATATATATGTTATGAATATGTAATTTCAATTCTTACATGATTCAAAACGTAACAATTGATGACACTCAAGGTTTTTTGGCAATACCAAAATTATTTCCGCAAGTCTAAAAGATAAACACACCATACTATTGGTTTTGGCGCCAAAGCGATAACGTTATGACGTCATACCGCTGAAGTGCTGAACGTGACGTCACTTTCCAAGTATTTGGTCACGTGAAAATATTTGATTTAAGAGCCCCTATTAAAAGCATTCTCCAACTATCAAAACTAAATGTATGAGAAATTTAAAAACACCGTTGTTTGCACTGGATCTTTGACAAGTTTCAGTTTAAATTTCAGGTCTCTAGCTGATTCCGTTATTTGCTGGTACGAGATCTACAGAAATATGTAGTCAAAATGTCGATTTTTCGGATTTTAACCTTAAAAATATCTAAAACTAGATTTTCCCCAGATATAACGAAACCGCCTAGACCTAGATCGCATTGTGGTCTATCAGTGTGGCTAATTTCAGCGAAATCGTTCTCACCGATTTCTTTGTCCTCAAATCGCTGAATTTGACAACACATTGTGTCCCAATAGCCGTATAGACATTTGTTCCGTAGAACAGAATAGAATAATTACTAGAAAGGCGACACCTTAAGGGTTTCGCAGGATAGAATGAGTGGAGAGGAGCAGAATTGCACCCGAACTACCAACCGGCCACACACAATGCTGATACTATTATTTCGATTCTAACATGATCCAAAACGTAACAATTGATGAAACTAGTATTTTGCAACAACAAAATTATCTCCGTAAGTCTAAAAGATAAATAGAACATTATTATCTCAAAATTAAATCATTAAAATCTCAAAAGGACCCGTTCATCACGGGACTCGAACCAGGGACCTTTGATACGAGAGGCCGACGCTCTACCTCTGCACCACTGTAACGTTATGACGTCAACCGCTGACGTGACGTCACTTTCCTAGTCACGCCCACATATTTTTTTAAAATCAAGAACCCCTATTAAAAGCTTTCTCCAAGAATCCAAACTGAATGTATGAGAAATCTAAAAACACCGTTGTTTGCACCGGATCTCGGACAAGTTTCAGTATGAATTTCAGGTCTCTAGCTGATTCCGTTTTTTGCTAGTGCGAGATCTACAGAAATATGTAGTCAAAATGTCGATTTTTCGGGTTTTAACCTTAAAAATCTCTGAAACTAGATTTTTCCCAGATATAACGAAACCGCCCAGACCTAGATCGCATTGTGGTCTATCAGTGTGGCTAATTTCAGCGAAATCGTTCTCACCGATTTCTTTGTCCACAAATCGCTGAATTTTACAACACATTGTGTCCCAATAGCCGTATAGACATTTGTTCCGTAGAACAGAATAGAATAATTCTGTTCCACTACACTCATTCTATACTAGAAAGGCGACACCTTAAGGGTTTCGCGGGATAGAATGACTGGAGAGGAGCAGAATTGCATCCGAACTACCAACCGACCACACACAATGCTGAATATATTATTTCGATTAGCACCTGATCCCAAACGTAACAATTGACGACACTCAAGCATTTTGCAACACTAAAATTATCTCCGTAAGTCTAAAAGATAAATAGCACATTATTATCGGGTTTTGGCGCCAAAGTGACTAACGTTATGAAGTATAACCGCTGACATGACGTCACTTTCTTAGTATTCGGTCATGTTATATGAATGTATTAGTTCGATTAGCACATGATCCAAAACGTAACAATTGATGACACTCAAGTACTAGATAGTTGACACCTTAAGGGTTTCGCGGGATAGAATGAGTAAAGAGGAGCAGAATTATACCGAACTACCAACTGGCCACACGCAATACTAAATATATATGTTATGAATATGTAATTTCAATTCTTACATGATTCAAAACGTAACAATTGATGACACTCAAGGTTTTTTGGCAACACCAAAATTATTTCCGCAAGTCTAAAAGATAAACACACCATACTATTGGTTTTGGCGCCAAAGCGATAACGTTATGACGTCATACCGCTGAAGTGCTGAACGTGACGTCACTTTCCAAGTATTTGGTCACGTGAAAATATTTGATTCAAGAGCCCCTATTAAAAGCATTCTCCAACTATCAAAACTAAATGTATGAGAAATTTAAAAACACCGTTGTTTGTACTGGATATTGGACAAGTTTCAGTATGAATTTTAGGTCTCTAGCTGAATCCGTTTTTTGCTGGTGCGAGATCTACAGAAATATGTAGTCAAAATGTCGATTTTTCGGGTTTTAACCTTAAAAATATCTATAACTAGATTTTTCCCAGATATAACGAAACCGCCCAGACCTAGATCGCATTGTGGTCTATCAGTGTGGCTAATTTCAGCGAAATCGTTCTCACCGATTTCTTTGTCCTCAAATCGCTGAATTTTACAACACATTGTGTCCCAATAGCCGTATAGACATTTGTTCCGTAGAACAGAATAGAATAATTCTGTTCCACTACACTCATTCTATACTAGAAAGGCGACACCTTAAGGGTTTCGCAGGATAGAATGAGTGGAGAGGAGCAGAATTGCACCCGAACTACCAACCGGCCACACACAATGCTGATACTATTATTTCGATTCTAACATGATCCAAAACGTAACAATTGATGAAACTAGTATTTTGCAACAACAAAATTATCTCCGTAAGTCTAAAAGATAAATAGAACATTATTATCTCAAAATTAAATCATTAAAATCTCAAAAGGACCCGTTCATCACGGGACTCGAACCAGGGACCTTTGATACGAGAGGCCGACGCTCTACCTCTGCACCACTGTAACGTTATGACGTCAACCGCTGACGTGACGTCACTTTCCTAGTCACGCCCACAGATTTTTTTTAAATCAAGAACCCCTATTGAAAGCTTTCTCCAAGAATCCAAACTGAATGTATGAGAAATCTAAAAACACCGTTGTTTGCACCGGATCTCGAACAAGTTTCAGTATGAATTTCAGGTCTCTAGCTGATTCCGTTTTTTGCTAGTGCGAGATCTACAGAAATATGTAGTCAAAATGTCGATTTTTCGGGTTTTAACCTTAAAAATCTCTGAAACTAGATTTTTCCCAGATATAACGAAACCGCCCAGACCTAGATCGCATTGTGGTCTATCAGTGTGGCTAATTTCAGCGAAATCGTTCTCACCGATTTCTTTGTCCACAAATCGCTGAATTTTACAACACATTGTGTCCCAATAGCCGTATAGACATTTGTTCCATAGAACAGAATAGAATAATTCTGTTCCACTACACTCATTCTATACTAGATAGGCGACACCTTAAGGGTTTCGCGGGATAGAATGAGTGAAGAGGAGCAGAATTATACCGAACTACCAACTGGCCACACGCAATACTAAATATATGTTATGAATATGTAATTTCAATTCTTACATGATTCAAAACGTAACAATTGATGACACTCAAGGTTTTTTGGCAACACCAAAATTATTTCCGCAAGTCTAAAAGATAAACACACTATACTATTGGTTTTGGCGCCAAAGCGATAACGTTATGACGTCATACCGCTGAAATGCTGAACGTGACGTCACTTTCCAAGTATTTGGTCACGTGAAAATATTTGATTCAAGAGCCCCTATTAAAAGCATTCTCCAACTATCAAAACTAAATGTATGAGAAATTTAAACACACCGTTGTTTGCACTGGATCTTTGACAAGTTTCAGTTTAAATTTCAGGTCTCTAGCTGATTCCGTTATTTGCTGGTACGAGATCTACAGAAATATGTAGTCAAAATGTCGATTTTTCGGGTTTTAACCTTAAACATATCTAAAACTAGATTTTTCCCAGATATAACGAAACCGCCCAGACCTAGATCGCATTGTGGTCTATCAGTGTGGCTAATTTCAGCGAAATCGTTCTCACCGATTTCTTTGTCCTCAAATCGCTGAATTTTACAACACATTGTGTCCCAATAGCCGTATAGACATTTGTTCCGTAGAACAGAATAGAATAATTCTGTTCCACTACACTCATTCTATATGAAGTGTTACTAGAAAGGCGACACCTTAAGGGTTTCGCGGGATAGAATGAGTGGAGAGGAGCAGAATTGCATCCGAACTACCAACCGACCACACACAATGCTGAATATATTATTTCGATTCTAACATGATCCAAAACGTAACAATTGATGAAACTAGTATTTTGCAACACCAAAATTATCTCCGTAAGTCTTAAAGATAAATAGAACATTATTATCGGGATTTGGCGCCAAAGTTTAGTTTAAACTTATTTATTTTACATCGATTGCGAAACAAGCTTTAAGCTTAAATTAATCACACTCGATGTCTGCTTCCTGGAGACTTAACCAGTACTAGAAAGGCGACACCTTAAGGGTTTCGCGGGATAGAATGAGTGGAGAGGAGCAGAATTGCATCCGAACTACCAACCGACCACACACAATGCTGAATATATTATTTCGATTCTAACTTGATCCAAAACGTAACAATTGATGAAACTAGTATTTTGCAACACCAAAATTATCTCCGTAAGTATAAAAGATAAATAGAACATTATTATCGGGATTTGGCGCCAAAGTTTAATTTAAACTTATTTATTTTACATCGATTGCGAAACAAGCTTTAAGCTTAAATTAATCACACTGGAAAAATCTCAAAAGGACCCGCTCATCACGGGACTCGAACCAGGGACCTTTGATACGAGAGGCCGACGCTCTACCTCTGCACCACTGTAACGTTATGACGTCATACCGCTGAAGTGCTGAACCTGACGTCACTTTCCAAGTATTTGGTCACGTGAAAATATTTGATTCAAAAGCCCCTATTAAAAGCATTCTCCAACTATCAAAACTAAATGTATGAGAAATTTAAAAACACCGTTGTTTGCACTGGATCTTTGACAAGTTTCAGTTTAAATTTCAGGTCTCTAGCTGATTCCGTTATTTGCTGGTACGAGATCTACAGAAATATGTAGTCAAAATGTCGATTTTTCGGGTTTTAACCTTAAAAATATCTAAAACTAGATTTTTCCCAGATATAACGAAACCGCCCAGACCTAGATCGCATTGTGGTCTATCAGTGTGGCTAATTTCAGCGAAATCGTTCTCACCGATTTCTTTGTCCTCAAATCGCTGAATTTTACAACACATTGTGTCCCAATAGCCGTATAGACATTTGTTCCGTAGAACAGAATAGAATAATTCTGTTCCACTACACTCATTCTATACTCGTGCCGTTTTGTGATGAAAAATCTCAAAAGGACCCGCTCATCACGGGACTCGAACCAGGGACCTTTGATACGAGAGGCCGACGCTCTACCTCTGCACCACTGTAACGTTATGACGTCAACCGCTGACGTGACGTCACTTTCCTAGTCAGGCCCACATATTTTTTTAAAATCAAGAACCCCTATTGAAAGCTTTCTCCAAGAATCCAAACTGAATGTATGAGAAATCTAAAAACACCGTTGTTTGCACCGGAGCTCGGACAAGTTTCAGTATGAATTTCAGGTCTCTAGCTGATTCCGTTTTTTGCTGGTGCGAGATCTACAGAAATATGTAGTCAAAATGTCGATTTTTCAGGTTTTAACCTTAAAAATCTCTGAAACTAGATTTTCCCCAGATATAACGAACACGCCCAGACATAGATCGCATTGAGTTCTATAAGTGTGGCTAATTTCAGCCAAATCGTTCTCACCGATTTCTTTGTCCCCAGATCGCTGAATTTTACAACACATTGTGTCCCAATAGCCGTATAGACATTTGTTCCATAGAACAGAATAGAATAATTCTGTTCCACTACACTCATTCTATACTAGAAAGGCGACACCTTAAGGGTTTCGCAGGATAGAATGAGTGGAGAGGAGCAGAATTGCACCCGAACTACCAACCGGCCACACACAATGCTGATACTATTATTTCGATTCTAACATGATCCAAAACGTAACAATTGATGAAACTAGTATTTTGCAACAACAAAATTATCTCCGTAAGTCTTAAAGATAAATAGAACATTATTATCTCAAAATTAAATCATTAAAATCTCAAAAGGACCCGTTCATCACGGGACTCGAACCAGGGACCTTTGATACGAGAGGCCGACGCTCTACCTCTGCACCACTGTAACGTTATGACGTCAACCGCTGACGTGACGTCACTTTCCTAGTCACGCCCACATATTTTTTTTAAATCAAGAACCCCTATTGAAAGCTTTCTCCAAGAATCCAAACTGAATGTATGAGAAATCTAAAAACACCGTTGTTTGCACCGGATCTCGGACAAGTTTCAGTATGAATTTCAGGTCTCTAGCTGATTCCGTTTTTTGCTAGTGCGAGATCTACAGAAATATGTAGTCAAAATGTCGATTTTTCGGGTTTTAACCTTAAAAATCTCTGAAACTAGATTTTTCCCAGATATAACGAAACCGCCCAGACCTAGATCGCATTGTGGTCTATCAGTGTGGCTAATTTCAGCGAAATCGTTCTCACCGATTTCTTTGTCCACAAATCGCTGAATTTTACAACACATTGTGTCCCAATAGCCGTATAGACATTTGTTCCGTAGAACAGAATAGAATAATTCTGTTCCACTACACTCATTCTATATTTGTTTCATTTGTCATTAGATGGCAAAAATAAGTCTGTGAATGGAAAGGTACATGAGGAAATGATATTCCCGAAATTGAATCATTACTAGATAGGCGACACCTTAAGGGTTTCGCGGGATAGAATGAGTGGAGAGGAGCAGAATTGCACCCGAACTACCAACCGGCCACACACAATGCTGATACTATTATTTCGATTCTAACATGATCCAAAACGTAACAATTGATGAAACTAGTATTTTGCAACAACAAAATTATCTCCGTAAGTCTAAAAGATAAATAGAACATTATTATCTCAAAATTAAATCATTAAAATCTCAAAAGGACCCGCTCATCACGGGACTCGAACCAGGGACCTTTGATACGAGAGGCCGACGCTCTACCTCTGCTTCACTGTAACGTTATGACGTCAACCGCTGACGTGACGTCACTTTCCTAGTCACGCCCACAGATTTTTTTAAAATCAAGAACCCCTATTGAAAGCTTTCTCCAAGAATCCAAACTGAATGTATGAGAAATCTAAAAACACCGTTGTTTGCACCGGATCTCGGACAAGTTTCAGTATGAATTTAAGGTCTCTAGCTGATTCCGTTTTTTGCTAGTGCGAGATCTACAGAAATATGTAGTCAAAATGTCGATTTTTCGGGTTTTAACCATAAAAATCTCTGAAATTAGATTTTTCCCAGATATAACGAAACCGCCCAGACCTAGATCGCATTGTGGTCTATCAGTGTGGCTAATTTCAGCGAAATCGTTCTCACCGATTTCTTTGTCCACAAATCGCTGAATTTTACAACACATTGTGTCCCAATAGCCGTATAGACATTTGTTCCATAGAACAGAATAGAATAATTCTGTTCCACTACACTCATTCTATATTTAGATATTTATCTGTGTTTGTTTGTTTTACCTTAATCTGATAATTCGAAATGATATTATCAGTTTTACTAGATAGGCGACACCTTAAGGGTTTCGCGGGATAGAATGAGTGAAGAGGAGCAGAATTATACCGAACTACCAACTGGCCACACGCAATACTAAATATATATGTTATTCGATTCTAACATGATCCAAAACGTAACAATTGATGAAACTAGTATTTTGCAACACCAACATTATCTCCGTAAGTCTAAAAGATAAATAGAACATTATTATCGGGATTTGGCGCCCAAGTTTAGTTTAAACTTATTTATTTTACATCGATTGCGAAACAAGCTTTAAGCTTAGATTACTCACACTCGATGTCTGCTTCCTGGAGACTTAACCAGTACTCGTGCCGTTTTGTGTGGAAAAATCTCAAAAGGACCCGCTCATCACGGGACTCGAACCAGGGACCTTTGATACGAGAGGCCGACGCTCTACCTCTGCACCACTGTAACGTTATGACGTCATACCGCTGAAGTGCTGAACGTGACGTCACTTTCCAAGTATTTGGTCACGTGAAAATATTTGATTCAAGAGCCCCTATTAAAAGCATTCTCCAACTATCAAAACTAAATGTATGAGAAATTTAAAAACACCGTTGTTTGCACTGGATCTTTGACAAGTTTCAGTTTAAATTTCAGGTCTCTAGCTGATTCCGTTATTTGCTGGTACGAGATCTACAGAAATATTTAGTCAAAATGTCGATTTTTCGGGTTTTAACCTTAAAAATATCTAAAACTAGATTTTTCCCAGATATAACGAAACCGCCCAGACCTAGATCGCATTGTGGTCTATCAGTGTGGCTAATTTCAGCGAAATCGTTCTCACCGATTTCTTTGTCCTCAAATCGCTGAATTTTACAACACATTGTGTCCCAATAGCCGTATAGACATTTGTTCCGTAGAACAGAATAGAATAATTCTGTTCCACTACACTCATTCTATACTAGATAGGCGACACCTTAAGGGTTTCGCGGGATAGAATGAGTGAAGAGGAGCAGAATTATACCGAACTACCAACTGGCCACACGCAATACTAAATATATATGTTATGAATATGTAATTTCAATTCTTACATGATTCAAAACGTAACAATTGATGACACTCAAGGTTTTATGGCAACACCAAAATTACTAGATAGGCGACACCTTAAGGGTTTCGCGGGATAGAATGAGTGAAGAGGAGCAGAATTATACCGAACTACCAACTGGCCACACGCAATACTAAATATATATGTTATGAATATGTAATTTCAATTCTTACATGATTCAAAACGTAACAATTGATGACACTCAAGGTTTTTTGGTAACACCAAACTTATTTCCGCAAGTCTAAAAGATAAACACACCATACTATTGGTTTTGGCGCCAAAGCGATAACGTTATGACGTCATACCGCTGAAGTGCTGAACGTGACGTCACTTTCCAAGTATTTGGTCACGTGAAAATATTTGATTCAAGAGCCCCTATTAAAAGCATTCTCCAACTATCAAAACTAAATGTATGAGAAATTTAAAAACACCGTTGTTTGCACTGGATCTTTGACAAGTTTCAGTATGAATTTCAGGTCTCTAGCTGAATCCGTGTTTTGCTAGTGCGAGATCTACAGAAATATGTAGTCAAAATGTCGATTTTTCGGGTTTTAACCTTAAAAATCTCTGAAACTAGATTTTTCCCAGATATAACGAACACGCCCAGACCTAGATCGCATTGAGTTCTATAAGTGTGGCTAATTTCAGCGAAATCGTTCTCACCGATTTCTTTGTCCTCAAATCGCTGAATTTTACAACACATTGTGTCCCAATAGCCGTATAGACATTTGTTCCGTAGAACAGAATAGAATAATTCTGTTCCACTACACTCATTCTATATTTCCGCAAGTCTAAAAGATAAACACACCATACTATTGGTTTTGGCGCCAAAGCGATAACGTTATGACGTCATACCGCTGAAGTACTGAACGTGACGTCACTTTCCAAGTATTTGGTCACGTGAAAATATTTGATTCAAGAGCCCCTATTAAAAGCATTCTTCAACTATCAAAACTAAATGTATGAGAAATTTAAAAACACCGTTGTTTGCACTGGATCTTTGACAAGTTTCAGTTTAAATTTCAGGTCTCTAGCTGATTCCGTTATTTGCTGGTACGAGATCTACAGAAATATGTAGTCAAAATGTCGATTTTTCGGGTTTTAACCTTAAAAATATCTAAAACTAGATTTTCCCCAGATATAACGAAACCGCCCAGACCTAGATCGCATTGTGGTCTATCAGTGTGGCTAATTTCAGCGAAATCGTTCTCACCGATTTCTTTGTCCTCAAATCGCTGAATTTTACAACACATTGTGTCCCAATAGCCGTATAGACATTTGTTCCGTAGAACAGAATAGAATAATTCTGTTCCACTACACTCATTCTATACTTGTTCATGTTATATATTTCATCATCGGCTGCTAAAGTTTATATGCCTATTAGATTGATGTGTATGTACACACAGACAGACGATACATGCTTGAAGTATGAGAAACGCAGATCATTAATTTTAATTTTAACTAGAAAGGCGACACCTTAAGGGTTTCGCAGGATAGAATGAGTGGAGAGGAGCAGAATTGCATCCGAACTACCAACCGACCACACACAATGCTGATACTATTATTTCGATTCTAACATGATCCAAAACGTAACAATTGATGAAACTAGTATTTTGCAACACCAACATTATCTCCGTCAGTCTAAAATACATTATTATCGGGATTTGGCGCCCAAGTTTAGTTTAAACTTATTTATTTTACATCGATTGCGAAACAAGCTTTAAGCTTAGATTACTCACACTCGATGTCTGCTTCCTGGAGACTTAACCAGTACTCGTGCCGTGTTGTGTGGAAAAATCTCAAAAGGACCCGCTCATCACGGGACTCGAACCAGGGACCTTTGATACGAGAGGCCGACGCTCTACCTCTGCACCACTGTAACGTTATGACGTCAACCGCTGACGTGACGTCACTTTCCTAGTCACGCCCACAGATTTTTTTAAAATCAAGAACCCCTATTGAAAGCTTTCTCCAAGAATCCAAACTGAATGTATGAGAAATCTAAAAACACCGTTGTTTGCACCGGATCTCGGACAAGTTTCAGTATGAATTTCAGTTCTCTAGCTGATTCCGTTTTTTGCTAGTGCGAGATCTACAGAAATATGTAGTCAAAATGTCGATTTTTCGGGTTTTAACCTTAAAAATCTCTGAAACTAGATTTTTCCCAGATATAACGAACACGCCCAGACCTAGATCGCATTGAGTTCTATAAGTGTGGCTAATTTCAGCGAAATCGTTCTCACCGATTTCTTTGTCCCCAGATCGCTGAATTTTACAACACATTGTGTCCCAATAGCCGTATAGACATTTGTTCCATAGAACAGAATAGAATAATTCTGTTCCACTACACTCATTCTATATAAACTTTGATTCTTAAAAAAATGGTTGGCAGCGGTGGGATTCGAACCCACGCCTCCGAGGAGACTGGTGCCTTAAACCAGCGCCTTAGACCGCTCGGCCACGCTACCTATCGATTGATTAGCCTCAATTTTTAAAAATTTAAATTTGAAATGACACATTGATCAATAATTTACATCACTGTAACTAACCCTTAACCTCATATAAAACAAATTAAAATAATCTGAAAATAAAAGATATATTGATTTCCAAAATAGGTTTCTGCATCCCCATAAATAATGCCGTTGACTCTTTTCAATCCTTTAATTGTATTTCATTACAATCATCATTTCACTATCATTGTGTTTACTTTTATCCGTCAAAAAAGCAAATAAAACATTCCTAATGAGGTAACACTTTCATTACCGTGAACATGTTAAACATATTTACTTTATTTAACTTTGTTCATTTTCTCACTATAATAAAGAGTTTCTATATGTTATCCTAGATTGATTCAGAATCGTCTGATGTGTTTTAGATAAGGGTAAGGGTCCCTGTGATGTTAATTATTGAGCAATGGGTCATGTTAAGGTAGTAGGAGCCTAATGGGCAACATTTCAAATTATGATCAGCTTGATAATTTCTTAATGTGTATCATTTCCTGGATTCTAAAACAAAATTTAAAAGAAATTTAACCTCAAATAACAATTTTATTTTAATTTGAATTACCGTACCCCCCTTTCAGAATTTTCGATAAAAACGACATCACCCGAGAGACAAGAAAAATCCTTTATTTCATTTATTTTTCAACATTTTGGTAATACTTTGGTATCAAAGTAACAAGAAATATATTTGCTTTCAAAAATAATACATTATTGATCACATCACCAACAAATATAATCAAACTGTACTGGAATAGTCATATGGTATTACGATTTTAACATACCATTTTGACCGCGTAAAATTGGAACATCGACGTTTAAAAGCTAAAATCAACAAGTTCTAGAAATACTCATGACCTGTTCTTTATTGATAATTAACTTTAACCTTTTGGGAACATTATGCCAAAAAATCAAAATGTTTTAACCGTCTCATTTAAAAGAAATAGAATTTGAAATTCACAACCACCTATTTCAGCCGTGACTACAATGTACAAGTAATAAAATCTTCAAAGAATCTAATATTTATGTATAGAAATAGATTTAATTACTTTTTAATTCAAAGTACAATATAAACTTCTGTAAAAAGTGTTAGCTAATGAAAACAAAGAAGAAAAAAAGAAAAGAAAATTGTGCTTCTGGAGGGATTCGATCCACTACCTTGAAACCCTCAAAAGATTGGTAGTCCTGCGCTTAACAACATAGGCTAAACCATTAAAATTGAAGAGTTTCAAGTGGAGGTTTTCATTACGCTCCTACTACCTCTATTTTTTTAGGATCAAAGTTCATAAAACTAATTAATAGCATTTCGAATTATTAGAGATTAAGGTAAAACAAACACAGATAAATATCTAAATAATGATTCAATTTCGGAAATATCGTGTCTATCTATTTTCGAGTACGATACAATGAATGATGTATGCAGGTGTATTTGGTAGTGTAAAGGGTTTCACCAGATTCAGATCAACCTGGTTATCGCTCATTTTTTAACATAATCTATACAGGGTCACATTATCTTCTAAAAAGCTTATGTAAGTATTATGTAGAGCTGTGTAGATCTTGATCATATTGCGAGAATATACAGGCTGATCTGGATCTACACTGTTCATAAATGTCAAACTGTACCTTTTCCCGTGGACGGGCTTATTAAGAGATAACATTTGACGAAAATTATTGCGGTTCCATTTGCTCGTACTAAAACGAAAGCAACATCTGACCTCTTTTCGCCCCCCAATGTGCTCGTTTAAGCCGTGGTCACACCATACGTAGTTGACCGTAGTGGGGAATGACCGTAGTCGGCCGTAGTTGAACGTATGAAACGTAGTTGAACGTGGTTACACGTAGATAACCGTAGTTCAACGTAGTATTGAACGTAGTTTGAACTTATGATTTGCCCGTAGTAAGCACATCATTTTTCAACATGTTCAAAAATTGGTTACGGTTAAGTACGTTGGTGTGACCCTACTGTGACCGTAGTTTGAACGTAGTTGACCTTAGTTAACCGTAATTGACCCTACTTGAACGTAGTTCACACGTAGTTAAACGTAGTTGTCCGTAGCTACACGTAGTGATACCCTAGTTAACCCTAGCCATTATGCTCGAATTTACTTCACCGTACTTCTACCTAGTTGGCCGTATTTGACCCTACTTCACCGTAGTTCACACGTAGTTCAACGTAGTTGTCCGTAGCTACACGTAGTGATACCCTAGTTAACCCTAGCCATTATGTTCGAACGTACTTCAACCTAGTTGACCGTAGTAACACTACGGCAGACTACGTTTCAAATGAACTACGGTCAACTACGTGCATGAACGTAAGTGTGACCATGGCTTTATATCGTATACTTGCAAGATGAACTAGTATTCATGAACCATCTATTAAATGGTCGGCTCATGTATTATATGAAGAGACAACATAAACAACGAATCTGCTCCAGGTGAGGCTCGAACTTACAGACTCTGCATATCCTAGTCTCTTCTACTACAAGCGGAAGGTGGTGCATTTCAGTACGGCACGTAACCGATTGCGCAACTAGAGCAGTTAATTTATATGGTGTTATTTACAATATCCAATCAAAATACATGTGTGGGGGGAAGAGAGACTTAAAGGCACTGTGCCTAAATAAAGATACTTGTTTTTAACCATACGTTTGATGCAGTTTCTGTAAAACTTACCGGCAGTCCTTGTATAGAATCAGGAACTTCCGATATGCATATTGGACTCGCAAGAAATCTCAAAGTCGTAAGAGATCCTTAAGCTACTTCGAGTTATCGAACATGACATATACGAGTGATCCATCGATGGCTTCTTTACTCATTTACTTTTATATATGTGTCTTGAAAAGCAAGTCGGAAATAAATGATACCAAGAAAAACAGCACAGCAGGAGTTCTGATTGCTCCACTGTTCAACAGACAGATCTGTTTCAGGTATTGGTTCGAGTTAACCGATATATTTGAATTATCATTATTTTGAGTTCGTAACTGATTTACTGTTGAAAACAATTTACAGAAAGAACAACAAATTCCACATTTAAAGCTACGTGTAATTATAAAATCAATCAAAATAAAAAGGAATTCATAGATATATATCACTTTTCGAAAATTGTCCACGAGTAGTACAATACTAAAACCTGTATCGCTACTGCAACATCATTTTCCTTTTCTAATAATTATACCATGTATAACTTTAAAGACAGAATAAAGAAAAGAATACCAATTTCTATATTCTAAATAAAGAAATAACATAATTTACACGTGCAACATCATTTTCCTTTTCTAATAATTATACCATGTATAACTTTAAAGACAGAATAAAGAAAAGAATACCAATTTCTATATTCTAAATAAAGAAATAACATAATTTACACGTGCAACATCATTTTCCTTTTCTTATAATTATACCATGTATAACTTTAAATACAGAATAAAGAAAAGAATACCAATTTCTATATTCTAAATAAAGAAAGAACTTAATTTACACGTGCAACATCATTTTCCTTTTCTAATAATTATACCATGTATAACTTTGAAGACAGAATAAAGAAAAGAAATACCAATTTCTATATTCTAAATAAAGAAATAACATAATTTACATGTGCAACATCATTTTCCTTTTCTAATAATTATACCATGTATAACTTTAAATACAGAATAAAGAAAAGAATACCAATTTCTATATTCTAAATAAAGAAATAACATAATTTACACGTGCAACATCATTTTCCTTTTCTAATAATTATACCATGTATAACTTTAAATACAGAATAAAGAAAAGAATACCAATTTATATATTCTAAATAAAGAAAGAACTTAATTTACACGTGCAACATCATTTTCCTTTTCTAATAATTATACCATGTATAACTTTGAAGACAGAATAAAGAAAAGAAATACCAATTTCTATATTCTAAATAAAGAAATAACATAATTTACACGTGCAACATCATTTTCCTTTTCTAATAATTATACCATGTATAACTTTGAAGACAGAATAAAGAAAAGAAATACCAATTTCTATATTCTAAATAAAGAAAGAACTTAATTTACACGTGCAACATCATTTTCCTTTTCTAATCATTATACCATGTATAACTTTAAAGACAGAATAAAGAAAAGAAATACCAATTTCTATATTCTAAATAAAGAAAGAACTTAATTTACACGTGCAACATCATTTTCCTTTTCTAATAATTATACCATGTATAACTTTTAAGACAGAATAAAGAAAAGAAATACCAATTTCTATATTCTAAATAAAGAAAGAACTTAATTTACATGTGCAACATCATTTTCCTTTTCTAATAATTATACCATGTATAACTTTGAAGACAGAATAAAGAAAAGAAATACCAATTTCTATATTCTAAATAAAGAAAGAACTTAATTTACACGTGCAACATCATTTTCCTTTTCTAATCATTATACCATGTATAACTTTTAAGACAGAATAAAGAAAAGAAATACCAGTTTCTATATTCTAAATAAAGAAAGAACTTAATTTACACGTGCAACATAATTTTCCTTTTATAATAATTATAACATGTATAACTTTTAAAACAGAATAAAGAAAAGAAATACCAATTTCTATATTCTAAATAAAGAAATAACATAATTTACACATGTAATATAATTTCTGATTGGCGAGTAAACCACGCCCTACTGCCACATTCTGAATGACGTAAAAGCATATTTCAATGACTGATCCGGGCCGACACATTCCGTCTCACTGGGATAGAGGTATAGAGTAATGATTCCTGAAACAGAAAATCCACAGGAGGCGAAATGTTTCTGTCCGGGTAAGCCTGTGCGGCATGCATAGGCTGATCCGGGTCGATACTTTACGCAGAGACCACAATGTTGGTTTTCTCGCGGGACTGCTCAAGTATTATGTCAATAACGTTCCAATACCATATGTGATAACTTATATCATAAATGACGACGCCGGGAGTGTAATAAAGCCATTGAATAAATTGCGTATTCAATCAACTAGTGTAATAACAATGCTACGTAACGTGACGTCATAACGTAACGTTTAGCGTTGTAAATACGCGCGCTTTATAGCGACGTTTATATGGATATAGCGCTGTAAATTATTAAATTAGTATTTATGATATAAAAAGGACATTACATTCGTGGTCATTCAATACGAAATTTATTAAAATCGTTTTCTAAAAGTGATAAAAACTCGCCAAGGCTCGTTCTTATCAATTTCAGAAAAAACTCGTTTAATAAATTCCGTATTGAATGACCACTCATGTAATATCCTCTATGTATTTTATGACGTGTTTGAACTATTCGTAAGTATCTGCATGTATTTGCGCCGGAAAATGTGCAGGTATGTAATAAAATGAAATATTGCAAGTGAACAGTGAGTGACATGATATAAATAGAGGATATTACATGAGTGGTCATTCAATACGAAATATTATTAAACGAGTTTAATAAAATTTTGTATTGAATGACCACGAATGGTATATTCTATTTATATCATAAATTCCAATTCGACGATTATTAACGCAAAATATATATAACGTCGCTATATAGCTCGGTCATTTTCAATGCTTTTCATTATGACGTTACGTAGCATTGTTATTACACTAGTTATATACCGAAAAATATAGAATGACGTTATTTCATGTTGGCGACGTCATTTATGATATAAATGCAGATACAAATCAAGGCATAATAAAGAATCATGTCCACTAATACAAGTGTATTTACAACTTTTGAAAACATTCTCTCCGACTTTCCTTTTCCACTCTTTGTTTCCAACTATGTATCACAATTAGAGTTATCGCCTAAAATACTTAAGCTTCTTATTTGCGTAGAAATGTGTACAATTACATGTATTGTGAAGTAATGTTTTAATCAAGGTTACGCAATTAAGGTTGATGTTACCTTTAAGAGTAAACAAGAAGGCACTATTTGCCCAGTTTCAGACATACAAAATGAAACATCTAAACATACAAATATAACATAAAAAAAAAATCAAATCGGTATGAGTATTTACCGTGTTGACTCAGGGACACTATATTGAAATTTAGTGTCCCTGATTAATTAAACCCTTTCCTACATTCACCAAATCTGCTGCAGACTGCTTTGATAGTATTTCGGGGGAAAAAAAAAATCTCTATTAATGGAGGTTTACTAGTTGAACAGTGTTGAGAACATTGTGGCCAAAGTAGAAATTGTTCATGTTGAGTAATTTCTCATTTTGCCACATTGTTTTAAACATTATTCTAAATTCAAACTTTCATCCTTAGAGTTTTCCCATATTTTCTCCCTATATTCTGCTGTCGATATGCTGTAAGTGGAAAAGGATTAACATTGTGACTCCTAATTCGTACAGACAGATCTTTTCAGGACGGAAAGATGAGTCAATATAAGAGTTCCAATAAACACTCGGATTTATCTAACAACAATCGTAGCCGAGCCCGTCATTTGTTGTAGTTGTTTGGACGTGAAGTGGAAGGAAACGACAAATTCCCCGCAGCGTTTTGGCATCAATTCTAGTCTACATTCACCACAGCCCTGCCGAGAGATGCTGGAATGATAAAATAAAACTGGACTAAAGCAGAAAAAGGATTTTGATTAAATAGTTATCTTACCCCGATCCCAAACCGCCTAAGGGGTGTAATGGAAGACGATCCACCTGGGGGGTCGCGGATTCGATCCACCTGGGGGTCGCGGATTCGATCCACCTGGGTGTCGCAGATTCGATCCACCTGGGGGGTCCCGGATTCGATCTCCGATCGAGTCATACCAACGCATCTGCAGCACGACTTTTGAAAACATTGTAGAAATGGAGAAATGGCTCATGATGAGCCATTTCTCCATTGCCACGATGTTTTCAATTATTTTTCATTGTCACGATATGGAGCTACGAGATTGACGAAAATTGTCATTTTTTTTCTCCAGTAGTTATCTCCCTTTATTATAGATTTCTTATGCTTTTATTGATTAATTGATTGATAGATCAGTTGATTGATTGGGGTTTAACGCCGTTTTCAACATTTTCTCAGTCATATCACGGCGGCTAGTTCACCTACTCATGTGTTTCCTGGTTTTCTCACACCAGTACTCCACACAACAATCTTCCCAAGCAACTGGCTGCTTTTCCACATAGACTTATCCCATTGGTGGAAGACGAATGACGCATGTCGCAATGACATTTGTCAAACGTCGGAAAGAAAGTTGGCCCGAGCCGGGATTCGAACTAACAACCCCTCGATTGACAGCCCGCGTCGTTACCGGCTGAGCTACCGGGACTCGGCATATACTTTTATTGAATACTGTTATAAAGCACGTTACACATGTATACATCCTATATTCAGAGCAGTTCCCTAATTGTTCCCTCCTAGTCTCTAAACTTATACTTTTATACCAGATTTGCTTCAATGTGATGCAAACAACTTTTGAAGCTCCTCCATCAGAAAACAATTAAAATCATTGTGGAAAAATGAGACATTTTCTCATTCTGAGCACTTTCTCCTTTCCAAAAATATGTTAAGGATTTTTTTTGTATTCTTCCTGTTTTCAAGATATTACAATTTGTTTCTGAGATATTTTCAAAGCAAACAACAAAAATATCAAGCTATGTTAACAGTTAACCCACATACATTAAATCTGAAGCAGACGTCTTTGAAATCATATCGGCAAAAAAATGCAGCTAACATTTGGAAACTCTCTTTAAATGAAAGCATAAATATTGAATAGAATTAAAATTATCATGGCAAAAGAAGATAATACTCATCATGAGCATTTTTACCTTTTCCACAAATACTCCAAAACCCGTTTTGAGGCTGATATATCAAATTGCGTGTAAATACAAGAAACGGTTAATAGTTACAATTTCGGCACTGTATCAAGGACCTAGAGAGAAAAAGTGTCTTACTTGTTCACTTTAACTTTGGGACCGTCCGCAAAGCCTCGTCCTTCATGTTCCGCATAACAGTTGGTTAGGTCAGTATCTAGTGGATTATCGACCTTGATGATGACCTCAAACTTTTTGCCCTTCTCTACTCTCTGCGGCGCCTGTTGATAAATTCGACATTTAAAAAATCTAAATTAGCTCAATGAATTCTTCGTGCTCAATGAATTGTAGATGTCGCTTGACTGATTCAATCAGTACATCTATCTATCTAGGGGTTTGTTTACCCTCGCGCTCGGCTAAACAGTCATTTCGCCTGCAGATATCGTTGAGGTTATACTTATTCAGAATACAGCTGTATATGCAGACTCTTGTTTCCAATGTCGGTACCAGATTTTAGCGGGCGCGAATTAATTGTTAAACAATTTTCAAAGCGGCGCTTATAAAGACTATTTCTGTTTTTAACTATTTGAACTGGTGTAATTAACTTTAAAAGTTAGGTAAATGGAGAAATTGCTCATCATGAGCAATTTCCTCTTTTACCAGGATGTTTTTTAAACTCGTCTGCTGCATAAGCTTCTAGATGTTCGTCTTCCACCAATGGGCTTAAAGTCTAATTAGCAAAACACCCCGTTGCTCGGAAAATATGTTTTGCAGAGGACTGGTGTGTAAAAACCAGGATACACATGTGTAGGTGAACTGTCCGCCTTGTTATGCTTGTATTGTTGAAAACGTAAAACCCTTAGCAATACATTCAACTGTCACCTATTTGAACAGATGTGGATTCATTGACGAAATCTAGTCTACCTACACTTCTAATTTTCAACAGCAGATGTATTTTGATATTTTTTGTATGACGTAGAGGCTTACTGCAGATGCATTTTGATATTTGCTGTATGACATAGAGACTGAGAGCAGATGCATTTTGATATTTTCTGTATGACATAGAGACTGAGAGCAGATGCATTTTGATATTTTCTGTATGACATAAAGACTGAGAGCAGATGCATTTTGATATTTGCTGTATGACATAGAGACTGAGAGCAGATGCATTTTGATATTTGCTGTATGACATAGAGACTGACAGCAGATGTATTTTGATATTTGCTGTATGACATAGAGACTGAGAGCAGATGCATTTTGATATTTGCTGTATGACATAGAGACCAAGAGCAGATGCATTTTGATATTTGCTGTATGACATAGAGACTGAGAGCAGATGCATTTTGATATTTTCTGTATGACATAGAGACTGACAGCAGATGCATTTTGATATTTTCTGTATGACATAGAGACTGACAGCAGATGCATTTTGATATTTTCTGTATGACATAGAGACTGAGAGCAGATGCATTTTGATATTTTCTGTATGACATAGAGACCGCCAGCAGATGCATTTTGATATTTTCTGTATGACATAGAGACTGACAGCAGATGCATTTTGATATTTTCTGTATGACATAGAGGCTTACTGCAGATGCATTTTGATATTTTCTGTATGACATAGAGACTGAGAGCAGATGCATTTTGATATTTTCTGTATGACATAGAGACCGACAGCAGATGCATTTTGATATTTTCTGTATGGCATAGAGGCCGACAGCAGATGCATTTTGATATTTTCTGTATGACATAGAGGCTTACTGCAGATGCATTTTGATATTTTCTGTATGACATAGAGACCGACAGCAGATGCATTTTGATATTTTCTGTATGACATAGAGACCGACAGCAGATGCATTTTGATATTTTCTGTATGGCATAGAGACAGACCGACAGCAGATGCATTTTGATATTTTCTGTATGACATAGAGACCGACAGCAGATGCATTTTGATATTTTCTGTATGACATAGAGACCGACAGCAGATGCATTTTTAAAATTTTCTGTATAGCATAGAGGCCGACAGCAGATGCATTTTGATATTTTCTGTATGACATAGAGATTGACAGCAGATCCATTTTGATATTTTTTGTATGACATAGAAGCCGACAGCAGATGCATTTTGATTTTTTCTGTATGACATATAGACCGACAGCAGATACATTTTGATATTTTCTGTATGACATAGAGACTGACAGCAGATGCATTTTGATATTTAATGTATGGCATAGAGGCTGACAGCAGATGCATTTTGATATTTTCTGTATGACATAAAGACCGACAGCAGATGCATTTTGATATTATCTGTATGACATAGAGGCTGACAGCAGATGCATTTTGATATTTTCTGTATGACATAAAGACCGACAGCAGATGAATTTTGATATTTGCTGTATGACATAGAGACCGACAGCAGATGCATTTTGATATTTAATGTATGGCATAGAGGCTGACAGCAGATGCATTTAGATATTTTCTGTATGACATAAAGACAGACAGCAGATGAATTTTGATAGTTGCTGTATGACATAGAGACCGACAGCAGATGCATTTTGATATTTTCTGTATTACATAGAGACCGACAGCAGATGCATTTTGATATTTTCTGTATGACATAGAGACCGACAGCGAAGTCTGAGTCTTCACTGTTCGCAGGCGCAGTTGAACTTTCAATTGTCAGACGTAGTATCTTCTTTAAGCTTCATCATTATTACGTCGAACTGTATGGGTACTATTCGTTGCAGGATTTTTATATTGCTGTATCAATCGATTTCGCCAAATCTTAACACCGTTAGTATAAATTTCAGTATCAACAATACAGTTTATTTAATTTATTAATAATAAATATTAATTTTGCCAATTCAAGACATATTTTTGGTTTATTAGAGTTTAACGCCGTTTTCAACATTATTTCAGTTATATCACGGCGACAGTTCACTTATTCATGATCCCTTGGTAAACAAAGCAGTACTAGGCTAGGAAATGTGCATTCCACCATGATATAGACATATAGTTACACCAATGATTCCCAATGCAGATGGGTCGATGATTCCGAAGACAGATCCGCCGTCAATAAATCGCTACGCGGATTTAAAGGTCCAAAACAGTTAATGAAAAAAGTAAACGACCGACCTTGACTTCCAGTGGCGACTCTTCTATCTGTACGATATGGCTTTTCACACAATTCTGTGGCGGTCGACCCAGATACGGTTTGACATAGCTGAACGCTTGTACACACAGACTGCCGTCCTCATCAATGTGGTCAAGATACTCTTCCCGTGTTAGAGTCGTTGTGAACTTATAGCCTGAATAAATAAAACAAACCCACATACAAAGAAGTGATGGTTAAAAAAGAATATAGCATGTCGAAAAAGCCAATTTACTTTTTAAAAAAGGGGGCATAACTATGGCAGAACAAAAGTTCAAATTATGAAATAAATTCGGGTTATCTACACTTAAATGATACACTCGGAATGAATCTGTCTATTCGACAAGGTCAGTACAAAGTATTCATTGTGAAAAGTGTTGGTGATCCTGTGTATCCGCCAGGTCTGATCTAGATCTGTTCACATAATACATACCCACATTTGGAAAACGCTGCTGTTAACCAGTGTATATTCGGATAAGACATAAAATATATAAAGCCTGATCCAAACCTACACTGTTCAGATATACCAACTTGTAGCTTTTCGTATAGATCAGCACGTCTTTAACATTTCAAACCCTAGCATAACTAGTTCATAAGCTATGACATATTACAATAGAGAGTAACTTACACATACTAGGAAGCGACCGATGAAAAGAAGGCAAAGCAATACGCCCACCAAACCTTTCGAAGTTGGCGGCATAAATCAACCATGCCACCTTAGAGATATAGTGATTAGAGTTTTGTTTTTCATTGGGGTTTTACGCCGTTTTCAACATGACATCAGTTTTATTACGACAACAGTTCACATATTCATGATCCCTGCGTAACTAAACCAGTGCTATGCTAGAAAATATGCCTTGCATAAGGTCACTCCACCATGACCACCACGACTGTGGATCGAACCCGGGATGCCCGTTTGATATAGGCTCCGCTTCGTAAACGAGAGAAGATTGGTTGGTCAATCCTGCGTTGGCTCATACCACATACAATCAAAAATGATAGTACTGGATTCTGACTTGGCGCACATAATATTAATTATACTTATATATGTAAGATTTTGGTTTAATGCCTTTTTCAACAATAATAAGCCATGTCACGGAAGCCATTTCATATACCCATGTGTTTCGCCCTGGTGGTGTAGTAGTAGAAGGGCCAACGCGAGATAAACGGACCAGTAGTGGGTGGTAACTTACCAACTGAGCTACCGAGGCTCGATTGGATAATAGTATGACTGATCCACCGGTGTCAGGATAAACTGATCGGTAATTAGTTGCCGGGCAGAAGCCCGCGACTTCTATTTTTAATAGGTTTTCGGAAATGACATGGGAGGGGTGGTTATTATTATTATTTATTTATTTTTAAATGTCTTGAACATATTACAATTGCGTTTGTTTAAAAACACTAAGTTATGACACATCTAAAATGAAATAAATATTCCGATGTTTTAAGTATGTGCAGTTTCTTTATTTTGACTGGCATTTACGTTTTTGTGTTTTATTTACGAAGACAAAACAGTCCCTATTAGCTTGACTGAGATACTTTATTTTCATAAACTATGTAATCAAAAGGCGATAACTACAAACCTTTACATCGCACAGTCTAATTTGTTTACATACGCACACCTGCTTGCAGCAGACTATCGATATGAAAATCACGTCGAATTTTCCTTTTAATAGATAAGTATCAACATAAACTGGTAACAGAAACAAAAATAAGAAATATTTTGTGAAAATATGTCTCAAATATAAGCCTGTTTATCGGTCGTGAACGTCGAAACACCTTTTCCTCAGTTCGTGACCTAGTTTCATATTGCCAAAATGTAAAGCAAGTAACCGGAAGTAAAATGTAAACTTAGAAAAGTGACTTGTTAGTCGCCGGGCAGAAGCCCGCGACTTCTATTTTTAATAGGTTTTCGGAAATCACATGGGAGGAGAAGTTATTATTAGAAAAAAACAAATTTAAATGTCTTGAACATATTACAATTGCGTTTGTTTAAAAACACTAAGTTATGACACATCTAAAATGAAATAAACATTCCGATGTTTTAAGTATTAGTAGTTTTTTATTTTGACTCGCATCTCTTTTTTTGGGTTTTATTTTCGAAGACAAAACCGTCCCCATGAGACTTGCAGCAAGCAGACTGTTATGTGTCAATATCAAGTAAAAATCACGTCGAATTCTCCTTTAAAATAGCAATCTTAACTTACTGAATGTTATTTTCATGTTCAATGAGATGTCTTGATTTGCGAGGAATTCATTTTATAATGTTTATCCATGTATATCTAAAATATGAACTGTTTCTAAGCTAAAACTGTTGATCGCGTGACTCACGAATACCAACTGCGTAGATCAATCTCCTTTGCAGAGAGCCGCTATTTACACTCACTTACAAATAGTAAATTATAGGTGATTTAAAATGTTTATTTGGTTCGAAACAAATGAAGAAAAGAACAAACCGAGATAAAACTGGTTTTAATAGAAAAATGACTTTGAACGAACACTCTCTGCCTATAAAGAGAGTTTCAAGAACGACACCTCTGCGAAGAAGAATGTAGGTCACGAATCGGGTCTTTCGTACAAAATTATTTCGTCCTTGACAATTTTAAATGTGTCATTAAATTCCCTAAAGGCATATTGCTTCCGATCTGCATATTGTTATGCATCATTGACACAAGGGCGCTCATCATAATATAATGTTAAAACATGAGTAGTTTGTTATTTTCATTATAAAAAAGGAAGGAAAGAATTACAATAAATTAACATGTTGTAGGGCTCAGTTTATGTTCGAAATTAAGTTTAAATGATACAACAATTTCAATGAGATTTAACTGTTTAGCTGATATTATATTTCAAAGGTGGTCTTATTTGTAAATATTGGATTACATTTCATCATTTGTTAAGGTATGATATAATTAGGATGCCAAGCTAATATCATTTTGAGAAAAAGAGAAAACTCATGTCTTCAGCGATTTAACCCTTATCTCATTGTTTTAAAAGTAAATTGCTGCAAAGGTGTCCAATGTTGACTTTAATAGGGGAAACATAAAATGACGTGCTATTGCATGCAAATCTTAAACTTGTCTGTTTTGTGGTTTTATTGATAAATGATAGAATTCAAATATTCTGACAAACATCTTAAAAAGTGTATGTGGAATTCACAAAACTTATAAGTATTCCTTAATGAAAGCACTGTATACATACTAAGACTAATGATTGTCAAGATTACTCATTTCCATTACTGTGTATGATCAATAATTAGTTGGCTGTGTGTATGGTCAACCTACTTTGGAATGGAGATTGATCATAAACAATGAAAGGCTTCAATTATCATTCACTTCGTTGACAAAACAATGCAAGTTATGATACATTTTCACTTGACCCCGCCCCTAATGTTCCAATATGCCCCTCAGTTGCTAACTGTTTATTCAACTACTATAATGTTAGTGTTATGCATAACTGCAGTATGCATTTCCGGCGACATTGATGCGTTGCATCAACTTTCTCTTGTAATATACTGATATCCGTTTCGTACATGTGATTGATTGTTTGATTTAAAGGTCGTTTACAACAGGACTTCAGTCGGTCAGATCACCACCGCGTAGCGTTTCCTCGAGCTCTCATATGCGCACTGCACAACGCTCTTCAAAGACGCGGTCTATTGTTAACGTATTACAGTTCCCTAAAACCGAATCACAACCAAACATTTCGAATATTACATTCAGCAAAAGACGAAAGTTTATATTTGGCATGAGAGGATCAGAGGTTTACCTCTATACTCATGAACGACGTACGAGGTATACAAGGAAATTTACAAATTTAGCCGAGTATTTCCGATCGGTTTACTTACTGTCAGCTGCCTTGACCTCAACATCTTTATCCTTTTTGTCTGTCTTGAACGGTAGTCCTATGGTTTGACCGGTATATGTCTGCTTCAAAAACCTGAGAAAGAGAGAGATGAAACACATTTTTAATAAGTGCACAGTACCTTGATTTGTCCGAGTTTATACTGTATTGTATATGTGTGTTCAGTGTGCGGCTATCTGCTCGTACGACAATACACTGGACATGCGATAACTCGAACATTGGACAATTCGAATCGATGTCATTGCTAAATACGAGCAATCAGAACTGTTGGTTGCTGCGCGCGCTGTTTTCTTGATATGATTTGATCACTGTATAAGTTAAGCGATCACTCGAACACGTTGATAACTCGGGAGTTATCGTGAGTCTACTGTAATTTGTTTTGTCTAGTAAAAATTAAAAGAGATATGAGCCGTCCCACGAGAAAACAAACATTATGGCCTCTGCGTAATGTATCGACCCAGATCAGCCTGCGCAGTCCGCGCAGACTGATCCGGGTCGACACATTCCGTCTAAGGGAGATAAAGGTATAGAGTAATGATTCCTGAAACAGAAAATCCACAGGAGGCTAAACGTGTCTGTCCGAGTTCGCATGCGCGGCATGTTTAGGCTGATCCGGGTCGATACTTTACGCAGAGTCCACAATGTTGGTTTTATCGCGGGACGGCTCACATTATAATGTAGAAACGAACCAAAGAACACGAGCCTCCTCCGGCAACTGCGAACAGTGAGGACTCAGACGAGCTTATGCATAGTCACAGTCTTACAAGGATCGCCTTAAGACTCCGTAAAGAATACGATTAATTATGAATGTAATTTCTGGCGAAACTGTAATCTTGCTACTAAAACGGAGGGAGACTGATGAAAACTTGTATAACCGCCTAGTTGTGTAGTGGTGGCGTCAACCTCGGTGGTAACATCAGCATCGGTGGTGAAGTGATATCGTTAGCGGTGGTTGAGTGGTTGCGTCAGCCCCGTTGGTGATGTGGTGGTGTCAGCCTCGGTGGTGAAGTGATATCGTTAGCCTCGGTGGATGAGTGGTTGCGTCAGCCTCGGTGGTGTAGTAGTGGCGTCAGCCTCGGTGGTATAGTGGAAGCGCCAATATCGGTGGTGTAGTAGTGGCGTCAGCCTCGGTGGTATAGTGGAAGCGCCAATATCGGTGGTGTAGTAGTGGCGTAAGTCTCGGTGGTGAAATGATGGCGTAAGCCTCGGTTGTGTATTGATAGCGCCAGCTGTGCTGCTATAGTGGTGGCATCAGCCTCTACGGTGTTGTGGTATCGTCAGCATTGCTGGTATAGTGTTGGCGTGTTAGTGTTTTGGTAGAGAACTGTTAGCGTCAGCCTAGTTGGTGTAGTAGTAGCGTCAGCCTCGGTGGTGATGTGGTAGCGTCAAAATCGGCAGCTCGAGGCTGTGAGTTCGATCTCGGCTGGGTCATTTTGAGACTTTTAATTGGTACTAATGGTGTTCCCTCTTTGAGATTGGATTGTTGTGTTATATAAGCATTACGACTGATTCGCTGGTGCCATGACAAATATACCAGTGGTACCGTTAACTTACCCAGAAACGCCATGATATAACTGAACAAAATGTTGAATAAGGCGTAAAACATCATAGCCACATTACGATCAGTTGTAAATGATATATCTGGCGAAACTGTAACCTTGCTAGATTACGCCAGATTGCCTTCGTATGATACCAAACAAAGGGGAAGAGATGGATCAAGACCAAGTTTCGCCGGACGCACCCCGAATGAACGTATAACCTAACAAAAGTGACCTGATCCTGATCTTTGAACAAACAAAGATATAAGTTTGATGTTCATGTCAAAACCTCACAAGATTATTAATGTAAATCGCAAATGTATCGTAAACACACGTTCTCAACTTTTAGTACATGAAAACGAATATTGACGAAATGATAACCCATGTGGGAAAAGACATGCCTGCACATTTATGCAAAAGGATCCCGATATATACTACCTTATAGAAGTACCTTGACACCTTTTTATGACCGCAAGGAATTGACTAAGAGTGCAGAGCCAGCTCATACTGCGCATGCGCACTGGTTAATCTGGATCTACAGTGGTCGCAAATGCCCTTACGAGCGCCTCTCATAAATAATTACATGTACGTAAAGGTCAGTGTAAGGTCAAATGTGTCGAGTAATAACTAACCTGAAGGTGACAGAACTAACTGTTCTCGGAGTTGAACTTTTATTTGTGGCCAACAATGTAACGTCCAAGTTTTCACCAAGAACGACTTCGGCTTCGTTGATCAGTTTGAATTTGATATCCTTAAATATGATAAAAGTATATTACATTTTGAGCAAATGTATGTTTATGTCATACAGGATAATCCAACATATCATAAACGGCATACAATATAACAACTTCGGCTTCGTTGATCAGATTGAATTTTATATCCTTAAATATGATAAGAGTATATTACATTTTGAGCAAAAATATGTTTATGTCATACAGGATAATCCAACATATCATAAACGGCATACAATATAACAACTTCGGCTTCGTTGATCAGCTTGTATTTGATATCCTTAAATATGATAAGAGTATATTACATTTTGAGCAAAAATATGTTTATGTCATACAGGATAATCCAACATATCATAAACGGCATACAATATAACAACTTCGGCTTCGTTGATCAGCTTCAATTTTATATCCTTAAATATGATAAAGTATATTACATTTTGAGCAAGAATATGTTAATATCATATAGGAGAAGCCAACACATGATCAATAGAATACAGTATAACGACATCTGCTTCGTTGATCTGCTTGATTTATATATTCTTGAATATGACAAATTATAATACGGGATAAGCCAAAAATGTTATGAATGACATACAGTATAAAGTTGAAGTGTAATACATAGTAATACATGTTTAAGTCAATCATATACGATAAATGACATACGGTATCAGCCAAACTATTACACTCGTCATACGGTATAAGCCAACATGTTATACTTGACAAACATTATAAATTAAAAAAATACGACACATGACTTACAGTATATGTAAAAATATATGACACATGACATACATCTACAGTTAAATAATAATACATGACATACAGTATAAGTCAAAATATAACACATGACATACAGTATAAGTCAAAATATAACACATAGCATAAAGTACAAGCCACGTGATGGGAACACAAACCGTTAGAGGCCATTTTCGAATCGGTGTCGGCACGGATCCGATTGCTAGTAACACGTTCACAGTGCCTTTGTGATCTTTACCTTCCCCCAAAGTATTATTACAGCATGTAAGTACCAATTGGCGAACAGGGAAGACTAAGAGCAGAATTTTAACCCTTTCAGCGCCGAATTGTTTAAAGTAGACTCTTCCATGTTCAAACTCGGACGAAACTATTTCCATGTTATAGGATTTTTGGAATATCTTTATAACTTACAGCCAAACAATGCAGATTTCAGGTGAGACAGCTCGTTACGAGCTGCCTCACCTGAATCTGTATTGTTTGCAAAAAGCTCAATATTGCCTTTGGCGCTGAAAGAGTTAAGTATAATGGAGGTCAAGAATGATATAAGTTTGCGATGTTCGCAGATTCACGAGGGTCGGGTTTCTTGTGGCATATCTCATAAAAATGTACGTTATGAGGAGATATATATTTTAAGTTTTTTCAACTTTGGACAAATCAGCATCTTTAAAAACATCTAGGCAAAAAGTATGAAGAATTCATGTATCTTTAAATAAAAGTTTGATTGTCGAATAAGATGGAAATCATTTTGCTAAAGTAATAATTACACCTGTAGCCACACTTTGCAAATGACCGCTGCTGCAGTCGGGTTGCAGCTTCAAAAGCTTGAGCTCGATAAATATATTCTCTTTGACATTACACGGTTTCAGTTATACTAATGCTTCTAAAAAGGTCCCGTAAATTGAAACTGAACATCAAGTCAAGAATTGCAGACTGCAGTCTTTACTTTTGATGTAATTCCAATGACCAGGAGTGTCTGCTGTAGGTTTGTGTGCCTTATTTGTGGAACAGATGAGACCGCGACAATTAAATTCGCCAATTATTACAACAGTAGAATCACGGTGGAAGACCCAATATTGCTCGACTATAGGCATATCTCCATCATACATTTGGTACCTATGACCGGTATTGTCTTCGGGTAAGCTTTATTTGCACAATTTAGCTGAACAAATTCAAATCGCAAATAAAAGATATTAAAAAAGAAGATTTACGATTGAGGATGTAAACAGATCAAATCGAGGGCTTGGCGTGAAACGGTTGTAACTAAAAACCTATTTTAAAAACCCTGGTTTAGGGGCAATTTTGACCCCTTTGTAAACAATACAAATTTACGTGCCATTGCTCAGAACGAGCAATGGCACCTAAATTTCCATTGTTTACCAAGAAAAATGATTTAACGCTTATAAAGACTTTATGACGAGGTGATTAACCTAGGTAAAAAAATACCACTTTTAGTTACAACCGTTTCACACCAAGCCCTCGAAATATGGTTTGACGAGTCTCATTTCCTTCCTAGACTTACCTCTTTCTCCGCCTCCTGTTTATAAGCGCCTGTTGATTTGTGGGCTCCAAGAGCAGCCCTCATGACGGCCTTACGACTGTCTTCCGAACCTAATCAAAGCAAACGGATTATTCTTTATTTGTTAACCTATGTGAACTTTAGTATTTCTTCCAATGTATCAGTAGTAGGCAATGATGAAAATGTGGTAGTTTTGCTTTTGCATTGTTCACGTTTTGGTGAAAATAATAAAATTTCGTTTTTCCAAAACTTTATGATTTGTATTATATAAAAGCTTACTATTTAATGAACGTAAGTATATATACATGTAAACATAAAGGATGAATTGTCCTGCGATTTATGGTGTAGAAGTATGCTTGCTATATATATGTTAATCCTGTCCCACACACAATGAATCTGAAGCAAACAGCTTTGAAAACATCCGGATTTTCTTTTGGAAAACCTCCATTTATGAAAGTATGCAAAATGAGAAATTTCTCTTTTTCATGCAATTTCATCGATTTGCCACAGAACTGTATGAATGAGCATACAGGAGGGAAATGGATACAGAAAGGTTAAGTAAGGTATAAAAGAAACACTTTACCATCTTTGTATTTGTATGTATTTGTTATATCTAGACGTCCTTTACGTCGTCCCAAAAATCCCGTGTCCAACGGTTTCCCATCCGGCTTCTTAGTACTGATGCTTTTACCAACCCTGACAAAATGAGACAAAATGGAGCCATGGCAAATAGATGGGAAAATGTTAGTTTAACCCTTTCCCACATACATATCACGGGGGCCAATTCTATCACAGTAAGTTTCCTGACTTTCTTACACCCTTACTCCACGCAATAGTCTTTCAAAGCAACTGCCGAGCCCCGGTAGCTCAGTCGGTCGCGACGCGGGCTGTCAATCCAGGGGTTGTGAGTTGTGAATCCCGGCTCGGCCAACTTTCTTTCCGAGGATTGATAAAAGTCAATGCGACATGCGTCATTCGTCTTCCACCAATGGGCTTAGTCTATGTGGAAAAGCAGTCAGTTGCTTGGGAAGATTGTTGTGTGGAGTACAGGTGTGAGAAAACCAGGAAATGCATGAGTATGTGAACTGGCCGCCGTGATATAACTGAGAAATTGTTAAAAACGGCGTTAAATCCCAATCAATCAATTTATCTATTCGAAGCAACTGGCTGCTCTTAAACACAAAATGTTTGCAATTTGGTGGCAGACAAATGTCGCTTGTCGCGTTGATTTGCGTCGAGGGTCGGATAGAATGTTGGTCGTGCTGTGTTCCGAACTCCAAGTATGATTACTATGGATTGTTATATCTTGCTTCACAAACAAGCAATATGAATAAATTGTTTTTAATCTGTAACATTAATAGAGACTAAAAAGACAATATAAATTGAACTCATTTGAGCCGTCCCGCGAGAAAACCAACATTGTGGACTCTACATAAAGTATCAACCCGGATAAATTGTTTCAGGAATCATTACGCTATACCTCTATTCCCCTGAGGCGGAATGTGTCGACCGGATAAGCCCGGGATGTCGCGGGTTCGATACCCAGTCGGGTCATACCAAAGACTTTAAAAATGGTAGTTATGTCTGCCCTTCTTGAAGCTCAGGGTTACGAGTTTAGCATTACGACTGACTGGCTGGTGACATGATAAATGGAGCAATAGTAATGATAACTTACCCAGGAAACGCCGTAATATTACTGAAAGATTGTTAATAGCGGCGTAAAACACCGAAACAGTAAATCAATCAACTGTTCGTCAAAAAGATATCCTCAATAATTTTACCTGCTTATGGTATGTTACATAAGTGTTATAAACATCCCCGAGGGTTTGTTTTACATATGACGGGACTCATTAATAGCCTACTTGTTTGTTTTAAATGCGAATCTCTCAGGTTCACCCTGGGTCATATCCCAATGCACCACATCAGCGTTGACCTCTGCGAACACAAAGTCCGTGTCATAGGGAATACTAACAATCCCATGTTTTACGGCATACACTGGACAAGGGCCGCACTGGAATACACCTGAAATGCATCCTCATTGAAATCAGAGGTACCCGGCGTGTCATTTTTCCCACACTATCGTATAATATACACTACCGTACTATAAATACATAATACTATATTTTGTAAATAACGATTTTTATTTTTTATTTTTTATTATTTATTTATTAAGGGACAAAACTCCACGCCTGTGATTGAAATCAGATCGAAAAGACTACGTGAGACTGGCAATTAGGTCAAGCATTCAGAAGATTCTATTTAATATTTGTATTGCATGTGTTTGTTACAAAATATCAATCTCTATGAAAACAGACCAAAATACTTCACTGTACATAATTATGCTAGATCTAACTACACCGCATAAAAGGTCGTCTCGATTTATCCTTACACATTTAGATATTTATGAGCTGGTGCTTGTTTTTTGTCCAATGGAATCGCACGATACAACCAACATTTGGCAATGACCGCTTCTTTAACTCGTTTATTCATCACGGAGTGGTTTCTCCCCTGTTGATACCTAACCCGTTTGCACTGACGCAAAAATCAAATTCGAGACGTGCCGTAACAAGCAGTCCATACGAGCGTTTCCTACTGCAGCGAAGATAAGGTATGGTTGTAATGGGGTTGTATGAAATAGTACGTGGAACTCGCAATTGACCTTAATATTTAGAAAATACTGTTTGATTGTTTGTTTGTATTGCATATGTGTGTGACACAACGTATAAAGAAGCATACAGCCTTAAGTGTCAGGAGCTGTAAAACTCTGAGTACTTCTTTCTTGCTCAAAGACATTTTTCTGATTGATCAGTTTCGACAATAAATTTGCTTCTGACCAGTCATCTACTTGATCAACAGTTTGAATAGCCAGCAAAGTTTCATAACAGGTCAGCACGAGGTACCATACCGTAAATGAATGTAAATTCACTCCAAACGAGGACAAAGACGCAATAAGGAAACGAAAGCACACACGATTAGTATTACAGTCATTGTAACTACATGTATATAAATGATGAAGTAAAAACTGATGTTGTAGAACATACATATATGTTCTTGATAATGACATGTGCCTAATAAATGATCCTTAAGTTAAATGCTTACATTTAAGCATGTATAAGTTTACTAAGGCTAACGAACAGTACGTATAGGTTTTATAATAACAGAATATACATCGAAAATCACAACTCGAATAAGACTCACTGATTTAAACAGTAAGTTTATCAAAATATATGAACTGTTATTTTTCAGTTATCTTTGTCAAAAGTTGAATGAATGGCTATAGTAAATGTAGAAGGACAGTGAAGCTGCTGACTGTGCTGATACCTTAAGACCGTATCGCTCATATAGACGCTTTCTGACGCCTCTGCAGCAGACGGCTTTTTGAAAACATAGTGACAAAAGAAGAAATTGCACAAAACGTGCAATTTCTCCTTTTGCCACAATGTTTTCCACGTTTTGTCATAGGTTATCCATTTAATTAAAGAGATTTTCTATTTTTTGACAAAATATGTTCAAAGTCGTCTGCTGCAGAATTACTGTATGAGGGAAAGGGTTAAGACCGTATCGCTAGACACGGTTCATATATTGGCACACAGATCTGGAAGGGTCATGTTAATTTTGTTGCGAACATATATATGTATATATGAAAAAAAAGACCTTAACCTCAGAACTGCTTTAACTCTTTTAGCGCCGAATTGTTTAAAGTAGACGCTTCCATGTTCAAAATCGGTTGTGTCCATTTCTCAATTTATGAACGTTTTGGACTATTTTGGTAACTTAAAGGCAAACAATGCTGATTTCAGGTGAGACAGCTCGTTACGAGCTGACTCACCTGAATCTGTATTGTTTGCAAAAACCTCGATATTGCCTGTGGCGCTGAAAGAGTTAACCCAGAGACACTATATTACATATAGTGTCCCTGGTTAAACAAACAGTATAACATAAATGCAGCAAAACTATTTGAAAATACACGTCAAATCGAAAAGATTGCATGCGAACCGTATGTGTAGCACAGCCGAAACGTCAGCCGTGAAAAATATCGTTCCATTCCAGTATCTCTTTACGGAGTGGTGTATACATTGCTAACGACTTAGAAGCTGTCATTACCTTCGCTAGATTCTTGCGGTGTGGCATCCAGGGCTTGCCATCCGTCGAACAGTCCATCTTTATTATCTGCTAAATCCGATCTCTTCAGCCAACATTCATTCCACACATGGTAATTCCTTAAAGACATTCGCTACAGTTTCATCATTTTTTTGAAAACATTCAGAATGTTACGAAAATTGGTGTGTTTATAGCATATTACCTAATCTACAGAAATATGAAAGAAAAATATGGGGTAATACTATACATACTATAAGCTTCAGATCATCTAAATGAGATGACTTTTGAAGTAATATATGTAGGTGATTGACAGTATGCATTTGAAATAAGATATATCTTTCAACAAGTGTTAAATTCACACTCTCCTAAACTGCTTTAAGTTAAAGGTTAACTTTTCTTTATTTGGTATAAGCTATTGTTTAGCTCTACCAAAATCAGGACATTTCAAAATAAAAATCTGTGTTTTATTTGTTGGTCACGTTTAAATTGTGTCTATGTAAATGTATGTAAAATGATGTATTACATGTATTTGTATAAGTCAAATAAAATATATCTATCTATCTATATATCTATCTTAAATCCTTATTTCAGCATGTACATGTTTACTTCTCTTTGTTTGTCATTAAATATATTTGGCCGTTCGATGGATCATACATGTTTTTCCATTTATGTAGAGAACCCCTAATGGACTTGGTGAAATCCGTAAAACAAGGGTATTTATTAAAAGTATATAGTCTTGGGGATATCCCTATGCAGTCAAACCTGTGCTAAAGACCACCTTTGAATACCGATTCCCTGTCTATAGCACACTTCTAGCTACGCAATTAATAAATGTCTGCATAAATAAACCTGTAATTAAAGACCACCTGCGAACAACGACCATATTATTGTGTTTCCATGGTTGGTCGTTGTACACAGATTCCACTGTATTTCCATTAATGTAGAGCACCCCCCCCCCCCCCCATGGGCTTGGAGAAATCCGTAAAACAAGGGTATTTATTAACCCTTTCCCTCGTGTAGACGCTTTCTGACGCCTCTGCAGCAGACGGCTTTTTGAAAACATAGTGACCAAAAGAAGAAATTGCTCAAAACGAGCAATTTCTCCTTTTGCCACAATGTTTTCCACTTTTAGTCATAAGTTATCCATTCAATTATAGAGATTTTCTATTTTTTGACAAAGTATGTTCAAAGTCGTCTGCTGCAGAATTGTCGTATGAGGGAAAGGGTTAACAGTATATAGTCTTGGGGATATCCCTATGAAGTTGTTAGAGATCTGTTATGTTCGTGGACTTATCCGATGGAAGGCCAAGCCAACGAACACTTGAATACTGATAACGACTATATCGAGGGCTTGGCGTGAAACGGTTGTAACTAAAATTAGTATTCTTTTTTACCAAGGTTAATCACCTCGCCATAAAGTCTTTAAAAGCGTTTAACCATTTTTCTTGGTAAACAATGGAAATTTAGGTGCTATTGCTCGTTCTGAGCAATGGCACCTACATTTGCATTGTTTACAAAAGGGTCAAAATTGCCCCTAAACCACGGTTTTCAAAATAGGTTTTTAGTTACAACTGTTTCACGCCAAGCCCTCGATATTCTGAAATCGGCGAGTCACTTAGGATGTCCTTCTCTAATTTTTAAAATGAATAGGACCAGAAAACTCGGAGTATATTCGACTGAGAATACTCTGGATCAAGGCCCGTATACTCAATCCCGCCTAAAAAGTCCTTCTTATTCTAAATTTCAAAATAGTACAATTTTTGAAAAGTGTCACTTTGTGAATTTTGTAAAACGATATACGCTCTCAGAGATTGAGAACAAATTCTGCAAATTAAAAAATTAAATGAATCTAGAATGAATGTTCCGTGACTATTCGGGACAGTGTAATCGTGTTACTTACCAGACGGAATCCTCATTTTTATCCTCCTGTGGGGTTAACGTATTGTCCTCGGCCCTTTTAAAGAACTTGTCGATCGTACAGCTTTTATCCGTGTCGTGGGCTGACATAAAGTTGGTGACACTTCGTGCTGGTATCCCCAGCGATCTGAGAACTAGACAAACAGGGATTGATTGATTGATTGATTGATTGATTGATTGATTGATTGATTGGGGTTTAACGCCGTTTTTAACAATTTCTCAGTTATATCACGGCGGCCAGTTCACCTCATGCATTTACTGGTTTTCTCACACCAGTACTCCACACAACAATCTTCCCAAGCAACTGGCTGCTTTTCAACATAGACTTAGCCCATTGGTGGAAGACGAATGACGCATGTCGCATTGATATTTGTCAATCGTCGGAAAGAAAGTTGGCCGATCCGGGATTCGAACTCACAACCCCTGGATTGACAGCCCGCGTCGCTACCGACTGCGCTACCGGGGCTCGGCAGACAAACAGGGAAGATAGTCTCAAATGAGCATGCTCTTGGGAAATAGTAACTAGTTTTTTTTTTGTGAACGGTGTAGATCCTGATCAGCCCGTGCATCAGTACTATCAGGCCCGAAAAATGCAGCTGCGGCGATACACATCTTCGTAATGTGTCGGCCGGATCAGTCTTCGCTGTTTGCGCAGACTGATCCAGCCGTCACATTCCGTCTAATGGGGGGGGGGGGGGGGGGAATAGATAGAGTAGTGATTAGAAAATCCACAGGAGGCGAAACGTGTATATCCGGGTAGGCCTGTGTGGCATGCTTAGGCTGATCCGGGTCGATACTTTACGCAGTGTCCACAATGTTGATTTTCTCACGAGACGGCCTACACATTGATTATTGCCAAGCTA
>JASEVX010000010.1:37313835-37749951 GCA_031761405.1 Serripes groenlandicus | reverse complement strand
TGATTATTGCCAAGCTACGCCCCTGACTATCTAATCAAAACCTACATTGTTCACATATTACTCCAGTAAGGTTGATAGAAGATTACGTGCAGATTTATGATATGATTGAACGAAGGGCGTAGCTTTGCAATAATCAATGTGTAGGCCGTCTAGTGAGAAAATCAACATGGTGGACTCACCGTAAAGTATCGACCCATATCAGCCTAAGCATGCCACACAGGCCTACCCGGATAGACACTTTTCGCCTCCTGTGGATTTTCTGTTTCAGGAATCACTACTCTATACGTCTATCCCCCTAAGACGGAATGTGTCGGCCGGATCAGTCTGCGCGGACAGCGCAGGCTGATCTGGTCGATACATTACGCAGATGTCTATCGCAGCAGCTGCATTTTGGGGCATTTTGAGAAAAAAATGTATAGGCACGTGCCTAAACAGAGCCACAGCCTGATCTGAACTAAAACTGTTCAGCGTGTATCTTTTCTCATACACTGGCTCACTGAATGAGGACTTACATAACATTTGGAGATATGATCAATTAGTATACCTCACGAGACTTTGTAATGCTAATTTCTCATATCATCATCATGGGCAATTTGCTTACTGTCTCATGCTAACTGTACGTTTTTGACCGGTTAACAGTATACTGTTACATAGCACGCGCGTTAAAATGTTGGTAATGCACGTGCAAGACGTCATTTCAAACAATAACGTCACATTTTACACGCGCGTGCCATGTAACAGTTTACTGTTAACCGGTATATTCATAAACGTGTAATTTTGTTCGGTATAATAAAATAAATATTGCATGGCTTCCAGTGTAACAGTACATAGTGTCAACATTCGGCTAAATACTGTTAACCTCATCTTCACCTCGGGTAACAGTATTTTCCTCATGTTGACGATATGTACTGTCACACTGGAAGCCATGCAATACTTATATAATGGTTGCCTTGGTAAACTATTTCTTACACTGATGCATCACTGATCAGAGAACACTTACTTTTCGCATTAACTGTATTAAGTAGTAACCCTTTCCCATATAAAACAAATATGTAGCAGACGAATTTGAAAACATTAAGTCAAGAATATGGAAAACTCAATTGAAATAAAAGAACAATTATTGAATAGAGATCAAAATATTGTTATAAAAGGAGAAATTGCTAATTTTAAGCAATTTCTGATGTTGCCAAAACGATTTCAAAAGTCGTCTGCTGCAGAGGACCTTAGAAAGGGTATGTGTATGGGGAAGTGTTAAAGATGGCAGCCTAAAATGATTGAGCCGAGCCCCTGTAGCTCAGTTGAATGCGAATTGGGCTGTCAATCCAGGAAAGTTGTGAGTTTGAACCTCAGCTCTATCAACATTATTTCCGACGTTTGATAAAAGCCAATGCGACCAAGCGTCATTCGTATTCCACCAATGGGCTAACAGTCTATGCGGAACGGCAGCCAGTTGCTTGGAAAAGACTGACTGATGAGGCACCGGTGCGAGAAAGCGAGAAATCACATTGTTATGATAACTTACCGCCGTCATATGAACGGATAACATATTGAAAACTCTTTCCCTCATATAGACGCTTTCTGACGCCTCTGCAGCAGACGGCTTTTTTGGGGGGAAAAATAGTGAAAAAAGGAAAAAAAATGCTCAAAACGAGCAATTTCTCTTTTTGCCACAATGTTTTCCACTTTTAGTCATAAATATTAAAAATATTGATTTGGAGAGATCAAGATTAACCGCTAGTCATGCAGATATTAATTATGACAATTTTTAAAAGCCAGCCGGCAAGTTTTAAAGAGCACCACACCTTTTATACGGTGTTCCGTTAGGGCCATCGTTGTTTCGCGGTTTCGACATAGGGTCGGCAGTACGAAAACGCGATGCGATAGTACGATAATGCGATGCGACAGTACGATAACGCGATGCGACAGTACGAAAACGTGATGCGACAGTACGATAACGTGATGCGATAGTACGATAACGCGATGCGATAGTACGAAAACGCGATGCGACAGTACGATAACGTGATGCGACAGTACGAAAACGTGATGCGACAGTACGATAACGCGATGCGACAGTACGATAACGTGATGCGACAGTACGAAAACGTGATGCGACAGTACGAAAACGCGATGCGACAGTACGATAACGTGATGCGACAGTACGAAAACGTGATGCGACAGTACGATAACGTGATGCGACAGTACGATAACGTGATGCGACAGTAAGATAACGCGATGCGATAGTACGAAAACGCGATGCGACAGTACGAAAACGCGATATTATGAAAACACTATGCGATATTACGAAAACGCGGTGCGAAACCACGATAACACGATGCGAAATCGCGAAAGTGAGATGCTAAAACACGATGTGAAAATGCGATGCGAAACTGCGAGACCACGATGCGAGGAGGCGATATCGTAATATCGTACTTTCGCATCGCACTTTCGTGGTTTCGCATCGTGTTATCGTGGATTCACCTCGCGTTTTCGCGTTTTCGTACTATCGCATCGCGTTTTCGTACCAGCGCATCGCGTTTTCGTACTATCGCATCGCGTTTTCGTACTATCGCATCGCGTTTTCGTACTATCGCATCGCGTTTTCGTACTATCGCGTCGCGTTTTCACACTGTCGACCCTAGGTTGAAACCGCGAAACAACGAGGGACAACGGAACACTGTACCTTTACCATTGAAAACCATTAATCTAAAACTGGTCTCGCAACTATAAAACTCTGTTCACAGAAATGAACTCTATCCTCCGAAGGAGACATCTCATTGGTTTATTTTGAAAAAAAAAACGATTTTGCTTCGGACCAATCAGATACGTTCAAACAAAATCTGAGCACAGGGTAAAACTGTTATAGTTTTGGTTACCGGTTTTGACCTTCCTACCTGTAGTAGTAACCCCAAAAAAGACCCAGCACTGTCCAAACTGTTATAGTTTGGGTTCCCGGTTTTAACATTCCTACCTGTAGTAGTCACCCCGGAAAAGACCCAGCACTGTCCAAATGACACGGGTTGTCTCGTCTTGTAATATTCTTTCAATATTTTAACACTACCGGCCCAGTCACATGGACTGGTGCCTCCGCTGTATTTACCGCTCCAGTTACCCACCAACACTCCATTATCATCCTGGCTGTTAACCTGAAAATAAATTATATTTGTTGTTGTTTTTTGTATAGTTTTTGGCCTGGGGCTTTAGCCCCTGGTCATAGTAGTAATACCATTATTTTCGGAGTTGGCAGCCTGCCAATTGCTGTTAGCACCAAACAACACATGAGAAACTGCGCGAGAAAAATAGTTCTTCATGGATTCAACAAAACTGCATTTAAAAGGTTAGAATCTCCCCCATCAATATCATTTTAATGTTGTTGGAACATCAGTGAAAAACTTAAGGCGTGAGTACTCTAATATAAGTTTAAGAAATGCTTTAGAAATTAATGCGCCGAGAGGTCAAATATGGACGTTTGTTAACATTATTAACATTCTTGGTGAGGAACGGCAAAAAAGAAAGGAGTCATGTGAAATACAGTGGCGGATTAATGCTTAACAATGAAAAAGCGTGGCAAATGTACTGGCGGATTTAGCGGGGGCCCATAGGGCCCGTGCCCGATTCCCCCCACCCCACGAAAGAAGTCACGTGAAATATTCAGTGGCGGATTAACCGGGTGGGCCGTAGGGCCCGTTCGTCGAAAAATGCAACCTTCCAGCAGCCCCCAGGCCGTCAGCACTGCAGTGCTTTTATTTTACACCGCAATCAAGTCGGTCGTGAGATGCTTACCCTACAATCCTGGGCGCCAAGGAGGGAAAGCCATTGCTCAATATTTTAAAGTATTTGGCATGAGCCAACCGGGGATCATACCCGCGACATCCCGCACCGAGGCGGACGACACACCACTACAACACCGAGGCGGACGATACACCACTACAACACCGAGGCGGACGATACACCACTACAACACCGAGGCGGACGATACACCACTACAACACCGAGCCGGACGATACACCACTACAACACCGAGGCGGACGATACAGCACTACAACACCGAGCCGGACGATACACCACTACAACACCGAGGCGGACGATACACCACTACAACACCGAGGCGGACGATACACCACTACAACACCGAGGCGGACGATACACCACTACAACACCAAGGCGGAGGATACACAACTACAACACCGAGGCGGACGATACACCACTACAACACCGAGGCGGACGACACACCACTACAACACCGAAGCGGACGACACACCACTACAACACCGAGGCGGACGACACACCACTACAACACCGAGGCGGACGACACACCACTACAACACCGAGGCGGACGACACACCACTACAACACCGAGGCGGACGACACACCACTACAACACCGAGGCGGACGATACACCACTACAACACCGAGGCGGACGACACACCACTACAACACTGAAGCGAACGATACACCACTACAACACCGAGGAGGACGAAACACCACTACAACACCGAGGCAGACGATACACCACTACAACACCGAGGCGGACGATACACCACTACAACACCGAGGCGGACGATACACCACTACAACACCGAGGCGGACGATACACCACTACAACACCGAGGCGGGCGATACAGCACTACAACACCGAGGCGGACGACACACCACTAAAACACCGAGTCGGACGATACACCACTACAACACCGAGGCGGACGACACACCACTACAACACTGAGGCGGACGACACACCACTACAACACCGAGGCGGACGAAACACCACTACAACACCGAGGCAGATGACACACCACTAAAACACCGAGGCGGACGACACACCACTACAACACCGAGGCGGACGACACACCACTACAACACCGAGGCGGACGACACACCACTACAACACCGAGGCGGACGACACACCACTACAACACCGAGGCGGACGACACACCACTACAACACCGAGGCGGACGATACACCACTACAACACCGAGGCGGACGACACACCACTACAACACTGAAGCGAACGATACACCACTACAACACCGAGGAGGACGAAACACCACTACAACACCGAGGCAGACGATACACCACTACAACACCGAGGCGGACGATACACCACTACAACACCGAGGCGGACGATACACCACTACAACATCGAGGCGGACGACACACCACTACAACACCGAGGCGGACGATACATCACTACAACACCGAGGCGGACGACACACCACTACAACACCGAGGCGGACGACACACCACTACAACACCGAGGCGGACGATACACCACTACAACACCGAGGCAGACGATACACCACTACAACACCGAGGCGGACGATACACCACTACAACACCGAGGCGGGCGATACAGCACTACAACACCGAGGCGGACGACACACCACTAAAACACCGAGTCGGACGATACACCACTACAACACCGAGGCGGACGACACACCACTACAACACTGAGGCGGACGACACACCACTACAACACCGAGGCGGACGAAACACCACTACAACACCGAGGCAGATGACACACCACTAAAACACCGAGGCGGACGACACACCACTACAACACCGAGGCGGACGACACACCACTACAACACCGAGGCGGACGACACACCACTACAACACCGAGGCGGACGACACACCACTACAACACCGAGGCGGACGACACACCACTACAACACCGAGGCGGACGACACACCACTACAACACCGAGGCGGACGACACACCACTACAACACCGAGTCGGACGATACACCACTACAAACCGAGGCGGACGATACACCACTACAACACCGAGGCGGACGATACACCACTACAACACCGAGGCGGACGACACACCACTACAACACCGAGGAGGACGATACACCACTACAACACCGAGGCGGACGACACACCACTACAACACCGAGGCGGACGACACACCACTACAACACCGAGGCAGATGACACACCACTATAACACCGAGGCGGACGATACACCACTACAACACCGAGGCGGACGACACACCGCTACAACACCGAGGCGGACGACACACCACTACAACACCGAGGCGGACGACACACCACTACAACACCGAGGCGGACGATACACCACTACAACACCGAGGCGGACGATATAACACTACAACACCGAGGCGGACGACACACCACTACAACACCGAGGCGGACGATACACCACTACAACATCGAGGTGGAGGATACACAATTACAACACCGAGGCGGACGATACACCACTACAACACCGAGGCAGACGATACACCACTTCAACACCGAGGCGGACGATACACCACTACAACACCGAGGCGGACGACACACCACTACAACACCGAGGCGGACGATACACCACTACAACACCGAGGCAGATGACACACCACTATAACACCGAGGCGGACGATACACCACTACAACACCGAGGCGGACGACCCACCACTACAACACCGAGGCGGACGACACACCACTACAACACCGAGGCGGACGATACACCACTACAACACCGAGGCGGACGATACACCACTACAACACCGAGGCGGACGACACACCACTACAACACCGAGGCGGACGACACACCACTACAACACCGAGGCGGACGCTACACCACTACAACTCCGAGGCGGACGATACACCACTACAACACCGAGGCGGACGATACACCACTACAACTCCGAGGCGGACGATACACCACTACAACTCCGAGGCGGACGATACACCACTACAACACCGAGGCGGACGATACACCACTACAACACCGAGGCGGACGATACACCACTACAACTCCGAGGCGGACGATACACTACTACAACTCCGAGGCGGACGATACACCACTACAACACCGAGGCCGTCGATACACCACTACAACACCGAGGCGGACGATACACCACTACAATACCGAGGAGGTCTCTTGAAATATAATCCGTTATTATCAAATTATCGACCACTTGGTCTTTATCAAGATTTAAAAAAAAAAAAATATCCAAAACAATGTGTTTACAAGATTTTCTCAATTGGTCTAGTGACCTATTATTTTTTAACTTATATAACCCCAATTCGAACATGGACTAAACACTTTTCCACATACAACACATCTGCGGCAGGAGGTTTTAAATGAATCTCTGTCAAAGATCTCGTGAAAACATTGTGGCAATTAAAGGGAGCAACTGCTCATTCCAGAATGGATGCTCTTAAATTTTCCTTTATTTTTTAGATTTTATTAAATTTTGATAAATACCAAGTGGTCGAATATTTAACTCTTTCAGCGCCAAAGGCAATATTGAGGTTTTTGCAAACAATACTGATTCAGGTGAGTCAGCTCGTAACGAGCTGTCTCACCTGAAATCAGCATTGTTTGCCTTTTAGTTATCAAAATAGACCAAACTTTCATTACATGAGCAATAGAAACGCCCGATTTGGAACATGGAAGAGTCTACTTTAAACAATTCGGCGCTGAAAGAGTTAATGATTAATGAGTTTTTATTGATATAAAGTGTTTTTCTAACTTTTTTCCCTTTGGAAGATTTAATACACACAAATAATATACTACATACTACTGTGAAAACACGAGGTCAAACATACAGGTAACGTCTATAACTGAGAATGTACCTATTGTTTATACCTGGTGTTGAAAACCTTGTGGTAAAAGTAAGAATTGAAATGTGTTCATAAGTCGTTTTTTCTCCAAGTTCCCACTAAGTGAGAGGATATGAAAGGTTCCATTGTGAAAAACAACAACGCCCAGAGAACCGTAGGCCGTTTGAACGAACGGCCTACCCCTTCCCTTCTCTGGGCGTTTTTTTTTTTTTTACCGCCGTTGTTTTCGGTGAATGCGGACTAAATAAAGGCTATGAGAAACACGCTGTTCCACTCCATTGTGAAAAACCAAAACGTTACCCGTCTCTGGGCGTTTTTGTTCTTAAGGTAGGGAACTAGGACCGTCTTATAGCAAACTCGGCCCCAGCGCACATTTCCCCAGCCATACGCAAACGCGTTTGAAAACGTCTGCGTATGGGAAATGGTAATAGGGGAAAAACTGACATTCAATACTTACCATTTTTGACACTGCTCTTGACACCCAAATTGGATTCGACAAATTCTGATGGGTCTTGGCTTTCTTTAGAGCGGTCTTCAACAACCGTAGAGATACGTCGATGATACAATCTTCAAACTGTTAAATATATAACCCTCAATTAGTAACTAACACTTCATCAATACAATAAACAACACTCAATCAATAAACAACACTCCATCAAAGAACAATACTCCATCAATAAACAACACTCAATGCAATAAACAACACTCATTACAATAAACAACAATCAATCAATACACAACACTCAATCAGTAACTAACACTTCATCAATACAATAAACAACACTTAATCAATAAACAACACTCAATCAATAAACAACACTCAATCAATACACAACACTCCTTCGCAAAAATGAAGATACCGTGCCTTCGTGAATGATACTACGGGCTTCCGGAAGTATTTGGTCTTCATGTCTTAAGCATTTCCCACATACAACAAATCTCCAGCAGACGACTTTGTAAATGTTCAATTCAGAGTTATGGAAAATCTCTATAAATGTAAGTGTTATTATTGAAAAGAGTTTAACATTGTCGCCTTATATTTAAGGGAAATTACTCATAATGAGCGTTTTATCTCTCTGCCAGAGAGCCTTCGAAAGTTTGTCTGCTGCAGATGCGTCAAAATGCGACAATCAGTGAAACATTTAAGAAACTGTTGAATAAACAGTTTACATGTAGATCTGATTATATCAATGAGCAGATTTGTGTTTACTTGTTTGTTTGAATTGTGTTTTATGTTGTTTTATATCAGTATACCAGTTAGATCAATGCCTTTCCGGTGTGATTTACCAGTAGGACTACTTCCGGTCTTATTTATCCTGACACAGGTGAATCAGTGGTAATGTTTACTCCAATAATTCTAGCGCCAAGAAAGGTCATTAGTCGCCGGGCAGAAGCCCGCGACTTCTATTTTTAATAGCTTTTCGGAAATCACATGGGAGGGCGGCTTATTATTAGAAAGAAACAAATCTAGATGATTTGAACATATTACAATTGTGGTTGTTTACGAACACTAATAAATGACACATCTAAAATGAAATAAATATTCCGATTTTTTAATGTTTGCAGTTTTTTTTATTTCACTCGCATTTAAGTTTTTTGTCTTATTTACGAAGACAAAAGTGGTCCCTTCAAGACGTGAACCAACACCCCCTAATGCAGACTCTTATGTGTCATCATTGAGGTCAATTTCGGATTCTCCTTTTAATAGCAATTTTAACTTACTAAATGTTGTTTTCATGTTCAAAGAGATGTCTTGATTTGTGTAGAATTCATTTAATAATGTTAATCCATGAATATCTAAAGTAGGAACTGTTTCTAAGCTAAATATAGACCCTATTCTGTTGTGTAGGTTCGTGACCTTTAACATCGATTTTCGCGCATGCGCATTTCGATATGAAAAAGCGAGTGATATTATTTTATTTTAGACAAGTACAAGACGAATGTTTGACGCAAAGCGTCAAAGAGAAGCCGCAATATTTCGTTGTACATGTAGAAATAAGAAAAAAAGAACATTTTTAAATCCACAAACAATAGAACAATTTAAACTGTAGACGGTAATGCTGATATATTTCTCCTTTTGAAGACTTTCGTTTTCTTCAAATTACCTCCCTTTAAAGCAATACCAGGATATTTACCTTGTGATTCGAATAAGATTGACAAACATTGAAATTATATGAATGAATACTATTATTTAAATAAGTAACAACAGCAAAATTAAATTTAAGCCAAGATAAATGTGTACACATTTCGTTAATTTTTTATAGATACCCTAATGTATAGGTGAATATAAAATTTATAAGTAAATGTTTTCATTTCAACGATCTTAATGTTTGAATAGACTAAGGAAAGTCAAGAATACATACATAAATCAATGCAGTCTTTTCCGGCGACATTGATGCCTTGCATCAACTTTCTCTTGTTACTACTATTTATAAGTATTCGGTATGAACCGACTGGGGGGAATCAAACCTGGATGCACTGTCATATATTTTTCCTGTAGCACGACACTTTTTTCAAAACGATGCTGTATTAAAAACCTTTTCCCACATACAACACATCCGCAGCAGACAACTTTAAAAACATTTTGACAAACATTTAGAATATATCTATAAATGAAAGTACAATTATTGAATAGAATTTTACACATTGTGATAGAATGTGAAATTATCGTTATGAGTAATTTCTACTTTTGACCTGAATTGTTCAAAAGTCGTCTTATGCAGATTCGTCAAAATGCGTCTGCATGAGAGAAAGTGTTAACTCTTTCAGCGCCGTATTGTTTAAAGTAGATTCTTCCATGTTAAAAATCGGGTGTGTCCATTTCTCAATTTATGAAAGTTTTGGACTATTTGGGTAACTAAAGGGCAATCAATGCTGATTTCAGGTGAGATAGCTCGTTACGAGCTGACTCACCTGAATCTGCATTGTTTGCAAAAACCTCAATATTGCCTGTGGCGCTGAAAGAGTTAACAGCTGTAGTTAGTATTAAGCTAGGTAAATTTATTACTAATGAGTGCATGGGGTTTACCTGACCGAAGTTCCAACATCGCGCCCGGGGTCCTTTCTTGTTGCCTTTATATACACAACCTTGATCATTCAGTATGTATTCTTTGAGCAGATAGGTATCATCCATGTACGTTGTGTCATCTAAGCAAATAGAAGTACATAGAGAATAATTAAGCATAAAAAATCCGTTCCCTGAATTTTATGTCCGGATCGCGAATTTTCCGGATTAACGGCGTCAGGTTTAACGAGGTTCGACTGTATAAGTTTACAAATAAAAAAGTACATATGAGCTGTCCCGTGAGAAAACTAACAGTGTGAACTCTGCGTAAAGCATCGACCCGGACCAGCCTAAGCATGCCGCGCAGGCTTACCCGGATAGACACCTTTCGACCCTGTGGATTTTCTGTTTCAGGAATCATTACTCTATACCTCTGTCCTCCTGAGACGGAGTGTGTCGGCCCAGATCAGTCTGCAAGGACTACGTAAGCTGATCTGGAACGATACATTACGCAGAGGCCATAATGTTGGTTTTCTCGCGGGACGGCTCATATTACAATACAGTGAACTCTCGACAACTCGAACTCGAAAAAAATCCATAAAGTACTTCGATTAATTTGTTTATTTACGATTAATTTGTGTATTTACGATTAATTTGTGTATTTACGATTAATTTGTTTATTTACGACTAATTTGTGTATTTACGATTACTTTTTGTATAATCAGTAATTCATTCATTTGTTATAATTTGTGTATACTCATTAATCTACGATTAATTTTTTTGTTTACGATTAATTTGTGTATTTACGATTAATTGTGTTAAATTGGTAATTAATTCATTTGTTATAATTTGTGTATACTCATTAATCTACGATTAATTTTTTTGTTTACGATTAATTTGTGTACGATTAATTTGTGTGTTTACGATTAATTGTGTTAAATTAGTAATTAATTCATTTGTTATAATTTGTGTATACTCATTAATCTACGATTAATTTGTTTGTTTACGATTAATTTGTGTACGATTAATTTGTGTATTTACGATTAATTGTGTTAAATTAGTAATTAATTCATTTGTTATAATTTGTGTATACTCATTAATCTAAGATTAATTTTTTTATTTACGATTAATTTGTGTACGATTAATTTGTGTATTTACGATTAATTGTGTATAATCAGTAATTCATTCATTTGTTATAACTTGTGTATACTCATTAATCTACGATTAATTTGTTTATTTACGATTAATTTGTGTACGATTAATTTGTGTATTTACGATTAATTTGTGATTAATTTGTGTATTTACGATTAATTTGTGTATTTACGATTAATTGTGTAAAATCAGTAATTCATTGTTATAATTTGTGTATAATCACTAATTAACGATTTACTTGTAATCGAATGACGCATGACGCATGTCGCATTGACTTTTGTCAAACGTCGGAAAGAAAGTTGGCCGAGCCGGGATTCGAACTCACAACCCCTGGACTGACAGCCCGCGTCGTTACCGACTGAGCCACCGGGACTCGGCCTGCTGGAGCGAAAGAGTTGCCCTGAGACCAATCCTTCATACCCATTTAGCCGGCTATTACGGTTCAAGCAAGGGTCAGACTGTGACTGCCATTCTTATTGAGTGGCCTGCCTCCAGCCACAGGCGTCATTCGTATTCCACCAATGGGCTAAGTCTATGTGGAAAAGCAGCCAGTTGCTTGGGAAGATTGTTGTGTGGAGTACTGGTGTGAGAAAACCAGGAAATGCATGAGTAGGTGAACTGGCCGCCGAGATATAACTGAGAAATTGTTAAAAACGGCGTTACGCCCCAATCAATCAATCAATCCAGCCACAGGGGCAAATTAATTCATACTTCAATGTGTATTATGAAAAGCAAGCTAGTGATACAAGCATACCAAGAAAAACGGTACAGAAGCAGTTCTGTTTGCTCGTCTAAGCAATTAGAACTGCTGCTATGCTTATCCGTTCCAGGAAATGGTTCAATTTAACATTGACACTATATGTAATATAGTGTCCCTGGATTTAAATTATACGAATAATTTAATCGAGTTATCGTGTGACCACTGTAGTGGTCAAAGGGAAGTAAATCGGATCGGCTTGCCGGACAGACAATTTCAGATGAATTAATAAGACTGAAGTGGTCTCCCATTGGACAATAATGATTTTGTTGAAAGTTGAACATTGTTTTTAATAAAGTTGAATACCCTTTGACTGATTTGTGATTTGCTTTTAGCTTTATTGACAGCTTAGGAGCCATTTTCAGAACAACATGTATTTTCTTAAATTGGAAGTAAAATTCACTGCGGAATAAGGGTGACCTTTAATTTGACGTCAAAAGGTAGGATAGCATGTGAGTTTGTTGTGCTTTTTTGGTAGTTTTGATAATGAACTTTAAATGAATATAGGTTTCTGGGTTATTTCAACTGTTGGGAAAGAGCCATAGCCCAAAACGCTATAATGGTCGCCTATGGAAAATGAATTGCTTCCATCTGACCTAGTAATGTGAAAATAATATGACCGTGAACACGTGAATATACCATCCGTAGCTCTGCCCTCGAAAATAGATATGGTACATTCGTGCGTAATCGGTTTGTGTGCACATCGACACCGGATTATACGAACATTATAAGTATTTGCAATTATCTTTACTTCAGTGGTCCGCGGTCAAATACTTTTACAAATCCATTTTTGTTTGTAGTAGTAGCAGAAAAAATAGTTTTCTGCGAACATTGAAGAATAAGCCGAACTCGAGGATAACCGCTGTCTCGACAGAGCATTACTCGTCCGCATTATGAGTAGTTTCTTTTTTTTGTCACAACGCGTTCAAAAGTCGTCTGCTGCAATAGTGTCAGAAAGCGTCTGTGTGAAGGAAACGGTCAACGGTACAACTTAGTGTCTATTGAACTCGGTGTGTGCGCATTTATGACGGCGAAATCAAAATATAACGTAATATAGTTCTAAATGAAACTTAGGACACACGGATTCCAGAACTGTAGCCCCACTTGTTTCACACAAATATACACGTATAAGATCCCTTAACGGAAAGACATGGAGACCCACCAATCAACATTCGCGACACATTTGTTTTAACCATTTCCAACATTTAACAAATCAACATCAAACCACTTTGAAAAGAAAAAAAGAGGAAAATGTGGAAACTCTCTTTTAATGAATGAACACATATTGAATATAGTCAAAGACATTGTGGTAACATATATTCAAAAGTCGTCTGCTGCAGAAGCGTCAGAAAGCGTCTATATGTGGGGGAAATGGTTAAATTGTATCGAGATCAGAAACGTCGGATACAACATACTGACGATTCTTTTCCAACGGACGAAACAAAATGAGGTATCTGAAGCAGACGCCTTTTGAAAAGTTGATGACAAAATTCAAGGAGAAATTTCTCGTAATGATCATCCTTTTGTCAGAATGTGTTCAACTCTTTTCAATAAGTATACGTTAAAAACAGATATATTTAACTTGTTTAGCTAGATGCTTTCAGATTCGTTAGCTCCGGATGTGTTGTGTGTGGAAAATGGTCAACTTTTCTTACTTTTACTACTTCGACCCCCGGTCGAGGGGATGACAGGCAAGGCAAATGTCATGCATACTACTAGTTTGCTTACCCATGGATCGTAAATACGTTGAGTGTCGCCGATATTTAACTGAACTAGTGTCGAAAACGGCGTTAAAATCTAAAGAAAATTAAACAAACCTTTACACCAAGGGTTGAAGAGGATAAAAATGTCATCGGAATGATTATATCGATACATTTTGGGTTTTCCCCGTTTCATAATCATCTTTGTGTCTATAGATAGCTTCCATTCCCCGATAGCACAGTTTGCAGGTACGTGAATCTCTATGGTGGCCATTGTGTCGTCCGTGCTGACAAGGTGACCTCCCCAGTCAAGAGGATCGAACCTTTTACGTCCTGTCTCGGTGATAACACAGGAACCATGAGTCGTTGGTCGTAACTTCGCTTTCTTTCCTAAAATGTATTAAAGTCAAGACATGTCCTACTCACATATTGAGCAGGGGGGCCTCTAAGACAACCAACATACGGGCATTATGGACCAGTATAGATTCAAATCATAAGCGTACACAAGCAGTTTGATCTGAATCCGTTCTTGTCACACATAATTAACAGACGTTTTCAAGAACCAGATGGATGAATACAAAGCCAGATCGTAATCTAAACTTACCACAATTGTTATATGTTTTTACTGGCGTAGCTTGACTGAATGAGGATGTAATTAAAATAATGTCAACCCAAAGCACAGTGTGGAGTTGTAAAGGGCTTGTTAGCTCAACTGTCACGTAGTGACAAGGTGCGCTTTTGTGATCGCCCTTCGTCCGTCGTCTGTCCACAATTTCTTATGGACACGATCTAGTCTTCATTTATTATCCCATGTTCACCAAACTTATTCAGTATCTAGATATACATGAGAGCTCGGTTCCTTTCGAAAACCAGTCAGATCTGTTTATGCATGACGGGATTATGGCCCTTTAAAATTGGCAAAATTGTTATAATTGACCTTGTGAACACGATAAAAACTTCATTTATTATCCCATGTTTACCAAACTTACTTAGTAGCTAGATATATATGAGAGCTCGGTTTCTTTCGAAAATGGCTCTTTAAAATTGGCAAAATTGTTATCTATTTTTGTAGAGCAATTAAATTAGGACTCTAAAACACTTACTTAGGTGAGCGATATAGGGCCATCATGTTATAATTGACCTTGTGAACACGATAAAAACTTCATTTATTATCCGATGTTTACCAAACTTATTCAGTAGCTAGATATCCTGAGAGCTCGGTTCCTTTCGAAAATGGCTCTTTAAAATTGGCAAAATTGTTATCCATTTTTGTAGAGCAATTCAATTAGGACTCTAGAACACTTATGGCCCTCTTGTTTTTGTTACTTCTCAGATAAATCATGTAATGTCGAACAGTTTAGACCAGATACAATGTTAAATTGTCAGTGCAAACCAATGTCTAAGTATACATTATGACTCGTAAACACTTACTCAGGTGAGCGATATAGAGCCATCATGTTATAATTGATTTTGTGAACACGATAAAAACTTCATTTATTATCCGATGATTACCAAACTTATTCAGTAGCTAGATATCCTGAGAGCTCGGTTCCTTTCGAAAATGGCTCTTTAAAATGGGCAAAATTGTTATCTATTTTTGTAGAGCAATTCAATAAGGTCTCTTAAACACTTACTCAGGTGAGCGATATAGGGCCATCATGGCCCTCTTATTTTTGTTACTTCTCAGATAAATCATGTAATGTCGAACAGTTTAGACCAGATACAATGTTAAATTGTCAGTGCAAACAAATGTCTAAGTATACATCGTTTTTCATACACTAGTTTTTTAGATAAATACCCATTCTTGTTTAAATGCCAATGTACATGTACGCACATTGTCTTGTTAATTTGCATGGCTATTGCCAAACAAATGAATGCAATTTAAAATATTCAAGTTTATGATTTCGAGACAAAACAGAAATACCGTCAAGAGAACTTAGTTCATATTTTATTAGAAATTAACCCTTTCCCTCATATGACAATTCTGCAGCAGACGGCTTTAAACATATTTTTAAAAAAAATAGAAAATCTCTATAATTGAATGGATAACTCGTTTTGAGCAATTTCTTCTTTTGTCATCATGTTTTCAAAAAGCCGTCTGCTGCAGAGGCGTCAGAAAGAGTCTATATGAGGGAAAGGGTTAACTGACTCGTGGTTTGATAAAGTCGGAGTCCGAATCTGAGTTAGTACACAGGGACTTGCTCCTCTAAAAATAGATATGACCTAAAAATAGATATGACCTACTCTATGCATCCTCTAAAAATAGATATGACCTAAAAATAGATATGACCTAAAAATAGATATGACCTAAAAAATAGATATGACCTACTCTATGCATAGAGTAGGTCATATCTATTGTAAGACCATATCTATTTTAGAGGAGCAAGTCCCTGTGGTTAGTAGAGGTAAGTCACCTGTTTGAAAGTGGAAGACGAGGTCGTCTTTGTCTGCCACGAATTCCCTGTCAAAACTCACGTCAACAACGAACGTCTGTCCACGACGAAGAACGAGTTCAGCCAATTCAGTTTTACCGCCATCTTCGCGATCTTCCGTACAGTCATACTTATCCGTATGATGGTCGACCACGTTTTCTTGGATTTTCAGATCGAGGCTCTTCACGTGAAGGACGTCAGAGAGATCTTGTTCGGTTGCCTTTTTCCTTTTAGGTTCATCTGAAAAATAAAAATAAAACAACGATTCATCATGGATGAATTTAATTTTTGATGAATAAAAAAGTGAAGATTGTCGGATATATTTGAAGTTACGTGCATAAGTTATCAAAGGCATATCGCTCCGTCAGATGTTTGTGTAAATGTTTAACTCTTTCAGCACCACAGGCAATATTGAGGTTTTCGCAAACAATACAGATTCAGGTGAGTCAGCTCGTAACGTTCTGTCTCACCTGAAATCAGCATTGTTTGCCTTTTAGTTACCAAAATAATCCAAAACTTTCATAACTTGAGAAATGAACACACCCGATTTTGGACATGGAAGAGTCTTCTTTAAACAATTCGGCGCTGAAAGAGTTAATAAGTATCACTTACATGTAACGACATTGAGTATCACAATGCTCTTGAAATAAATGAAGCTCTTAGATAAAACACATGAAATATCATTATGTTTTCATTGAGATTTTGACACTTTTTTTTTTTAAATCAATGTTGCAAAGGTAGAAATAAGATCTAGAAAGTCTGGATTTGTAATGATCGCAAATCAGTCTTTTCACATTTGTTCGAGACAAACAATGAACAATTTAATAAGATACCAAGTATGAACTGGCATGTCCATTTCTGTTTTGCTATGCACCTAGTAAGTTAATTTAGGACACGAAGGCCGGAGCTTCTGACAGACATTCATTATAAGCAATTTCTTCTGTTGCCATAATGTTTTCACAAGTCGTCTGTTTTATAGACGCCTCAGAAAGCGTCTGTATGTGGGAAAGGGTTAAGTGTCTATTTAACACGTGACATATAACATATAAACGCTGAGGGACGTAACTCTCGATTGGTCTCGCAAACGTTTTAACCGGGTTTTGTTCTGCGTCTCAGCTCATTTAGGAGTCGCACTTCAATCGTGAGAACATCCCAAACGGCGATGCGTTCCGTTAATTATTGCGTTCTTTTACGATACCGAACCAAACACTTACACTACAATGGACATACTAGTAACAACTGTGTGTCGGATACACCACCGTCAGGTAACGGAAACTTTAACTGAAGCAGGCATAGACCGTAATTAATATAAGCTGAAAGCTTGTTTCGCAATCGATGTGAACTAAATAAGTTTAAACTTAACTGAACTAAACTAACTAACTGAACCAGGGGAGTAGTTTTATCTTAACTAACTCCATGGCTTAAATCACCATCGAGGAGCCTCGGTAGATCAGTCGGTAGCAACGCTGTCAATCCGGGAGAGTTGTGAGTTTGAACCCCAAATCGTTTGACAAGAGTCAATCGTCTTCCTTCAACGGGCTTACTGTCAATGTGGATAAACAGCCACTGATATGTGAAGTACTGGTGTGAGAAAGTTAGGAAACAAATGGTGTGTTAACCCAAATAAATGAATAAATCAAATTCATCATTGGATGTAGTTCGGTTTTAGTAAAAGAAAAGTTACCAAATCATCTTCTGTAAATACCTAAAGCAATTTGCAAGAATTATTCAGAGCTATCTTTTTTTTTTAGTAGAAGGTTGCACAAGAAAGAGTGCAGGTTTTTTTTCTTTCGATAAACCTTGACATAGAAACCCGTTATTTCAATAATAAAGGGAAGGATTAAACTTACCCTTTTTAGCGTCGTTGTCGTCCTCTTTACCTTCCTTCTTACGGGGCTCAGGACCATAATCAAAGAAATCATCAAACCATCCATCTACCCAATCGTCACCTCCTTCTTTGTTTTCTTCAGGTTTACTACTCATCTCGATGCCAGCTCAGTTTCTGATGTAATCGAGTATACATGATTGTCTCGGTGTTCCACCAAGATATACATTCGCTAAGTAAGCACTAAAGGGGGGATATTCTCGCTAAGTGAGCACTAAAGGGGGGATATTCTCGCTAAATGAGCACTAAAGGGGGGATATTCTTGTTAAGTGAGCACCACATTTGATGTTTTCGCTAATTGAGATGCAAAAGTGGTATTTTTGCTAAGTGAGCATCAAAAGTGATGTTTTCGTAGAATGAGCACAAATAGTGATGTTTCCGCTTAGTTAGCACCAAAAGTGAAAATTTCGCTAAGTGAGTACGAAAAGTGATATTTTCTCGAAATAAACACGAAAAATGATATTTTCACGATTGGAAATGTATCAAACTAACATCGAAACAAATATGTAGGAGATTTGTTTATATGGTGCTTTACGCCGCTTTCACTCATGTATTAGTTATATTACGGTGTTTCATCTGTAATTTACCAGTACTACTGGTCCATTTATCCTGACACCAGCGAGTCAGTCGTAATGCTAACCCCACAACCCTTAGCCCCAATGAGGGAAAGCCGTTACTCCAATTTGTTAAAGTCTTCATGCAAAAGATTTGATAAACAATTAAATTACTGTTGAAATAGTGAGTTTATCAGTATATATAATCAATTGGTGTGTCTTTATAATACCACTGAAAAGTCGGAACGAATAGGTATTGCCACACGAACACCAGCATTCGGGCGCTTTGAATAAGTACCATTTATAATTACATTGCAAACACGTACACGCAGGAACATACACATAAATGTGGGTGTGTATGTGACCTGATGATGATGATTCATGACGTTGTTTACCCTCGCGCTCGGCATTAATGCCAATTTAGCGAACAGATCGTATGTGACCTAGAAGTGTAGCCCAACCAGTTGTATGCCAATGTCACTTTAATGAATGCCACAATACAGCGTCTATAAGACCCAATCTCATTAAACACGGCTGTCATTGGGTCACAGTTATTATTCAGAGGCTTTCAGAATGTATGTAACTCTTACAAACATCATCATGGGGGAACAGGCACGATCCTGATCAGACTGTTCGGAGACGTAGGCTGACCCGGATATGTGCTGGACGCCGAGTTCCAAATGTCAGTTTTGATGCGATGTAGCCCGGGTGAGATTACGATTGAATAACAAGCATTTTTGCCAACTGACCAGCGTCGCTATTGAACGTCGATTTGTCGTATTGGGTTAGTGGGAAATCTTTAACGTCTAACTCTGATTATGTTACCAACTAGTAGAATATGATCTCCTTTCAAGTTGTAAGATACGACACATATAGACTGTTTACGTATGTCAGAGTAACGTATAGAAATTATAATTGGTCTAGAGTCAGTCGCAAAAAAAAAATCAATATCATATTACATTTATCTTTTCATTTATTGCTCAAGATACGGAGTTTCTCTACGTTTTAACGGAGTACTTTCTCCTTCATACGGGAAATGTTAACCTGTAACTGCTCAGGTACAAGTTTAGTAAGAGCTAACATTCACACCTTGCACAGGTACAAGTGTCGTAAGAGCTAACATTCACAATTTTTCTATTACATAAAGGATTTAAGTGCATAACAAATCAAATTAATAACAAATGACACTTTTCTATTCATATGCACGCTGTTATATACATTGTCACCGAACTAAACATCATGTGTGTGGACAAAATAACTTTTATTGGAGAATCTTCGACTTTCCATCGGTTTATATATTCAATTGACGTATTGCCGTGTTCACATTGTCGCTGTGAAATATCGAACCATTTGGAAAAACTCGATTCATTAATGGTACATAGCAACAGTGGTGTTAACCCTTTCCCTCATATAGACGCTTTCTGACGCCTCTGCAGCAGACGGCTTTTTGAAATCATAATAACAAAAGAAATTGCTCAAAACGAGCAATTTCTCCTTTTGCCGCAATTTTTTCCACTTTTCATCATAGCATAGGTTATCCATTCAATTAAAGAGATTTTCTAATTTTTGATAAAATATGTTCAAAGTCGTCTGCTGCAGATTTGTCGTATGAGGGAAAGGGTTAAAACGGTTCCTTGTTATTGATTTTTACTGTGATTGGAGTCAACAATGATTAACCCTTTCCCACATACATCAAATCTGCTGCAGACGACTCTGAAATCATCTTGACAAAAATGTGAACTATCTCCGTAAGTGAAAGGTAAATTATTGAAAGTTAATTACATTGTGACAAAAAGAGAAATTGCTCAGTATGAGAAATTTCTCATTATGGTCACAATGTTTTCAGAAGTCGTTTGCTGAAGAGGTATCGATCGGCAATTATTTATTAGATAAAATAAAATAAAAAAATATAAAGAATTTGTTTGACAATAAAAACACTACTTTTATTGTACTACATTTTTAATTCCCCGCATAATACATATTTCAATCAAGTGAAAAATAATAAGTTATATTTGTTATAGAAAGAAATAAGAGCCATGATGAACTTACCGGTAGTTGAGATACAAACCAAACTAATACACGTTTCTTGTGTAATATGACGGCACGCATCAACGAGCACAGCGGTGTCTCAGTTACGTTAACGCTTTCTCACATACAACAAATATGTTGCAGACGACTTCGAAATCATCGTGCCAAAATTATGGAAAATTTCTTAAACGGAAAGTTGAATTATAGGAAGTGGATGAGATGAGAACACTGTGGCAAAAAAAGGAGAAATTGCTCATTATGAGCAAGTTCTTCATTTGCCACAATGTTTTCTAAAGTCGTCTGCCGACGAGAAAAGTGTTGTACGTGGGAAATGATTCAACAAAATGGATCGTCAAAAATAACACTGCTATGTAAACTGAACGCACTTCGGCTAATTTTTCGAGGCGACGTGAACGTTCCTTATATAATAGTAGGTCTAATGGTGAAGTCTTTCACGAGGCTGTGCGTATGATAACGCCTTCCCAAGCATCTACTGTCCTCAGCTCTAATGGTGAAGTCTTTCACGAGGCTGTGCGTATGATAACGCCTTCCCAAGCATCTACTGTCCTCAGCTCTAATGGTAAAGGCTTTCACGAGGCTGTGCGTATGATAACGCCTTCCCAAGCATCTACTGTCCTCAGCTCTAATGGTAAAGGCTTTCACGAGGCTGTGCGTATGATAACGCCTTCCCAAGCATCGATCTACTGTCCTCAGCTCTAATGGTGAAGTCTTTCACGAGGCTGTGCGTATGATAACGCCTTCCCAAGCATCTACTGTCCTCAGCTCTGGTAAAGGCTTTCACGAGGCTGTGCGTATGATAACGCCTTCCCAAGCATCTACTGTCCTCAGCTCTTATGGTAAAGGCTTTCACGAGGCTGTGCGTATGATAACGCCTTCCCAAGCATCGATCTACTGTCCTCAGCTCTGGTAAAGGCTTTCGCGAGGCTGTGCGTATGATAACGCCTTCCTAAGCATCTACTGTCCTCAGCTCTAATGGTGAAGGCTTTCAAGAGGCTGTGCGTATGATAACGCCTTCCCAAGCATCTACTGTCCTCAGCTCTTATGGTAAAGGCTTTCACGAGGCTGTGCGTATGATAACGCCTTCCCAAGCATCGATCTACTGTCCTCAGCTCTGGTAAAGGCTTTCACGAGGCTGTGCGTATGATAACGCCTTCCTAAGCATCTACTGTCCTCAGCTCTAATGGTGAAGGCTTTCACGAGGCTGTGCGTATGATAACGCCTTCCCACGCATCTACTGTCCTCAGCTCTAATGGTAAAGGCTTTCACGAGGCTGTGCGTATGATAACGCCTTCCCTAGCATCGATCTACTGTCCTCAGCTCTAATGGTGAAGTCTTTCACGAGGCTGTGCGTATGATAACGCCTTCCAAAGCATATACTGTCCTCAGCTTTACGATTAACACACCTTTTTAAGGGAGGCGAGGCGGCCTGGTTAATTCTATTCAGCTTTAACCCTTCCCCTCATATAAACGCTTTCTGACGCACCTGCAGCAGATGGCTTTTTTAAAACATTGTGACAAAAGAAGAAATTGCTCAAACCGAGCAATTTCTCCTTTTGCCACAATGTTTCTCCTTTTGCCATAATGTTTTCCACTTTTAGTCATAGGTTATCCATTCAATTATAGAGATTTTCTATTTTTTGGACAATAGATGTTCAAAGTCGTCTGCTGCAGAATTGTCGTATGAGGGAAAGGATTAATGTAACGCACCGTTATAAATTGAACGGGACATCCTTAACCCTAACCTACATATAACACATCTGCAGCAGACGATTTTTGAAAACCTCTCTCGACAGATATGGAAGAACTCTATAAATGGAAGAATACACATCGAATGAGTAGATAAATGTATAAAGGTAGCAAAATAAAAATTGTTCGATATATGCAATTTCACCTTTTGTCACAATGATTTGTTTTCAAATGTCACCTGCTCCACTGGCGCCAGAATACGTCTGCATGTGGGAATAGGGTTAAAGTTGAGCCGACCAATTTGAATTTTTGTGACCGGAATTAAATGTTCCCAGATTAGCCTGCATCTTCCGACAATCTGATCATGACTTTATAATTAACATTTACGATATTGAACTTTGCTGATAACAGTGTGACAAGATGAGAGATAGTTCATTTTGACGAAATTGAGAACATGCAGGAAAAAACTATGGAAAATCTCTATCATTAACATTTTAGATATTGAACATTGCTGAAAACGGTGTGACCTAAAAAGAAATAGCTAATTATGATAAAAGTCGTCTGCGCTGCAGATCGTCAAAATGCAGCTACAGATGGGAAAGGATTAAGATCAGTTATAGAAGTAATCTATTTCAATCAGCCTATAAATTAATTATACAGGGTGTTGTCTTAAAGTACGTTGAATATTCAGTTATATATAAGAAATATTTTAATTTTTATTTATCTTATTAGGTGGCATAATGTTGAAAGGGTTAACCCTTTCCCTCATAGGACAATACTGCAGCTGACGACTTTGAACATATTTTGTCAAAAAATGGAAAATCTCTGTAATTGAATGGATAACCTATGACTAAACGTGGAAAACATTGTGGCAAAAGGAGAAATTGCACGTTTTGTGCAATTTCGTCTTTTGTCACTATGTTTTCAAAAAGCTGTCTGCTGCAGAGCCGTCAGAAAGCGTCTATATGAGGGAAAGTGTTAAAAGAAAATGATAGGGGTCGAGTGTAAATTAGATAACATTTGATTAATTAATGTCGAACTAAGCGAAATAAGGGTAAAAAGGTGTGATCGTTGATTCTCATTTGGAGCGACTCGATTGAATGGATCCCTTTAATAGTATTGGATAACGTGTTTTTTTTTATGTTCATTTGCATCGATATATTGGGTATTGAATTTCAACCCAATTTCAGCCTTATAAAGTTATATTCAATAATGTATGTCTTTACAAAACGGTCGAAGTATAAAGTTTACACCGCGAATAAGTTAAGAAATATTGCAGAGTTCGATGAATATATGATTGTCTATTTTCGTCTTAATTTTAGAATGTACGTACTTTTATTTTCCTTGTAGATAGTAATGTAATGCATGTCTGAAATGGGAAAAGACCAATATCGATTAAATAGCAGACCCTTTGGGTTCGATACCCAGTCGCGGCGCTCATGGTGGGGTGCCCATGGGCAAGGTACATTATTCACTAACCTAGTACTGGTATCTTTATCCAGGGTCATGAATAAGTTAGCTATCGCCGTTATATACATGTAACTGTAATAATGTTGAAAAGGGCGTAAATTCCCAATAAACATAGCAAACACACAGATTTAAAACTTTTGAAAAGTGTTGAAAAGGTAGCAGTAAATTGCAAACTGCAAGTGTAACAGGTTTTTCTTTTCTTAAAATAGTTCTGTTTAGATACCAGGTACATGTATACTTCTATTTACCGAGATAATACAAACTTCTATAATTTATTTTCAATATTGAATAGCCTAGATTTAAGACACAGTATCACTGATATCATACCGTACACCAATGTACACAACGCCTACATGTTTATACACTGTTATCATTGACAATACACAATCAGTGGTTACAATGCCTACATGTTTATACACTGTTATCATTGACAATACACAATCAGTGGTTACAATGCCTACATGTTTATACATTGTTATTATTGACAAAAAACAATCAGTGTTTACAATGCCTACATGTTAATACACAGTTATTGTTGACAACAAACAACCAGTGTTTACAATGCCTACATGTTAAAACACTGTTATTGTTGAAAATAAACAACCCGTGGTTACAATGCCTACATGTTTATACATTGTTATAATTGACAATAAACAACCGGTGTTTACAATGCCTACATGTTAATACACAGTTATTATTGACAATAAACAACCAGTGTTTACAATGCCTACATGTTAATACACAGTTATTGTTGACAATAAACAACCAGTGTTTTCAATGCCTACATGTTAATACACAGTTATTGTTGACATTAAACAACCAGTGGTTACAATGCCTACATGTTTATACATTGTTGTAATTGACAATAAACAACCAGTGTTTTACAATGCCTCCATGTTAATACACAGTTATTGTTGGCAATAAACAACCAGTGTTTTCAATGCCTACATGTTAATACACAGTTATTGTTGACAATAAACAACCAGTGGTTACAATGCCTATATGCTTATACACAGTTATTGTTGACAATAAACAACCAGTGTTTTCAATGCCTACATGTTAATACACAGTTATTGTTGACATTAAACAACCAGTGGTTACAATGCCTACATGTTTATACATTGTTATAATTGACAATAAACAACCAGTGTTTACAATGCCTATATGCTTATACACAGTTATTGTTGACAATAAACAACCAGTGGTTACAATGCCTACATGTTTATACATTGTTATTCTTGACAATAAACAACCAGTGGTTACAATGCCTACATGTTAATACACTGTTATTCTTGACAATAAACAACCAGTGGTTACAATGCCCACATGTTAATACACAGTTATTGTTGACAATAAACAACCAGTGGTTACAATGCCTACATGCTAATACACAGTTATTGTTGACAATAAACAGCCAGTGTTTTCAATGCCTTCATGCTAATACACAGTTAATGTTGACAATACAAAAACAGTGTTTTCAATGCCTACATGTTAATAAACAGTTATTATTGACAATAAAAAAACAGTGTTTTCAATGCCTACATGTTAATACACAGTTATTGTTGACAATAAACAACCAGTGGTTACAATGCCTACATGTTAATACACTGTTATTCTTGACAATAAACAACCAGTGGTTACAATGCCTACATGTTAATTCACTGTTATTATTGACAATAAACAACCAGTGGTTACAATGCCTACTTGTTAATACACTGTTATTATTGCCAATAAACAACCAGTGTTTCATACAAAATAATCAAAAGTGGAAACACGTTGGAACCGATTGATAAAATATAAATGACGTTGTAGTACTTGCTTACTAAACAACTAAACAGAAGCTTTATCTTAAGTGTATTGGTGTAGTTTCTTTCTTTCTGAAAGTGTAGCCGACGTACATGATATTTTTGTATCAACATTTACCTCCCTTGCATATGTCTATTACTACAGTAATTAAATTTCACACGTAGAGGAACTCGTCTAATTAGATGACTATCATATGCAAGCACTAATGATATAGTAATGATGATTATTGAATGTATAATGATTATGGTACGACTATATGATGACAATAATGATATAATCATGTAGAGTATGATGATTGAATCAAGAAGAAGAAGAAGAACAACAACAACAACAACAACAACAACGATATCATTAAGAACAATATCTCGCACGTCATCAAAACATATTGGGCGTCTTTTCTTTTTTTCAGGCCAGAAATTATCGTTAAAAACATGTAGGCTATAATTCATTGTGTCTAGATGTTTAAAAATCATGGTATTCATAAGATAAACGAGTCTTTAAGTTTTCTTGATAAACTACAGAGCAAAGAAAAACACAAAGAAAACACCCCACACACACCAAAGAAAGAAAACTGCGGATTCGCCGGGATTCAATGCCGACGATGAAATGTCAACTGTACACCTGAAATTATGCCACACAGTTTAATGGCGGTATGCACCCTATTACTTGCGCTTGTCTCAGGTATAAACTTTTATGCTTGACTACCTCAAATATGAAACAGCCTAGCTATTCTTTTAAATAAAATAGTGCAATCACGGTCCAATAAACACAATTGTATCGTACCAAATTCCAAATGAACGTTGGTAACACTCTAATATATCTATAGGTGCTACCTATTTACGAAAAAAAAAAACGCAAGATAATTATAAACAAAAATTAAAGAGCATACTTTGGCCATAAACAGGGATTTATAAGTAATTGACTAGACAATAATAATGTTAATGTCATGTGTCTTGCATTATTAAAACATATTTGGAATTCGTATTGCTGTTGTCTATTATTTGAACAGAAAATAATAAAGTAAAGACTTTCAGACAATCAAGGAATACATTTATAATGAACGAGGTTAAAACATGAGGGCCAAGATGATCCTTAATCGATCACCTGCATTATGGCAAAGAAGCAAATAGATCAGCCCTTTTCTGATGCCACCTGGCGACTGCCTTTTTCAACCAGTCAATATGACTGGAACAAATTATGTAAGGGGTCACATTTCTGCTAAACCCTTTCCCTATTAGAGACGGTTTCTGAGGCCTATGCAACAGACGATTTAGGAAAAGATTGTCGCCACAAGAACAATTGCTTCTTATGAGAAAGTTATCTTTTTGCCACAATGTTTGATAAATAATTATACTTTGAATGAGTGAGTCAATAGCTCATGTATAGGAACTTGGGGTCTTTCATGTTTATATACCACTTTTTTTGCGGGAAACGACGTCGCTCCATTGACGTTACGCCAAGATGAAATGTAACGGAAATGACGTCACGTCCTTCTTTGGCTACGATACAGTCAAAATTTAGTTTCGGGCGTAGAAGGCTAATGCTGTCGTTTTTTTGACGAACGGGAAAACATATTTCTTACAGATTTCCATTTATTTTTAACTTTTCGTACAAATGTTAATTGCCACATAACACAGCACTTAAATGATCTTAACTATCGATTTAAAAAGAAAATGATTAAAAAGACGACAATAATTTTCAATCCGTGTTTTTCTGCTCATTTTATACATACCCAAAATACCGATTTAAAAAATAAATAAATAAAAAGCCGACAATAATTTTCAATCTGTGTTTTACGTCTGCTTTTTATACATATCCAAAATGGCGGCCCCCTGGATTTTTCCAGTTTCATTTCAGAAAGCTTCATGGGTTATTGAAAAACAAAAAATCTCACACCTGTTAACTATAAGCGAAATTTATGTGTTTTTTTTCGTATAAATAAAAAGGGAAATTAGTCATTGTTTCTATCTATCGAACCGAATTATAACTCGTCTTTAATCTATTTAGTATTTACAGACCAAATTGCAATTGATCCCATCCTTCTTTGTTCTCACTTGCTATTCTTTCCCAACTTTGCGCTTTTAACCCTTTCCCACATACTGCAGAGGCGTCAGAAAGCGTCTATATGAGGGAAAGGGTTAAACACGATAACACGGTAAAACAGTAATACATAATACCATGGTGTTGTTATATTATACACCAACAATTTATATATGGGCAATAATTCCTGCACACTATTTTCGATAGTTATTTTTCATTATCAACGGTTAGTTCCCATACCAACTTGTGTAGTGTAGACTTATAATGAATAAGTGGAATATACAATTGGTTTTCGTAAAACTCTACAGCGGACCAGGGACACTATATAATGTCCCGGAGAGGACCAAGACAACTTGGGATGTGGAGTCAATATGTAATTAATGAAGAAAAACCGCTTACGGAGTTTTAAAGGTTTGGTCCGGAAACAAAAGTTGTCTCTATAGCGTATAACATGCAACACCAAGCCGACACGGTGCAGTGCCTGACTCAAAATGATAAAGTAGAAGCAAGTAACTCAGGACTACACACTCTCGCAAGAACCTTCAATTGTTTGTCTACTCTTAATAATCAAAACACTGAAAGTGCTCACAGCAAGGGGCTAACTGCAGATAACATTTGGAAAATGATTTACCGATTTCAAAAGTCTAACTTGAACACTTTACACTAGCACTTTGTTATATCCATATATTGAATGATAAAGGAGTAAAGCAAAATACTGTACACACAGTATGATGGTCTATCGATATACTAAAAGTTGGCATACATATGCGCATCTGCTATCTGGATAGTTTCTGCTTAGCAAACCTCCTGGTTTACAATGGATTTTTAGCCGTGTTTTTTTTATGCAATTAACACATATACATTTCATATAAATATCGCAATTACCTGACAATGATAATTATATTGAGAGTCCAATTTTACTTTCAAAGCAGAAATAAAATCCTGTGTTATCTACATTTTCTTTAACGTGAAATGACTGAAGTATTGTTAAAAGCGACGTAAAACAACATACAATGACAATTGCACCACTGATATCGCCAATTTATAAGACAAAAAATATTATATTTTTCTTATAAAAAAAATTATCTGCCCAAAGCGGGAATCGAACTCGGTCTCCCGCTTCCCTTGCTAAAAATCGTATATACGTTGCTCTGTATATGTAAAACGCCAATGTCTCCTTCATGTTATGCCGATTCGTGGTTACTAGAACCCTTTTTTGACTGATGCTACTGGTGTATATATACATTATGATTGTTTGTAAATGATAGTTTGTAAATGATAGTCTGTAAATGATGATTGTTTGTAAATGATAGTTTGTAAATGATAGTTTGTAAATGATAGTTTGTAATTGATAGTTTGTAAATCATAGTTTGTAAATGATAGTTTGTAAATCATAGTTTGTAATGGATAGTTTGTAAATGATAGTTTGTAAATGATAGTTCGTAATTCATTCGAACCGCAGCTGGATACTTGGGATATTAATCATTTTCCACACACGACAATTCTGCAGCAGACGTCTTTGAACAATATTGTCAAAAATGTGATATTTGTTTTCCATAAATGAGAGTTTAATCATTAAATAGAGTTGAAAAACATTGTGCCAAAAGGGGAAATTGCTCATCATGAGCAATTTCTCCTTTTGTCACGATGTTTTAAAAAGTCGTCTGCTGCAAATGCGTCGGAATGCGCATGCAAGTGGGAAAGGGTTAATACACCTGCTGCATATATTATGTTAGTATTAACTCACCGTATCAATTAAAATTCGAGTCTCGACGCGGTTCTAAAAAAACAGTGGTCTCGAGATGACTCGAACTCGAAGGGGAGTCGAAAAATACCCCTCGAGTAATCGTCGTCTTCGAGAGATAGCTGGATTAAACTCACTTATCATGTTTCTATCGTAATAATCTTGATTAATTTATTCTTATGTATATATTGTGAACAGTTAGTCAGTGATGCTAGTCAAGTAATAATAATAATAATACTGTTAATAATAATAATAGTAATATCTTTATTTGTTTAAGGTAACATCTAAGACATGTACAGACAATTTAACAATGGCTATACATAAACAACACAGTAGCCGTACTAATTGCGAGTACTTAAACAATTGTTTTCCAAAGACAGATCCGTTCAAACGATTGGTTCAAGTTTAACTATAGTATTCAAGTTCTCGGATGATCTATTTATCTTGAATTCGTCTTGAGGTTACAATACACCAACAAAAATCCTTCTTTGTTTCCATGTAAATCGAACAGTTTCAGTCCTCGATTGTCACACTTTCTAAACGTTTCTCATGCAGAACACCATATATTATTAAAAAGTGTTACCTCCTAGCTTTAAAACAATCTAAAGAAAATGTTGGGTCATGCATTATGCAAGAAAGAACTCACCAGGCGAAAATGGTAACGGTTATTTTGGACCAAATCGGGCCCTGACAAAACCGGTGTTTAGCATTCTCTACTTTCACTTTCAAACAAGGTCAAAATACTAAAACTGATAAAATCAATCATTTCTAGTGCATCCTATACACATTCATAATGTCATATATTCCATACATTCTAGTGATGGTATACACTCATTTCTACGCAAACAAAGGTTTTTTTAGGGACTATAGTACTGTAGATCAGCAAGTCAGCGGATGTATTAAGCGTAATTTGACCTTGAATCTACTGTTCTTGAACTGTCAATAATTTAGGAAGCACATATTATCCACCCTTCGAAAATGTGTGACTCAATCCGCAATTTTAGACAAATATCCTTTTTGTTCGTCATTCAAAGTTCTTTGTCAACCTCTTGAGACTTGTGATGACGAGTTTTGTCAAACTTTGCAAATGGATGGTATTTTTTTCAAAACCACTGTTGATGAAACACTTTATATCATAAATACTCTTTAATTATTCAATTTTCGACAACGTGGTCTTTATCAGGATTTAAAAAAATGCAACAGAAATTTAACTGTAGTCCATTCTTGTGTCGAAGAGATCAAATTGATGGTTTTCAGTTGACGTTGATACATCGTTTTAACGTCAGTTACGTCATAGATAATGACGTCATTTATAACTAATCCGTCATAGTTACGACGTTTTGGAGTCTAGACGTCGGCAAAAATTCTCGGAGGATTGAAAGCAAACATAGCTTCAGTTTTAACTGGTAATTTTATTATATTTGATTTTATATGAGTGATTGAAACTGAAAATAATATTTGATACATCATTCAGCAATTGCTATATTCACAATGCCCCAAAATGCTATAAGTTTAAGCATGTATGGTTAAATGAAAAAACTGCAATACATATCAGCTTCTTTGAGCTATGCTAAAATCATAACACTTCCAGTTATATCAAATTCATATATGATGTTCACGTATAAACTACTTTGTGCAAAAGTGTACCTCGTCGTAAAGCAAAAGTCGTCATGCGTACCAATTCATCGAAGTACCAACTGAGTCACACACCTAGACACCAAATAGCCGCCCATTGAGAGGCCGTGTTGTAAGATTTATCGCCCCACAATCCAGGCTTCAAAACTACAAAACTTTAAGCTGTGCTCAGAATTTGTGCTCAAGTATCTGATTGGTCAGAAGCAATTTTGTTCTCCAAATCAGAAGCCTTATTTTGATCATTAAGTTCATTTCTGAGCACTGAGAACATTTCCGAAGGTTCCTAGTTTCGGACCCAGACTTCACAAGGGTTCTTTTTTCCCGGGTGCCATAGGACGTACAGTCCGGACTGCTGACGGTTTTTGTATAGTCGAAAAGTGACTTCAAGTCCGGGCTGCTGACGGTTGTTGTATAGTCGAATTAAGTGGCATTAACATTTCAATTGTATATTTCGTGTATTTGTTATGTTAGCCCCAACGATCAATAAACAGCCATAGACTTCGAGATTACTCAGTTTGAGCTTTGAAGTAACATACAAGAAGAAATGTGCAAACGTGTGCATGTAAATGACGAGATGCATGTATTTTATATAAGTCTAATACAATATAGCTTTTTATCAGAGTATGCGTTTAAATATACATTATGTAATCAATAAACCGTGGTTGAGCAATGGATCGTCTTTTTCTCAGAACGACTATTTTGTTTCTTAAATAACTACTCTTCTCTCTCTTTCTCATTGTGGTAATTTCTACAAGCGTATATTAAGCGACGACGCGCGAAATACGACATTCGAGAAACGTTGAAAACAAAGCAAAATAGTGTCGCTTTTTCCTTGTTGCACAATGTTTTCTTCTCTAACTGAATAATGACGATATTTTTTTGAATATTATAAGATATTTTTTATTGTCAGCCCAAAAAATGACCATCAACCATTTTTAACTATTTTCACAAAACACACGAAACAAAGATTTTCTGCAGCCAATCCATAAACAGTTAACGTCAAACAGACGATACAATAGTTTTCTGCAGCAGACGGTATCTTAAAAAGTCATTAATGGAATAGGAAAACAATGTCAATTTTCTACAATATTTGCATTTTGACGCCTCTGTAGCAGACGGTATCTTAAAAAGTCATTAATGGAATAGGAAAACAATGTCAATTTCCTACAATATTTGCATTTTGACGCCTCTGTAGCAGACGGTATCTTAAAAAGTAATTAATGGAATAGGACAACAATGTCAATTTCCTACAATATTTGAATTTTGACGCCTCTGCAGCAGAAAAATATTGCGGTTAAAGTAGAAATTGCCAATTTACTCAATAATTGTTTTTTTCATTTCAACAGAGTTCACAATGGTCTTTAAAAGCCGTCTGCTACAGATGTGCTGTATGTGGGACAGATTTGACTGTTTATCTCATTTGCTATGTAAGAGTCGTCTGCTTTAAGGCTCTGTCACACACTACCGATGTACCTCGCCGGGACTAAACCGGAGCACACAATTAACAACGGCGAGAAAATCGGCGAAGCTCCGTCGAGAAAGCACTTGAAAAATCACAATTGTCTGTAGCAATACCGATATAAAATGTATCACTTAGCTAAGAACGGTAGTACATCGTTAGTGCATCGGCAGGACTACGGTATCATATATGCACAACTACAGTACACATTGATGCCTCCGGAGAGATGCCGATCTATTACGGGGCGCTACCGGTGCTCTACCGACATTAACGAAGCCATACTGGAGTACTGTCGTTATAGTTCCGTTGCTCGCTCCAGCATCGCAACGGCAGACATTTTTGAGCATGTTCAAAATATTATTCCGTCGCCTGCTGTTGCTTATTTTCTCGCCGATGTCCTGACGATGTACTACCGTTCATAGCGATGTGATACCGTTGCGCTGCTGAACTAGTACCGATCCCCAAAAATCTCTAATGTTTTGCTCAGATATAGCTCCGGCGATCCAAATCTGCTAGGTGTGACAGGCCCTTTAAATAATATTTTAAGGATAAAGATTAAATATCAGGAAAATTGGAAGCATAGTTTTGACAGAGAGTAGAAAATAGTAATTGCTCGTTTTTAGCATTTTGTCCGTTTACTTCGAGAATGTTCTGCTGCATTTGTGTCAAATGTCGCCTGTGTCGCGTAAAAACCGGTTAACGATTAACATGGTGGGTCAATACTAGTGCATGAGGTTGAATACCGATTATTGGAGATATACGTAACGCTGTTTACATCACAACGCGGGGTCCAATCGATCTACAACGGAAGTTAACATGAGAACCAGTCTCGTGTCTTAAGTCAGCGTAAATTGATAAGGCTATGTGAAAGCATAGAATAGTTTATTTCTTTAAGTTATTACCAGATTCAACGTATAAAGAAGTATTATAATACTACAAACGATGTAGATTTTGCTAAGACACAATGTTTGTCATTAAGACCCCGTTTATCTGAGAGCCGACTATATATTACCTCATTTATTAACCTAAACCCTTTCCCACCTGCAGACGCATTTTGACGCAATATCAGCAGACGACTTTTTGAAAACATTGTGGTCAAAGGTGAAATTGCTCATCATGAGCAATTTCTCCTTTGGCCACAATGTTTTCAACTTTATTTAAAAATTATTTTATTTTTTATGGATAATTTTCAGGTTTTTGTCACTATGTTTTCAAAGTCGACTGCTGCAGATTTGTAGTATATGGGAAAGGGTTAAGTGTTATAATAAGAGTCCATGTAACTGATTGACCGTTTCAACTGAATAACGAAATAAAGGTCAATTTCACATCCGGTAATCGTACATGTTCGACAAGATAACCTGTTTAGTATTTTACATGTATTTGAATCGTGCTCTAGGAAAACCAACCGTAAGCATTGGCAAATAGTGTAGATCCAGATCAACACTTGTATCTGCGCAGTTTGATCTGAGACTACTCTGATCGTTGATTCGTCACAATTTAGAGAAATGTCGGACTGATGTCTTGTACTGGATTATATCACACGATTGTTCAAACAGATCTTTATTTGAACTTGGTTGATTCGTCACAGTTTAGAGAAATGTCGGACTAATGTCTTGTACTGGATTATATCACACGATTGTTCAAACAGATCTTTATTTGAACTTGGTTGGTTGAATTAAGGAAACGTCTGATATGAACTTAGTCGCGTCTAGCGATTCGGGATCGTGTTGCATCTGCGTACAGTGAAGACTCATTAGATCCTGTACACTCGCACATTCTCACCAAAGTCTTCACTTTCCGTCTACATATAGTATAGTCATAGATGAATATTTTTATTTAAAAACTGGAGCTTTAGCCCCATTGGTTTTACGCCAAGTAACCTTTATATGACCTCGTTACGGAGTGGTAATTACTCTCCAAATCGCACGGAGCGGCTCACTATATAATTATGTATGGAGTGTAACAGCAGCCTGCTCGCCAAATGGCATTAATGCCGAGCATGAGGGTTAACAACGCCAACCAACAACAATCAACAACAGCAGCCGCTTCATGCAATCTGGTGTCTAGCGGCATCCCGCTTTGGCATAGCATACATGGGCGTGACAATTATTGTACTGGGGCATATCTTCTAGCTTTGTGTTAGAACGTTTCTAAATGAGCTAGTCCATTAGAAAAGGTACAATGGGGCTTTTATGAATTATATAAATCCAGATATACCTGTGCTTACGCACAGTCTAATCAACATATACACTTTTCATATATCTTTTTATAAAAGCTTACTAGAAGATTATGTCAACTTGTGTATATTCTAATAAGACTGAGCCGATAGACAAGAAGATCTGAATCTACACTGTTCAGAAATGCCATCGTGTACATTTTCTCATACACTGTCTCAAATGTATGCCAACAAGTCAATATATTATTCCCACTACACCCATTTGACCTCTTGTAATTGGGTCGAATAACGGCTAATCGATTCCTGCAATACATACTTAATTGCACTTCGATCAATACCGTGTTAATGAATGGATTCGCAGATATATTCACACTCAGTTAGATAATCACGTATGCTGTCAAAACAACCCACAGCACCTTTTATGGCCTTTGGAAATTCTAAATCAGTCTGTGCCACGATGATATAATGGAAAATCGTTCGCCTCAGGGGCAGGAGAAGTAGCTTGTTCGATCCTCGAACGGGTAAAAAAAACAACGTTATAAATGATTGTTTAGGCTTTCCCTCCTTGGGGGTGGGTGTGTGTGTGTGGGGGGGGGGAAGAAGGGGGAGAGAAAACGACTATCTCGCTGCCGGTAGGCTAGATGGATCAATAGTACTATTCACATACCCAGGAAACACCGCGATATAACTTATATTGTTTAAAAAACGGTGTAAAACACCTTGCAAACAAAATCGAATGTTAGTTTTGCGGAACTATGGCACTTCCACAATGCATATGTGTCCTACCTTTACAACTGAATAAAGGTAGCTCAGCCAGTAGCGACGCGGGCTGTCAATGGGTTATGACACCAATGCCAGGCACTGCCAACCGTCTTCAAACCAAATAGCTAACATACTTTGTGGAAAAACAGCCAGTTACTTGGTAAGACTGTTGAGTTGAGTTATGGTGCGAGAAAGCCAGAAAGCACTCGGATATGTAAACTGGCAGTCGCGATATGACTTAAACATTGTTAAAACGGCATCATACCCAATCAATCAATTAACTCAATCAATCAATCAACCAATCTTTCAATTAATCAATCAATCAATACGTCAATCAATCAATCAATTAATATATCAATCAATCAATCAATCAATAAGACAATCAATCAACCAATCAATCAATCCATCAATATATCAATATATCAATCAATCAATCAATCAATCAATCAATCAACCAAACAAACAAACAAACAATCAATCATTAATCCAATCAATCAATTAATTCAATCAATCATTCAATTAATAAATAAAAAATTAATCAATCAATCAATCAACCAACCAACCAACCAATCAATCAATTCATCAATACAATACAATACAAATATTTTATTGCGTTAAACAAACAATATGCTTATAGCATAAAATACAAATAAATCAATACATCAATATATACATCAATCAATCAATCAATCAATCAATCAATCAATCAATCAATCAATCAGTCCATCAATCAACCAATCAATCAACCAATACGTCAATCAATCAATCAATCAATCAACCAAGCAATCAATCCATCAATCAATCAACCAATCAACCAATCAACCAATCAATCAATCAATCAACCAACCAACCAATAAGTCAATCAATCAATCAATCAATCAATCAACCAAGCAAGCAATTCATCCATCAATCCACGATGACATGTGGTTGAGGATGGTTCGATGTTGTAACCGTTTTCCTTTGAATGTGTTCAACGTTTCGGTGGTGTCGAGCAACCGCCTCGAGAGAAGTAGATCCGGGTTCGATATCCGGTCATTGTCATATAAAAACACTTCAACCAGAGCTGCGTAATAGCATTACGACTGGTGTGCTGGTACCAGGACAAGTTTACCAGCTGAACTGGTAATTCAGGAAACGCTGTGATACGACGAAAATACTGTCTAAAGAAGCGTAAAACAACCATCCAAACAATCAAATCTACCTTTTTATTTAAACTTGGCATTAAGCGCACCAATCCTAACTTCAAAAAGAATAATCGGTCCTCTAGCAATATTATATTACACATTTATTGAGCTATATACCAGACAGTGTCTTCAAAAGTGTTATTCTGTCTTAAACTGGTATATTGGACAGGGGCGTAGCTTTGCACTAATCAATGTGTAGGCCGTCTCGTGAGAAAATCAACAGTGTGGATTCTGCGTAAAGTATCGACCCGGATCAGCCTAAGCATTCCACAGGGGCCTACCCGGATAGACACTTTTCGCCTCCTATGGATTTTCTGTTTCAGGAATCACTACTCTATACATCTATCCCCCTATGACGGAATGTGTAGGCCGGATCAGTCTGCGCGGACAGCGCAGGCTGATCTGGTCGATACATTACGTAGATGTCTATCGCCGCAGTAGCATTTTGGGATATTTTGAGAACAAATGTGTAGGCACGTGCCTACAGTGCCTAAAGGATGCTACGCCCCTGTTGGAGTACGGGTACATGTAAATGAGAACATGCATCACCGCTTTTGTTAATAGATGTGCAATGTAAATCTCTGTTTGTTATGTGTGTGTCAATTTTTGCTTCTCCTTATATGGGTGTTTCTTTGTGTAGTTTGTCTATAGTTTATTTGTCTGTTTTATAGTAACAGTATTATACCCTTCACCCACATACAGACGCTACCTGACGCTTATGAAGCAGACGGCGTTCGAAAAAAAATTAATAAAAGGAGAAACTGCTCATAATGAGCAGTTTCTCCTTTTGCCAAACTGTTTTCATCTCTTTTCATTTATACAGATCTTTCATGTTTTGGCCCTTACATAATCTACAATCGCGTAGTCTAATATCCGATGTTTTCAAAACAAGTGTTCAGTGTAGTCACTTTGAAAAACGTCGTCTCGTGAATGGGGTCAAAACTTTCCTTGAGCATTGACTCGAATGAGGCGACCCTTGCAATGTACCTACATGTAAGCTTTGTGATGTTTCAGAACGTCATTAATCCGTTCGATCCCCAGTCACAGCGGTCATGGTGTAGTGACCTTTGGCAAGGTCACGGCGGTCATAGAGTAATGACGTTTGGCAAGGTCACGGCGGTCATGGTGTAATGACCTTTGGCAAGGTCACGGCGGTCATGGTGTAATGACCTTTGGCAAGGTCACGGCGGTCATAGTAGTGTTGCCTTTGGCAAGGTCACGGCGGTCATGGTGTAGTGCCCTTTTGCAAGGCAAACTTCCTAGCCTAGTTCGGGTGTGCTTACCCAGAGATCTTGAATAAAGTGAACTGTCGCCGTAACTAGACGTAATCAAGATTTAAACGGCGTAAAATAAACCGACAAAGCAAACTGGTGTATATTAGTATATGAGACATGTTCTATGAAAGCTTACTGTTTAGTATTTACGAGTCGACAACTGTAGAACCAAATCAGACTGCGCATGCTACAGTAAGAGTACGGTCTGCATAGTTACTGCTGGTAACACAAAGAAGCATCCGACACACAGTCGAATATTTAGTTCACATAGTGTCGAGTGTATATACTTTTATTGTTATTTAATCTTGTCAAAAGTCCCCAATTGTTGATTTTCCTAGAAGACAGCGGAAATGTTCTATTTTGTTTACCTGTGCAAAAACATGTGTGTGCCGATATTCGGTAATCCTCGGATGTATAGACCGATATAAAAATCGAGTTTTATGATTCGTGTCAAGGATTCTTCACTCCGCCGGTTCTTCCTTTACCACATACAACACATCTGCAGCATATATGACTTAACCCTTTCCCTCATATATACGCTTTCTGACTCCTCTGTAGCAGACAGCTTTTTGAAAACATAGTGGCAAAAGAAGAAATTGCACAAAACGTGCAATTTCTCCTTTTGCCACAATGTTTTCCACTTTTAGTCATAGGTTAACCATTCAATTATAGAGATTTTCCATTTCTTGACGAAACCTGTTCAATGTCGTCTGCTGCAAAATTGTCGTATGAGGGAAAGGGTTAAAGCAGACGGCGTTTTGAAAACATAGTGACAAATGAAGAAATTGCACAGAACGTGCAATTTCTCCTTTTTGTCACAATGTTTTCCACTTTTAGTCATAGGTTATCCATCTGACAAAATATGTTCAAAGTCGTCTGCTGCAAAATTGTCGTATGAGGGAAAGGGTCAAATATATGGAATCCCTCTATAACACGAACTTGCAGTATAATTGTCCCCTTTCAATACATATACCTTGGCTACATCTATATAAATGAAAGAACAATTATTGGATGAACTTGAATGTGTTCTAAAGTCGGCTGCTGCAGAGGCGTCAGAAGGTGTCTGTATGTGGGAAAGGGTTAAATCTTCAGAAGTATAAGAGTCACTTGTAGTTGTAGTATTTCAGGTCGTGTCATGAATTAATATATTTGTTTAGCTCTTTTTATATTTGTTTATCTTCGAGTGCACAATAAATTAGCATGAACAAGTATTTCCGAGAATTGAATTCCGACATTAATAACAAATATGCAGCAAGCGACTTTTAACTCTTTCAGTGCCGAATTGTTTAAAGTAGACTCTTCCATGTTCAAAATCGGGCGTCTCCATTTCTCATGTAATAAACGTTAGGATTATTTCGATAACTAAAAAGCAAACAATGCTGATTTCAGGTGAGACAGCTCGTTACGAGCTGACTCCCCTGAATCAGTATTGTTTGAAAAAACCTCAATATTGCCTTTGGCGCTGAAAGAGTTAAAAGATCAGGGCAAAGTAATTGAAAGTTGATGTAAATGAAAGTGTGATCGTTTTCAAAATTTAATACGTTGTGTTTAACGCGTCAAAGGGAGACTGTGAACGGCTTAATTTGCAAATATAAATAAGTATGTTTGTGTTTCCTTTTTTTTAAATTGTATAATTCTATATACACAACAAATATAAATATACACAAGAGAAGTCTATGGCAAGCCGTTTTTACTATTTATTATTTTAAGAAATTTCTCTCTAAATTTGAGAGAAAGCTTGCTTTTTAAAAGATATCTCTTAATTAGATAGATATCTCTTAATTAGATAGATACCTTTATAAGACAAAGATATATTTCCCTATCTTAAAGAGATATATCTCTAGCTAAGATATCTCTTTCTCTCTTGAATATAACATGGTCCTTTAGAGATATACCTCTCCGACTAATAACGATATCTCTCAAACATGAGTAAAGTAAGAGAGATATCTCTGTCTCATCGAGATATCTCTCAAACATGAGCACAGTAAGAGAAATTTCTCGGTAAGTTATCGAGACATCTCTTTTAGTTTGAAAGATATCTCTCTTAGTTATCTTTCTATCGAGTGCGTGTAGGTGCAAGGTGACCATTACATTTGTTATAATGGTAACAACTTGTACATACACGCGCGTGCTCATGTTAACAAACCAGTCTATTTAGATAAACAGAGAAATTGAAATGTGGTTGCTATCCTCTTTTATCTGTTTAATATTTATATCATGTTTATATGTGAGTGAGTGTGTGTGTGTGCGAGCGAGTGAGTGCGAGAATGTGTGAATGTGTCATGTGCATGCAATTTATTTATTATACTTATGTTGTATGATGAAAAACTATGTACAGTTTAAGCCAATAGAATCAAACTTTCTTACAGAGATACATCTCTGGGTTAGAGAGATAACTTTAAATCGAATTAATAGTAAAACGGTTTGCCATAGAAGCCGGTCGTAGGTAACACATTCTCGCTTTGTCACTATATATGTCTGTCTACAAATTAAGTTTTAATGTGTTAAGTTTTTCTGTGCATTCTCTCCAAATGTTTTCAGTGTTTTAAGCTAGTGACTGAAAACATAAAATATCAAAACCTTATTTCAAGAATACAACCGAGCCGCTAGCAGAAGTGTGGTCTTATTGACTCTCTAGTTTTGCAATTTATTCGCGTTTAACTATTGGGGCAATACTTCTAGGTTTTGTATCAGAACATGGATTAAGGTCTATATATCATGTAGACGGACAGGACAGTAAAGACTCATGTGATACTGTAACTCTGCCCCAGGCTCACCCAAGCCTTCATTGTAAGCTGATACTGTAAGCGTCGATTCGTTAGCTCTTTCAGCGCCAATGGCAAAATTGAGGTTTTTTTGGCAAACAATACAGATTCAGGCGAGTCAGCTCGTGACGAGCTGTCTCACCTGAAATCAGCATTGTTTGCGTTTTAGTTTTCAAAATATCCCAAAACTCTTATTACATGATATATGGAGACGCTCGATTTTTAACATGGAAGAGTCTGCTTTAAACAACATGGCGCTGAAAGAGTTAGAGGCTTTTCTATAAATGAAATAACTTTAAGAGGAAGTACATTAACTCATGAATATTCAGATAACCAGTATATTTAGACAATTTTTTGATGTTCTAAATGTATTATTTTCACAGATGGATGTTTAGTTGTCATCCGAAGAGAATATTGCTTGAAAAAGACGTCGTCTGAGAAATCAATAGAAGACGGTAAGTCACTTTTATTAGATAACACCATTGACGAATTATCAAAATTAATGACGATAAAACCTCGATACAGGAACATAGACTTTTTAACGTAATCAACATTTCATTTATCGGACCATTAGCTCATGTTCCCACGTACAGAACGTCTTCAGCAAGCTTCTTTGAAATATCCAGGGCAAAATGTAAATAAAATGTAACACTATTGACCAAAGTTGAAAGCATTGTGGCAAAGTGAGACATCACTCGTTTTTTATACAGTTTCTCCTTTTGTCACAATGTTTTCTGAAAATGCGTCAGAAAGCGTGTGAAAGTGAGAAGCGTGTGAAAGTGAGAAAGGCTTACAGAATATTCCGTTGAAGAGTCGAGATGTGTGGTCTGATCTTGAACTGCACAAGGGACATTTCACATGCTTGGCGTGAAACGGTTGTAACTAAAAACCTATTTTGAAAACCCTGGTTTAGAGGCAATTTTGACACCTTTGTAAACAATGCAAATTTCCATTGTTTACCAAGAAAAAATATTTAACGCTTATAAAGACTTAATGGCGAGATGATTAACCGTGGTAGAAGAATACCAATTTTAGTTACAACCGTTTCACACCAAGCCCTCGATTTGTCCGAACGCTAATTTTCCTATATTGAAGTTAAACTGGAAACGTTTTTCGTTAACGAAAGCGAACATGTATTCGCACCCGGGTCTTTAGGTTTTTTTCCCTTGTGCATTCTGATTTTTCATTTTTTTTTTGTGAGATTCACTATTGATGTATTGCCCTTACACATGCTTAATATTGATTTGCATGCTATGTCAATTTCCGAGATATATGGAAAATAAGTGGGTGGGGTCATTTACTATGAAAACTGAGTTTGAATTTTGAATTCTAATTTTCATATTATATGTCTAAATAATACTGAATGTTGTTGTAGGAAAACCACAAAGAGATACCGCCGCCCCCTTTGATCTTGTATCTCTAAACAAAGACTCGGCTGATTATTTCCGTGAGTTCTCGAGATATATTTGTGCTCACACAGATGAAATATTTCTCGATACTACACCGATATAACCAGTCCGTTTTTTGTTTGGTTTGATGTAAGATAATCAAGATCAAATATCATTAGAAAACATCAAAAGCTATTTTAACTTCTGGTCAAGCCATTCGTGGAAATATTACGTTTGTGTGCTCAATCAGTGGAAATATATCTCAATACTAGTACAACACTGACAAAACCAGACCGATTGTGTGTTTAGAGGCAAAATGTGTATAATCTTAAAAAGAGCTTTCTTCACCCGTGGCGAAGCCGTTCATGAAAATATCACTTTTCGTGCTCACGGAAATATATTTCTAAAATATGTTCACCAAAATAACCAGACCATTTATTTCCTTTCAAAGATGCAATAACTTCAGTGAGTTCTCGAGATATATTTGTGCTCATTCAGATGAAATATTTCTCGATATTATACACCGATATAACAATTCAATTCAATTCAATTCAACTTTATTAGCAATCGGCATAAAAACATGCCTTTGCAGTCTGTTTGTTTGGTTTTATGCAAGATAATCAAGATCAAATATCATTAGAAAACATCAAAATAGCTATTTTAACTTCTGGTCAAGCCATTCGTGGAAATATTACGTTTGTGTGCTCAATCAGTGGAAATATATCTCAATACTAGTACAACACTGACAAAACCAGACCGATTGTGTGTTTAGAGAGGCAAGATGTACATAAACATGAAAGAGCTTTTTTCATCCGTGGCGAAGCTGCTTAAATATATGTCATTTATCGTTGATAGTGCTCAACAGTTTTATATATTCCTAATTACCCATTAATTCAGATCATCTAAATAAGATGATTTTGAAGTAATATATGTAGGTGATTGACAGTATGAATTTGGAATAAGATATGTCTTCCAACAATTGTTAATTTCACACTCTCCTAAACTGCTTTAAGTTTAAGGTTAAATTTTCTTTATTTGTTATAATCTATTTTTGAAATCTTCCAAAATCAGGAAACTCTAAAGTTATTTCGGATTATTATTTGTTCTTCACGTATTAATTTTGTTAATGTAAATGTATGTAAATGATGAGATACATGTATTTGTATAAGTCAATTAAAATCTATCTATCTATCTATCATGAACATATCACTTTTCGTTCTCACGGAAATATATCTCCAAAGTATGTTCACCAAAATAACCAAACCCATTATTTTCTTTCAAAGATGCAAGATCCACATCAATTTTCATTGGTAAACATCAAAAGAGCTAGTTTAACGTGTGGTTAATGAATATATAATAACTGAAAGCAATTGTAAACAGTCCAACAGGAGAAATTGCTGGTGTTTTGAACAATTTCTCCTTTCGCCACAACGTTTTCAAAAGTTATCTGCTTCAAATGTGTCAATTGTGTCTATAGGTGGGAAAGGGTCCACGGACTTGATTGCCTTTAAGATTTCTTCTTTATTTGGAGGATTTAACCCGATCCCACCTGCAGACGCATTTTGACGCAACATCAGCAGGCGAATATTGAAAACATTGTGTCCAAAGGTGAAATTGCTCATGATGAGCAATTTCACCTTTTGCCATAATGTTTTTTATTTTTATTGAACAATTAAGCTATCTTTTATTGATATTTTTTCAGGTTTTTGTCACTATGTTTTCAAAGTCGTCTGCTGCAGATTTGCTGTATGTGGGAAAGTGTTAAATTCATATCAATATACGTCTCTGCATCTTTGATGTCTGCTTATGTTAATGGGGGTCGCTCTGTTTAGGACCTCCGTAGAGAGGGTCAATCCAACGACCAACATGGTCGTATTAGTATGGTGAAGAGGCGATATCAATATGATCCGTTAATCAGTTCATTCCCACATTCAACACATCTGCAGCAGACGACTTCGAAAATATCTGCTGTAAAATGGAGTAAATTTCTCTAAATGAAAGTACTTTTTATTGAATTAAGTTGAAAACATTATATGCTAAAAAATATCTGGTGACAAATATTGTAAATTTCTGTAAAGGGACGCATATTTATTTAATCCATTTGAAAACATTTTGACAAAGGGAATAATTGCTCATTATAAGCAATTTATCCCTTTGTCATAATATTTTTCAAAAGTCGTCTGCTGTAGATGAGTCATAATACGTTTGCAGGCGGGAAAAGGGTTACATCAAAATACATCTTAATATGTAACCTTCATTAAATAAAGATATTATTATTATTATTATTATTATTATAGGCTACTTATTATTATTATGTTAAAAGAGTGGTATGACGACATTATAGACAAGGTTTATTAACCCTTTCCCTCGTATAGACGCTTTTTGTCGCCTCTGCAGCAGACGGCTTTTTGAAAACATAGTGACAAAAGAAGAAATTGCACAAAACGTGCAATTTCTCCTTTTGCCACAGTGTTTTTCAGTTTTAGCCATAGCTTATCCATTCAATTAAAGAGTTTGCATTTTTTGACAAAATATCGAGGGCTTGGTTTGAAACAGTTGTAACTAAAAACCTATTTTGAAAACCCAGGTTTAGGGGCAATTTTGACCCCTTTGTAAACAATGCAAATTCAGATGCCATTGCTCAGAACGAGCAATGGCACCTAAATTTCCAATGTTTACCAAGAAAAATGAGTTAACGCTTATATAGAGAATATTATGCTATTGTCTTTTGATATGGATGTTATCGGGCAAGGGTTAGGATTATTGATGAATCGGCGAGGTTTACCGAGCCGATTCATCAATAATCCTAACCCGAGCCCGATAACATCCATATCAAAAGACAATAGTCATAATATTCTATTTATCTTGCATGTAAAATTATGTTTTCAGGTAAATCTACACTCATTCTCACTAGTTTTAAGAAATAGCATTCAAAATAACAAAAGCCCATTCATAAATGTCATTATGACGTCACCTAAAATAGAATGACGTCACGCGCGTGCACAAATACGCGCCGAATTACATTGTGTACACACGTCATACGGAAGCTAAAGAGTTCCGACTGAAACAGAAAATCAACAGGAGTCGAAACGTGTGTGTCCTGTTTAGCCTGTGCGGCATGCTTAGGGTGATCTAAGTCGATACTTTTCGAAGTCAAAACAGTTGGTTTTCAGAGGAACGGCTTATTTATATTTCAGTATCGTAAACATGACCCCGGGTCAAAAGTAGTTCCGGTAGCTCGTCATGTGGAGTGGATCACGTGGTCTATTGACTGATATCACTTAATGTTATCGGTCCCCCTTTATCAGTCAGTAAATACGCTAGTTGCTAGATAAAAAGACTTTATGGCGAGGTGATTAACCTTGGTAAAAAAATACTAATTTTAGATATAACCGTTTCTCACTAAGCCCTCGATATGTTCAAAGTCGTCTGCTGCAGAATTGTCGTATGAGGAAAATGATTAAAGGAGTCATGTCAGGCGATTCTGGTCTTCTTGGTACCCGGTTTGCCTTTATTCAAAGTTACATAGGGGTAAAACAAGTTGAGCTACACTTCCAACAATGTATCACCGCCTCGATGGTGTAGAGGCAGAGCGTCCGCCTCGGGTGCGGAAGGTCGCGGGGCTTGATCCCCGGCCGGGTCATACCAACAACTTTGAAAATGATGGTAATTGCTGCCCTCCTTGGTGCTCAGGGTTGTGGGGTTATCATTACGACTGACTGGCTGGTGTCAGGATAAATGGACCAGTAGTACTGGTTACTTACCCGGTTACATGCCGAGTTAGCTGCGCAATTGTTGAAAGCGACGGAAAACACCGAACAATCAATCAATCAATCAATCAATCAATCGATCAATCAATCAATCAATCGATCAATCAATCAATCAATCGATCAATCAATCAATCAATCCAATTATGTATCAATGCATGCATCTACGACTATATTACATAAACACGGAGAGTGACGACTCTGACGAAACTGTGTGGATGTACACACTCATCCGAGTCGTCACTCCACGCAGATGTCACGTGACATCAAATGACCACGTGCGGCTAAAATATCAAAAGCGCCGTCCCGCGAGAAAACCAACAGTGTGGTCTCTGCGTAGAGTATCGACCTGGATCAGCTTAAGCATGCCGCGCAGACTAACGCGGCATCCTGTTGATTTTCTGTTTCGGGAATCATTTCTCTATAGCTCAATCCCCCTAAGACGGAATGTGTCGGTCCGGGTCGATGCATTGTGCAGAGACCATAGTGTTGGTTTTCTCGTCGGGAATCATTACACTATACATCAATCCCCCTAAGACGGAATGTGTCGGTCCGGGTCGATGCATTGTGCAGAGACCATAGTGTTGGTTTTTTCGTGGAACGGCTCTAATGTCGATTTTATTTACGGAGTCATTAACATTTTCTGTAAACACTACGACCTGGAGATTTCTGTTTTTACGATCGACTCTATTTAACCTTTCCCACATACATGTATAGACCTATTTTGAACGAGTCTATATATGTTAACAGAGGATGAGTTTCACAAACATTGTGGCAAAATAAGAAATAACTCGCAATAAGTAATGTCACCTTTTGACACATTGTTTATAAATATATTTAATAATTAAACTATGTTTTTATTTCCAAAGTGGAATCTGCTGTGGTCGAGTGGTTAGCGTCGGGGATGTCGAAACCGGGTGTCCCGGGTTCGATCCCCAATGCGGCACTACGGTCATGGTGGAGTGCCCTTGGGCAAGGCACATTTTCTAGCCTAGTACTGGTTTGTTTACCCAGGGATCATGAATAAGTGAACTGTCGCCGTATAACTGAAATAATGTTGAAAGCGGCGTAAAACCCCAATAGATAATTCCGAAGTCGTCTGTTGCAGATATGTTATATGCAGGAAAGAGTTTATAATGTTAATAAAACTGATAAGAACAGGGGGGTTCCCGTTTCAAGGTGAACAAAACATGTTTATTGCATGCCTCTTTCCAAGAAGACACCGTCGGTTTTTTTATTTTAATTTCTTTAATATTTTTTTTTTTAATCTTTAAATATCGACGCGGTTTTTGGCATCCAGCCGACGTCTTTTGAAAACATTGTGGCAAAATAAGATATTTTATATATATCGAGTAGGTTCTCCTTTTGTTACAATGACTTCAATTCTACTTTCATTAATGAAGATACTCCATAGTTTTGGCAAGATGTTTTCAAACGGTAATCTGCTATAGAACTGTTGCCGTGATATAACGGTAATCTGCTATAGAACTGTTGCCGTGATATAACGGTAATCTGCTATAGAACTGTTGCCGTGATATAACGGTAATCTGCTATAGAACTGTTGCCGTGATATAACGGTAATCTGCTATAGAACTGTTGCCGTGATATAACGGTAATCTGCTATAGAACTGTTGCCGTGATATAACGGTAATCTGCTATAGAACTGTTGCCGTGATATAACGGTAATCTGCTATAGAACTGTTGCCGTGATATAACGGTAATCTGCTATAGAACTGTTGCCGTGATATAACGGTAATCTGCTATAGAACTGTTGCCGTGATATAACGGTAATCTGCTATAGAACTGTTGCCGTGATATAACGGTAATCTGCTATAGAACTGTTGCCGTGATATAACGGTAATCTGCTATAGAACTGTTGCCGTGATATAACGGTAATCTGCTATAGAACTGTTGCCGTGATATAACGGTAATCTGCTATAGAACTGTTGCCGTGATATAACGGTAATCTGCTATAGAACTGTTGCCGTGATATAACGGAAATCTGCTATAGAACTGTTGCCGTGATATAACGGTAATCTGCTATAGAACTGTTGCCGTGATATAACGGAAACTGTTGCCGTGATATAACGGAAACTGTTGTAAACGGCGTAAAACACGAATTAAAAAACCCTAAAAAAACAATGAAAAGAAGCTTTTGGAAAAGATTTAATCAATTCCTTCAAACAGACGGAATCCGCTGTGGTCGAGTGGTTAGCGTCGGGGATTTCGAAACCGGGTGTCCCGGGTTCGATCCCCAGTCGTGGCACTATACGGTCATGGTGGAGTGCCCTTGGGCAAGGCACATTTTCTAGCCTAGTACTGGTTTGTTTACCTAGGGATCATGAATAATTAAATTTAATTGCGCGCTAAATGACCTTAGCTGTCGATGCGCCATAACACAATATACATTCATTCCTTCAAACAGACATCAGTTGACGCCTCTGAATGACACGACCTTTAATAAACATATTTTCATTTTAACAACAAACTGTTAAACTATCAGTCGAGATGATATAGTTCATTTTTGCTGCAGATGATTTGTATTTGAGAAAGGGTTACTCGTTATGTCTCCGCCAGGATCATTCGGAAAACCTCGGTGATGAATGCTTCACGAAGGATGACGGAATTACCCGAGGAGTTCCGATTGCGCCTGAATAGTATCTAGTATAGACCGGTAGCAGTCCTTCTTTATTAATTTAGCCTACATGTAAAACATGGATCAGGACAAACTATATCTATAAGACGTGAAGATTTCTTCTGTCGGATAGAACAAAGATGTGGAGAGTATAATAGATATGAACCGTTCCACGTGCAAACCAACATTATGGCCTCTGCGTAATGTATCGATCCAGATCAGCCTGCGCAGTCCGCACAGGCTTATCCGGGGCTACACTTTCCGTCTCAGGGGGATAGATGTATAGAGTAACGAGTCCTGAAACAGAAAATTCACAAGAGGCGAACAGTGTTTGCTCGGATTTACCTGCGTGGCATGCTTAGGCTGATCCGGGTCGATACATTGCGCAGAGTCCACAATGTTGGTTATCTCGCGGAATGGCTCTTATGTACCCGAGAGTCGGCACATTGCGTCAGTGCTAATGTAGGGAGTGATTGCAGTGTGAACTTAGCAGAGCGAATAAAACCTTCTCTGTTCATGTGCCGTTCCACGAGGAAACCAACAGTATGGCCTCTGCGTAATATATCGCGCAGGCTAATCCGGGCTGACACATTCCCTCTCAGGGGGATAGAGGTATAGAGAAATTATTCCTGAAACAGAAAATCCACAAGAAGCGAAAAGCGTTTGTTCGCGTTAGCCTGCGCGGCTTGCCGGTCGATACTTTACGCAGAGTCCACAATGTTGGTTTTCTCATGGGTCGGCTCATTTCGGATGGTCTGATTATATTACATCGGATATGTTATGCAATAATGATAAGGATATGTTTTTTCCGCTATCGCATACAGTGTATGCTGTGCCTGAAGATTTGCTCACTTGCTTTGGTATTATTTAACTTTTTCCCACAAATAGACGCTTTCTAACGCCTCTGCAGAAGACAACTTCTGAAAACGTTGTGATAAAAGAAGAAGTTGCTTATTATGAGCATTTTCTACTTTTAAACAACGTTTTCATCGTTATTCAGTGGTAATTTCTTTCCCTTCATATAGGTATACCGTCTTTTAACCAGATGTTTTTAAAGTCGACAGCTGCATATTTGTTGTATGCAGGAAAAGGTTAAAGATACCCCGACTAGTGATGTACTTTCTGGTTTGTGTCAGAGAATTCATTGATGTCTATTTAACATAATTATACCGTACATTTGGCGGACAGCGAGATTGTGCGTGTTTACCCGAGTCTTAATTGTGCGCAGAAATACTAATTCGCCACTCTGCTCAAATACTGTACTTATTCCTCAAACCCCAAAATAAAAAAGTACGTTTTATCTGATATAATATTTTCATAATGTATACATGAAAAACATATTAGAAAACCGTATACTTTCTTGACAATTCAATGAATTTACAAAATATGTTTACAAACTTTGAAAGCTAGAAAAATTGAATTGATTGATTGATTAATTTGGGTTTGAACGCAGTTTTGAACAAATTTTCAGTCATATCAAGGCGGCCAGTTCACCTTCTCATATGTTCCTTGGCTTTCTTACACCAGTACTTCATGCAACATTCTTTCCAAACAACTGGCTGCTTTTCCACATAGACTGATAGCCCTTTGGTGGAAGACGAATGACGCTTGTCACAATGAATATTGTCAAACGTCGAAAAAAATGTTGGCCGAGCTGGGATTTGAACTCACAACCCCTGGATTGACATGCGTCATTTGTCTTCCACCTATGGGCTAAGTCTATGTGGAAAAGCAGCCAGTTGCTTGGGAAGATTGTTGTGTGGAGTACTGGTGTGCGAAAACCAGGAAACATATGAGTAGGTGAACTGGCCGCCGTGATATGACTGAGAAATTGTTAAAAACGGCGTTAAACCCCAATCAATCAACCTTATTAAGTAAAGGATTATGGTTCATGAAAACACATCCCTGGTCCGTGTTATGACCAGTATTGCACAGATCTCGAGATGTCAAAGATCGTCCTTATCAGGGAAAGGATTATAGTTCATGAAAACACATCCCTGTTCCGTGTTCTTTCAAAAGGATTATAGTTCATGAAAACACATCCCTGTTTTGTGTTCTGTCGAAAGGATTATAGGTCATGAAAACACATCCCTGTTCCGTGTTCTGTCCAGGCTGCAAAGAAAAACCCGAATCTATTTGCTATTGGTAAACAGATAGCGAGTTATCGAGATCGCGTACTTGTTGAAATATTCCAGGTATCACAATAATTGATGAGATATTTGTTATCACCTTCTCCATCAATTATAGACCCTGCACTATACGTTATCGGTTCGTTATTGCTACGTACACATGTAACCCTTTCCCGCACACAATATAGTAACCCTTCGTGAAGAGAAAGATCTGAAATTACCTTAATTTCATTGTCACATAAGAACAATATTAAATTGTGCGTGTGTTCATATATTCTTTATTATAACGTCAAGTGATTTGTTTGTCGTCAATAACTTGTTTGGTTTTTTTCCCCCTCGTTCGTTTCATGTTTTCATGTGATGTTATGTGTATTTTGTATTTTTCCTCGTTCGTTTTATGTTTTCATGTGATGTTATGTGTATTCTGTATTATTTTTTTTATTGTATGACGATGTATTATCAGCAGAGGTTTCCTATGTTTGACTGAAGAAATAAAAATAGAACAAATCTTTACAAATAAAGGTATCCTTGATATATCGAGGGCTTGGCGTGAAATGGTTCTAACTAATATTGGTATTTTGTTACCAAGGTTAATCACCTCGCCATAAAGTCTTTGAAAGGGTTAAATCATTTTTCTTGGTAAACAATGGAAATTTAGGTGCCATTGCTCGTTCTGAGCAATGGCACCTAAATTTGCATTGTTTACAAAGGGGTCAGAATTGCTCCTAAACCAAGGTTTTCAAAATAGGTCTTTAGTTACAACCGTTTCACGCCAAGCCCTCGATATTGAGTTGACAACGTTCTGTTGAAAGTAGCAAATAGCTCATTATAGCAATACTCCGCGACGCCCTATCGACGAAAGCGATTTACATGGTGGCAGGTGACAACAGAGAATGATTTAACCCTTTCCCCCCCATCTGCAGACGCATTCTGACACATCCATAGCAGACGACTTTTGAAAACATGATGAGCAATTTCTGCTTTTGCCACACTGTTTTCAACTCTATTTAGTCATTAAACTCCCTTTTATGGACTTTTTCTTTTCAAAGTCGTCTGTAGATTTGTTGTATGTGGGAAAGGGTTAATGCTGCACTGTTAAACTGCGATGGGGCCATATCGTATAGCCCATATAGGGGTCGCTATTTTAATAAATAAAACTTTATATGTAAACACCTTTGTATGAAATAGATTTTAATTGCATGTTTTAGCGTGCAAGCCCCTTTTTACCTATTATTTGTGAATGGATATTAACCTAATTTCTGGTTTCCACGTAAAACGCGTGATATTTCGTCCAACATTTGCTTTCTTCCAAGAAAACTAACATTAACCGGTTCCGTCTTGTAGAAGCATTCTGACGCATATATGCAGCAGGCGACTTTTGAAAACATTGTGGCAAAGAAAGAAATTGCTAATAATGGCCATTTTCACAATTTGTCACTTCGTTTTCAACTTTATTAGATCATTATATTTTTATTTTGAACAGATTTTCCATAATAATGTGTTTCAAAGTCGTCTGCTGCAGATTTGTCGTATGTGGAAAAGGGTTAATGCTGCATTGTTAAGCTGCAATAAAGCCCATATTATATAGCCCATAAAGGAGCCTGGCACGCTATTAAAATGTATATTCTATTACATAAAAGGGTTTTTTAATTTCATTTTAATTTCAGCCTGACAATCCCCTATGCTATAGCCTATTATTTGAATCTCCCCGTCGATCTGAAACCCTCTCTTCAACCCTCGCTATCTCATACTGCAGGTCTATATTTCTGGAGGAGTTTATTTTTATTGCAACTCTAGGACGAAAAATAAATACTCTTTGGTGTGTTGAAAATGTCATTCTTTGGTGTGTTGAAAATGTCATTTATTATTAATGACGTAAGCTATTTGAAAATTACCAAAATAATGACTAAAAATAAAAATAAATGATATAAGCAATTTGAAAATTACCTAAATAATGACTAGAAATATAAATAAACAAGAATCCAGGGTTTTATAATTTCATTTGTATATAGGTATTAACCGAATTTCAGGTTTCCACGTAAAACACGTGATATCCTGTTCTCCACTTGCTCTCTTCCAAGAAAACTTACTGTAACCGTTGTTGTCTTGTAGAAGCATGTTCATGCATATGCAGCAGACGACTTTTGAAAACATTGGGGTAAAAGGAGAAATTGCTGTTAATGACGAATTTCACATTTTGTCACCTTGTTTCAACATTATTGGATAATTATATTTTACTTTTAAACAGATTTTCCAAAATAATGCATAGATGCTTTCAAAGTCGTCTGTTAAGCCTTTCCCTCATATAGACGCTTTCTGACGCCTCTGCAGCAGACAGCTTTTGGAAAACATAGTGACAAAAGAAGGAATTGCACAAAACGTGCAATTTCTCCCTTTGACACAATGTTTATCACACATAGTCATAGGTTATCCATTCAATTATAGAGATGTTCTATTTTTTGACAACATATATGCAGAATAAGTTATTCAGTTATAATATTCTTACCCCATTAAGTTTTTTAAAAATAAGTTACTGTCTACACCGTGTAGGAGGGAAAGGGTAAATTCAAATACCTGAAACCGAAACTTGATATCCTTGGTACAGGAAATCGCACCCCTTATTTGGTGCGTGTCACATAAAAAACAGACATTCGTGACTTTTCGATCAGTGTAGGTCCAGATTAGTCTGCGCATCTGTGCAGTCTGGTCAGGTTCTCTAATGCTACCTATCTAGTCGTACAAACACTATGACATTCTCTGGGGGAACGGTCATCACCATCGACTGACTATGACTATATTGTATTATGTACACATCCTCCTGTTGTCACCATCGACCGACTATGACTATATTTTATATCTACACAATATACACATCAGTTCCTCCTGTTGTCACCATCGACCGGCTATGACTATATTTTATATCTACACATTATGCACACAAACTCCTCCTGTAGTCATTGTTAGAATATCTTCCAGTACAACTGTTCGACAAAATGTACCTGGTAGCTCGTTCATAAGAGACGGGGGTTGTCAATTCAGGAGTTATGAGTTCGATCTCCATCTCAGCCAACATTCTTTATGAGGTTTGATTATAGGGATAATACACATTTTCGAGGGCGTGAACATCTGCGGACGCCCGCAAAATCTGTTTATGCCCGAGTGCGAAGCACGAGGGCATAAACACATTTTAAGGGCGTCCGCAGATGTTCACGCCCGAGAAAATGTGTATTTTCGCTATTATTGCGTAAAATAAGAGCAAACATCCAACATACAGTCCGCTGTAACGTTCAGTTGTACGATAACCGCCGATGAACATGACCCGATAACGCGTGTGACGTCATAAACACATGTGACGTCATAAAGTAAACAAGTAATGTTTTACATATCCACGAACCGGGCCTACATCAAGGTTGCCATCGCTGACTCGACACGGGTCGAATTTAATAAATGGTTTTGGATTATTTTATGCTCTTTAACTGTGAATCTAGTGCATGTTACCGATTATCGAGTTAAAGAAGCTGATGTTACTGTTAACCCAACAATTGCTCCTATTCTAGGGGAGATGCAGCGTCCATGTTTTGTTTACTAACGGTGCCCGGGTAATGCATATGTAAAACATCTAACCGGTCTGAAACGGCACGTACGCGCGAGAATCGCTTTGTTTATACACGTTTTCTCGCCGTTTACGCCCGGTTTTTGCAATGTTTCCGTATCCCTTAAGCGGGCGTAAAACATAGATTTTATGCAATAATAGAGTAATGATTCCTGAAACAGAAAATGCACAGGAGGCGAAACGTATCTGTCCGGGTAAGCCTGTGCGGCATGCTTAGGCTGATCCGGGTAGATACTTTACGCAGAGTCCACAATGTTGGTTTTCTCGTGGAACGGCTCATATGTTCGTATAGTGTTAAATGACACTTGCACGCACTGTTCATTTCAGCGTGCTGATTGGCTCTTTTCTTTTTTAACATGACATTACACAAATACTTTATTTAAAACAAAATCACTCTACCCGCAACCATAACAGTTATGTTTATAGAAAATCTCCATAATTGAATGGATAACCTAAGACAAAAAGTGGAAAACATTGTGGCAAAAGGAGAAATTGCACGTTCTGTGCAATTTCTTCTTTTGTCACTATGTTTTCAAAAAGCCGTCTGCTGCAGAAAGCGTCTATATGAGGGAAAGGGCATGACATTACACAAATACTTTATTTAAAAACAAATCACTCTTCCCGCAACCATAACAGTTATGTTTATAGTCAAACATGTATTAAAGACCACCTTTATTTAGCAATATCCTGTCTATAGCATCAACTCTTTTAATATCCCAATTACTCATTAATGACCCCGTAGTCAAAGACCATCTGTGAACAACGACCAGACTGTTCTCTTCCCATGGATGGTCTTTAAACACAGATTGGTATATACAACACAAGTGCTTGCTTGACTCCTGGATATCACAATTGAATTACCATAACGAAATTATACAGTGTTATTGTCTACGTTTTCATCTCGTTTGATTATCTTTTCCTCTTTTGTCTAATACCGTGGATTTGTAGATGACGTTCTTTTACATTGATATTCAACTTTATCATTTTTAATGTAATCAAGATATAATGACATGAATAAATTGTAATTAAAACAATATAACAGCAACATGATTTCATGCAAATTTACGTGATTTTCTATTGGTGAATATTTAAGATAATCACAGTTGAAAATGGTACTTTTAGGGGTGTTTCGTTTATGCATGACAACGTTTTATATACAACACCTTTGCCAATGTTGAACATATTCAGTCACCATACAGTAGAACATATGCATGTTCAAATAAAGCCCGACACAAGGGATGCCTTTCATAAACAATGTACCAGCTATTACAACAGTTATAACGAAAGTTATGTTACTTTTTGGATCACCCCTCGAAGAAGTATTCAATCCAAATGTTAACGTTGGGTACAGATAACTCGCGGTAACTCGACGTCGAAAGGGACTCCTAAATAACTTCGAGTAAACGACTTCTCGAGTGATCCCTCGATTTATACCAAATCTATGTACGTATTTTCAAATTTATGTACGTATTTTCAAATTTATGTACATATTTTCTAATTTATGTACGTATTTTCAGCTTTGTATTTGTGTTGATTAGTTAATCATTTATTACGAAAAGTACGCCCAGTGATGAAATCATATCTATAAAACCGCTGTTTTCAAAAGATAAATCCGTTCCCGGAATTGATTCGAGTTTAACGATACATTCGAGTTTAACGATACATTCGAGTTTAACGATACATTCGAGTTTAACGATACATTCGAGTTTAACGATACATTCGAGTTTAACGATACATTCGAGTTTAACGATACATTCGAGTTATCGGACGTTCGAGTAATCGGGAGTCAAATGTATTTGAAAAAAATCCTCGGAGGGTCGGTTCCTGTTTGACCTGGTTCATCTAACAATACACAACGAACCTACGATTACTTTACCCCTGCCCACATACAACAAATATGCAACAAGCGACTTTAAAAACATATTGAACAAATGTGGAAATTCTCTGTAAATGAAAGTATGATTATTGAATAGAGTTGAAAACATTGTGACAAAAGGTGAAATTGCTCATTATGAGCAATTTCTCCTTTTGTTACAATGTTTTCAAAAGCTATCCGCTGCAGAGGCTTCGAGGAGTTTATATATGAGGGAAAGGGTTAACCCGCAAAGGATCACATTTAAACTCATCTCAAGAGGAAGGTTTTTGTTAACGTTCAGGAACAAAATATATATTTTTTTCTGAGCCCCGAAATGGTGTTCAATAATAGAGAGCCACTGAAAGAAGTTGAGATTGAAGTGATTCAATGCTGATTTTGGTAATAGTACAATACTCTAACGGGAATGATTCCAGTCTAAGTAATAGAGAGCTATCCAAAGAAGAACAGATTGAATTGATTCAATGCTGATTTTAATAATAGTACAATACTCTAACGGGAATTATTCCAGTCTAAGTAATAGTGAGCTACTATAAGAAGTTGAGATAGCAGTAATTCAATGCTGATTTTGTAATAAAACTATAATATAACGGGAATGATTCCAGTCTAAGTAAAAGAGAGCTACTCAAAGAAGTAGAGATTGAAGTGATTCAATGCTGATTTTAGTAATAGTTCAATACTCTAACGGGAATGATTCCAGTCTAAGTAATAGAAAGCTACTCAAAGAAGTAGAGATTGAAGTGATTCAATGCTGATTTTAGTAATAGTTCAATACTCTAACGGGAATGATTCCAGTCTAAGTAATAGAGAGCTACTCAAAGAAGTAGAGATTGAAGTGATTCAATGCTGATTTTAGTAATAGTACAATACTCTAACGGGAATGATTCCAGTCTAGTTTTCGACGTGTCTACGATATCAATCGGCTCTAACTAGCACCTTGTTAAAATATTATGTTTCTAAAAAAGATAACACAGTATCCTTTTCCTACAACGTTTTCTTCTCTGTTCCAAAATTAAAATGTTATGTGTAGCCTACGGACTATTTTAGATGTAAATGGAAAAATAATAAACTATAATAAACTATAATAAACTATAATAAACTATCAGGGACGTAGCTTGGCAATAATCAATGTGAGAAAATCAACATTGTGGACTCTGCGTAAAGTATCGACCCGGATCAGCCTAAGCATGCCACACAGGAGTATCCGGATATACACTTTTCGCCTCCTGTGGATTTTCTGTTTCAGGAATCACTACTCTATCTAACCCCCACCCCCACCCCTTAGACGGAATGTGTCGGCCGGATCAGTCTGCCGGGACAGCGCAGGCTGATCGGGTCGATACATTACGCAGATGTGTATCGCCGCAGCTGCATTTTGGGGGCATTATTAGAAAAAAATATGTAGGCACGTGCCTACAGTGCCTAAAGGGAGCTACGCCCCTGAAGTCTATATTAAACTATATAAAACTATAATTATTGAGCGGCGAAATCCAACAAGAAGGGTATATGTTACGTCCGCTTGTTGTTGGCATTTGGTTGTTGATGGGAAACTAGTAGGACTGCGTGCAACTCTCCATGCGTTGTCTCCTGTCTATAGTGTTGTTTGTGGGTTGTCTTTCAAGTGACGTCGAAGACTTTGGTGAGACTGTGTTTATGCGTGTCCACGGGAGCAACATAGTCCGATTCCACCAACCTTACTTAGCACTAAGTCATACTTAAATATACTTAAAAGCATATTTCATCATTTGTGTTTCCCTGATATTTTTTAAAAAATCAATGGTGGAATGTATTTATAAGTAAATGACTAAGTTGACATAAATAGTTACCTTGTTGACTAACAATACTTGTTAAGAAATGAAATATTTTGGCATTTTTATAAGGGAAACAAAAGTTATGAAATATGCCGTTAACCCATTCCCTCATACGACAATTCTGCAGCAGACGACTTTGAACATATTTTGGCAAAACTTAGAAAATCTCTATAATTGAATGGATAACCTATGACTAAAAGTGGAAAACATTGTGGCAAAAGGAGAAATTGCTCGTTTTGAGCAATTTCTTCTTTTGTCACAATGTCAGAAAGCCGTCTGCTGTAGAAGCGTCAGAAAGCGTCTATATGAGGGAAAGGGTTAAAGGATAATGTTAACGAAAGGTCAAAATCGGCTCTGTATCGAAACTTTAGAAAATCTGGACAACTATGTAAAAAGCTTCAAAAATCAATATTTATATTGTCTTAAAATATAAACAGTGTTTAAAAAAATCCTTTCAAAGTATCAACCTTTTCTGATTGGATAAACTTCTTTGAACTTATAACTAGAAAGGTATTTAGTTTGATCTATGAATACAAACACCGTATGTATTGATTATTTGCAAGAATAAACACACTTTTTTGTGTGGCACGGTTTATATTGATTTATTAGCGAGATACCAACCCGTGCATACTCAAAATGTCATAACGATAATTTAATCTGAGTGTGATCTTCACGAGATTTTTTCCTGTTACTGTTAATAGACGTTTTATTTGCCTGATAAAGGTACATCTATGATATTATCCCATGTGCACTTTAACCTACAGATGCAGTTTGACGCACCTGTATCAGTCGGAATTTGAAAACATTGTGGCAAAGAGAAACCATTCTTATTATGATGCGCTATTTTCTTTTTGGACAAAAGTTAACAACTTAAATAATTAAATAATTTTACTTACCATAGTTTTATTTGGGTGATTTTCAAAATCGTCTGTTTTATGTGTTGTATGGTAAAAGGTTACGCACAGTGGGGTTGCACAATCGTCTGGGTTTTTTATATGTGGTCAAAGGTTGCGCACCTTTCGGGCCGAGCTCTGCGAAAACAAACCGTAAGTCATTTCCGACCAGTATAGATCTCGATCAGCGTGCGACCAGTATAGATCTAAATCAGCTTGCGCTATCAGCTTGCGACCAGTATAGATCTAGATCAGCTTGCGACCAGTATAGAGCTAGATCAGCTTGCGACCAGTATATATCTAGATCAGCTTGCGACCAGTATATATCTAGATCAGCTTGCGACCAGTATATATCTAGATCAGCTTGCGACCAGTATAGATCTAGATCAGCTTGCGACCAGCTTATATCTATATCAGCTTGATATAGTGCCCATGTACTAATAACATTAAGATTGGTTCTCCATCTTTTAATTGTAAAAGATGGTATGTTCTGAGCCGAAATTCGAACTCACGACCCCTGACTCAGTTTTCGGAACCCAACCGCAAAAAACTACACTAATGGAATTAATCAATCCTTTCCCATATACTGACTGAATATATTGATAAAGCCGGGGAAAATAAAGCTTTTACCTCAATGTTTTACCTCAATGTTAGACAAAACACTGTATCAAAACTAGTCTGCATTTTTCGAGACATCCCTTTTGTGTCTTTAAAACGAATACGAATCTAAAAATAGAATATTGCGTACAAAACAATACAATACAATATATTTTATTGTATAAAACAACAAACAATATGTTTATGGCAAATAGAGAAATTATAAAAACTACAAACAGAGAAATGGATTTTGTTTTTCAGAAGAATTAACAATGCAAGAGTTTTATGTAAGAACTGATCTATTCTAGAATTGTCATGTTAGTGTACATTTTGATAAGACTATGATCATAGAACGAAAATGATGATATGATCGATGTCAGTAGTTAATCAAGTCCTAAAAGGTTAATCCTTTCACACATATGGACGCATTTCGACGCGTCTGCAGCGGACGCATTTTGGCTTTAAAAAAAAATCGTGACAAAAGGAGAAATTGCTCAAAACGAGCAATTTCTCCTTTTGCCACAATGTTTTCAACTTTTTTTAAAGTAATTATAACTACAATTATAGAGATTTTCCGTATTTTTGAGTAGCCAGTTTCAATGTCGTCTGCTGCAGATTTGCTGTATTTGGGAAAAGAGAGTTAAAGTCTTTCAGAAATGCATGCGTGTTTGTGATCAATGCGCAGCAGACGACATTTGAAGAAAAGAAAACATTACAGCTAAATGTGGAACGAAACAATATTTTTAATAACTATATTTTCCCATTTTATAACGAGTTTCACAAGTCTTGCGTATGTGTGGTCACAAGTCATCCGCTGCCGAAACGTTGACTGTGAGAAAGTGTAAAATCTATATAGTTATACTATTTGATACGAACAACTCGTATTCAGTCAATAAATTAAGATGTGGCAAATTTCTCATCCGGTCATGTATATAAAATTGTCAGATTCATTGCTGCAAATCATTTTCAAATCAGCCTTTAACGGGAACGGAAAAGAGAAATAGTGTGGGAATACCAGTTATTTCCTTTCACGAGTAAACAGTATTGTTTTCCCGTATTACGTATATTCGTTTAGTTGAACGAGCAGAATAAGGGAGCTGGTTAGCCCGTGTTTGATGTGGTTCATCTAACATTTGGGTTATTATTCACTAACAATCGATGGTTAGTTTACGTTTAACAATTTTTGCTCAATAAAAAAAAACCTGTCTTCGATATGACTGTGCCTGAAGAGTAATATCTAGTGTGCCGTTCTCAAAATCCTGACTGTTCAGAAGTTTCTACAATTTCCACGTTGTTTTGAAAAACACACACTGCTAAAGAAGTCAAACAACAGGAATATAGAATAATCGGTATAATATGGGAAAAGCAAATATAAGGTATGTAAGTTATCACTAAAGGGTTAAAGTTTAGTAAAGGGTCGGTATAATATGGGAAAAGCAAATACAAGGTATGTAAGATATATCTAAAGGGTTACAGTTTTGTAAAGTGTCGGTATACATTGGAAGCAGTAGGTAGTCACGTGGTTTACCTGTATACATAATTAACCAATAATGACGTTAGAACAACGCTCGCAGCTTCTGTAGCCGAAAATAGACATCGAGTATCTACCTGATAGGCGCGGTTTTGTGTATTGAACGCCGGGATTACAAACGGGAAATTTTTCCGATAGAGTCGAGTTTATAGTCCGCTCTGGAGAGAGGAAGGAGGAAAATAACTCAGAAAATGATAATATATTCAACATGGTGGTGTAGGAAATTACGTGTCTGATCTATTTAGTGGTTTGAAAGGTATTTTTGGCTTTTTTTTGTCTCTAGTCTGTTTACAAAAGGATATTATTATTCTGACATATCATCAAACGTTTTTAAATATACCTTCGTATAATCAAACTTGAGAAATGAACTAGCATCATGCTGATTTTCATGTTAACAGTTTGCCATATGCACATGCAGACGATTTCTGACACCTTTGCAGCAGACGACTTATGAACAAACTTTGTGATTCAACCAGAAATTTCTCTAAACGAGCAATTTCTTCTTTTGCCACAATGTTTTCAACTTTTCAGTAATTAATTATACCTTCATCTATCGAGTTATTCTATATTTTCTACTAGATGTTGTTTATTTGTTGTATGCTGGATAAGGCTAACTAGGGCAATACAATATCGCATGGTTATAGTCTATTATATGTGTATGATGATGATGATGGTCTGTTTTATAGAAATAATAACCCTTTACTACATACAGCATATCATCTCTGCTAAAGACGACCGGGAAAACATATTGGGCAACATATGGGACATCTATATGAGCCCTCCCACGAGAAAACAAACATTGTGGACTCTGCGTAAAGTATCGACCCGGATCGGCCTTAGCATACCGCGCAGGCTAATTCGGACAGACACTTTTCGCATCCTGTGGATTTTCTGTTTTAGGAATCATTAATCTTCCCCTGAGACGGAAATTATCGGCTCGGATTAGCCAGCGAGGACTGTGCAGGCTGATCTGGTTCGATACATTACGCATATTCCATACTGTTGGTTTTCTCATGGAACGGCTCATATAAAGGAAATTAAGATTATGGAAATCCAACATTATGATGAAATTAAAATTATGGAAATCATTTCCAACATCATGATGAAATTAAAATTATGGAAATCCAACATTGTGATGAAATTAAAATTATGGAAATCATTTCCAACATCATGATGAAATTAAAATTATGGAAATCCAACATTGTGATGAAATTAAAATTATGGAAATCCAACATTATGATGAAATTAGAAGATGCGCTTCATGAATTTTTGATCGTGAAGCCATTTGTAACGCTTTCAAACGTCGTCTGCTGCAAATACTTATTATGACGTCTGCGTGTGGGAGAAAGCGTAAAGACTAATTGCGCTTTCTCACAATATTTTCTAAATACGCCTACTGCAGAAGCCAACCAAAAGTTAACTGTGCTGTATTATGTTATTTATTGAATATTAATACATGTGTATATATGCTATGTTGGCGTTTAAGAAGTAGGCGACTTTTGAAAATATACCGAGAGAAGGATAATCTGGTCAAGATGAGCAAATTTCCTCTGTTTCTGTAATATTTTAAAGTACATGAATATATCAAAAATATGTATATATGGAAATACACGTCGAGACGGTGTACATGTATAATCGTTTTCAACTAGACTAGTACAATGATATCGTTTCAGGTAAATCTAACATGTAAGATATTAATTTCGGAGAGAATAGAATACATGAAAAAGAAAACATGAATATTACGCATAATGAGTAATTTTTTCTATCCAAAAGTGTTTTCAAAAGTCGTCTGCTACAATTTATGTATTCGCTTGGTTTTTAATTTCTATTAAAACATGGAAATACAAGAAATACCATGTTTTTTAATTTCCAAATCTAAAAACTGGTACGTATGTTTTCTAGAGATATCTGGGATTCTTTTTTATTAAACCCTTTTCAACATGCAGACACGTTTTGACGTGTCTGCAGCAGAAACATTGTGACAAGAGGAGAAAAGGCTTTTGATGAGCAATTTTTCCCCGGGAGTGACTGCCGCAGTCGTTTTTTATCAATATCTAATAAGTACATTTGTATTAATAAATCTTCCATAGTTTTCTATACGTTTGACCTGTTGCAGATGTGTTGTATATGAATAGGGGGATAAACCCTGAAATCTTTCATGCAATCAGTATAAAACCGACATCTTCTAAACGACTGGCTCCACCATCCCATACATCAGGGTTCTACATAATGAGGAGTACAGTTCTCTTATTCCAACATCAGTTCTCTTATTCCAATATCAGGTTTTTTTTATTCCAACATCAGTTCTCTTATTCCAACATCATTTCTCTTATTCCAACATCAGTTCTCTTGTTCCAACAATATTTCTCTCATTCCAACATCAGTTCTCTTATTCCAACAACATTTCTCTTATTCCAACATCAGTTCTCTTATTCCAACAGCAGTTCTCTTGTTCCAACAATATTTCTCTTATTCCAACATCAGTTCTCTTATTCCAACAGTAGTTCTCTTATTCCAACAACAGTTGTTTTCTTATTCAAAGAGTAGGTCTCTTATTCCAACACTAGGTCTCACATTCCAACAATAGTTCTCTTATTCCAACAGTTATTTTCTTATTCAAACAGTAGTTCCCTTATTCTAACAATAGTTCTCTTATTCCAACAGTAGGTCTCTTATTCCAACAGTAGTTCTCTTATTCCAACAGTATGTCTCTTATTCCAGCAGTACGTCTCTTATCCCAACAGTAGGTCTCTTATTCCAACAACAGTTCTCTTATTCCAACAGTACTTCTCTATTCAAACAATATTTATCTTATTTCCAAAATATTTCTCTTATTATAAGGACACATCTAAACCCTATGTTGTTGACACTTAAAAGACTCATATCACCTAGAGGATTCTCTTGAGTATCATTAAATGAGACAGTGTATAAAAACAAGAGCTGTCGGAGGACAGCGCGCTCGACTATTCCACCACTTATTTAAGTTACTGAGATAATGGACTCTAATGTAGTTGCATGCAAAACATTAACCACAATTTCTTAGTGGGTGATAATTTGCATTATATGCTGGATAGTGTTATTTAACATGATTATTTTCATAGGCGTGATGGTTAGAAAGGGTTGTATAACCTTTCAATGGAATGCATCAAGTAGTTACTAAGATATTGACTCTTAATGTAGTTTAACGCAAACCTTTAACCATAATTTCTAAGTAAAAAAACGGCAACAATTTGCACCATATACAGGATAGAGTTATCTTAATTGGTTGTGTTTATAGTTGTGCAATTGGGAAAGGTTGTATAAAGTTTCAATGCAATTTTTCAAGTTGTAACTGAGATTACACTCTAAATGTAGTTGCAAAACTTTAACCAGAATTTCTAAGTCCAAAAAGGTCCATAACTTGCATAAAATGCTGGATAGAGTAATCATACTTGATTGTTTACATAGATGTGATGGTTGGTAAGGGCTGTATAAAGTTTCAATGCAATGCATCAAGTAGTTTACTAAGAGATGGTCTCTTTATGTAGTTGCATGCAAAACTTTAACCAGAATTTCTAAGTCCAAAAAGGCCATAACTTGCATAAAATGCAGGATAGAGTTATCATACTTGATAATCTACACAAGTGTGATAGTTGGGTAGGGTTGTAGAAAGTTTCAATGCAATGCATCAAGTATTTACTGAGACATGGACTCTTAATTTAGTTGCACGCAAAACTTTAACCAGAATTTCTAAGAAAAAAAAGGACCATAACTTGCATAAAATGCAGAATAGAGTTATCATACTTGATAATATACACAGGTGTAATAGTTGGGTAGGGTTGTAGAAAGTTTCAATGCAATGCATCAAGTAAATACTGAGATATGGACTCTTAATTTAGTTGCACGCAAAACTTTAACCAGAATTTCTAAGTAAAAAAAGGGCTATAACTTGCATAAAATGCAGGATAGAGTTATCTAACTTGATAATCTACATAGGTGTGATAGTTGGGTAGGGTTGTATAAAGGTTCAATGCAATGCATCAAGTATATACTGAGATATGGACTCTTAATTTAGTTGCACGCAAAACTTTAACCAGAATTTCTAAGTAAATAAAGGGCCATAACTTGCATAAAGTGCAGGATAGAGTTATCTTACTTGATAATCTACATAGGTGTGATAGTTGGGTAGAGTTGTAAAAAGTTTCAATGCAATGCATCAAGTAAATACTGAGATATGGACTCTTAATTTAGTTGCACGCAAAACTTTAACCAGAATTTCTAAGTAAAAAAAGGGCTATAACTTGCATAAAATGCAGGATAGAGTTATCTTACTTGATAATCTACATAGGTGGGATAGTTGGGTAGGGTTGTAGACAGTTTCAATGCAATGCATCAAGTAAATACTGAGATATGGACTCTTACTTTAGTTGCACGCAAAACTTTAACCAGAATTTCTAAGTAAAAAAGGGCCATAACTTGTATGTAACTGAGATATGGACTCTTAATTTAGTTGCACGCAAAACTTTAACCAGAATTTCTAAGTAAATAAAGGGCCATAACTTGCATAAAGTGCAGGATAGAGTTATCTTACTTGATAATCTACATAGGTGTGATAGTTGGGTAGAGTTGTAAAAAGTTTCAATGCAATGCATCAAGTAAATACTGAGATATGGACTCTTAATTTAGTTGCACGCAAAACTTTAACCAGAATTTCTAAGTAAAAAAAGGGCCATAACTTGCATAAAGTGCAGGATAGAGTTATCTTACTTGATAATCTACATAGGTGGGATAGTTGGGTAGGGTTGTAGACAGTTTCAATGCAATGCATCAAGTAAATACTGAGATATGGACTCTTACTTTAGTTGCACGCAAAACTTTAACCAGAATTTCTAAGTAAAAAAGGGCCATAACTTGCATAAAATGCAGGACAGAGTTATCTAACTTGATAATCTACATTGGTGTGATAGTTTGGTAGGGTTGTAGAAAGTTTCAATGCAATACATGTAGTATTTTAGAACTTGCATGCAAAACCTTAACCAAAGTGTGACGTGGACGCCGACGCCGACGACGACGCCGACGCCGACGCCGACGCCAGGGTGAGTAGTATAGCTCTCATATTCTTCGAATAGTCGAGCTAAAAATGAACGAGTTGACTTTTTTGTTAACAGTGTAGATTCAGAGCAGCCTGTGTATCCGCACAGTCTGATCAAGATCTACACTGATCACTTATTACATCTGTGTAGCCTCTGATAAGATTGGGTTGGTGGACAAGCGGTTGTGATCTTACACTGTACAGAAATACAAACGTGTACGTTTTCTCACGCACTGGCTCATAGTTGGTTTAATCTTCACAATACAGACTTTAAGAACACGAAATACGCAGTCAAATAATTAAGGAGAAAACTTGACGTATTTAACTCGTAAACATCAATTAACCCATTTACCATGTGCAGCAACTTTAAAAGCAGAAGCTTTTGAAAACCATCTTGTCAAAATATGGAAAACGTCTATAAATAAATCGACGAGTATTGAATACAATCGTGGCAAACATCGTGATAAGTTTCCCCCATTTGTCATAAATTCGTCTGCTCTACATACGTGTAGGACATTATTATGTACGCACGTGAGTTAAGAGGTGTGTAACAAATACCGAACGGACTTATTTACCAGTACTTACTGAAATGGAGTTGGAAACATTGTGTCAAATGGAGAAACATCTATTGTGTAAACCACTAAGGAAAAACAGGTAACAGATGAAATTATAATTTTGTTGTAGCATCTGCTTAACCCTTTCCAACATACAACACATCTGCAGCAGACGACTTTGAAAACATATCCGAACAAAAAATGGAATCTCCCTTTAAATGAACGTACAATAATTGAATAGAGTTGAAAATATGGTGACAAAAGGAGAAATTGCTCGTTTCGAGCAATTTCTACTTTTGTCGCAATGTTTTCAAAAATCCGTCTGCTGAAGAGGCATCAATCAGAAAGCGTCTATATGAGGGAAAGGGTTAGGTTCTAGACAGTATTAGTGAAGATGTCTATTTGTCACAATGTTTTTAAATGTCGTTTGCAGCAGGAACGTCTGTATGTAGTAGGAAAGAGTGTAATCAATATTTAATTTCCTCGAGTCGAACTCTTATCCGAAACAGTTATTTTCCGGTAATCTCTAGTTTACTCTTTTCCTGCTGATTTTCACAAAGTCGACTCTTCCAAGTTGAAAATTGAACCACTCCAATAAAATTTAATTGTCTAAGTGGCAAACAATGCAGATTTCAGGAGAAACAACTCGTTATGAACTGTCTCACTTGAATCCGCAAAAGCATGTTATTGCCTTTGTTAGATCTTCATCTTGTGTTGTCGTGACAAAACGTACGGTAGCTAAGTCGGTAACGACGCGGGCTGTCAATCCAGGGGTTGCGAGTTCGAATCTCGGCTCGGCCAACTTTCTTTCCGACGTTTGACAAAAGTCATTGCGCCATGCGTCATTCGTTTTCCACCAATGGGCTAAGTCAATATGGAAAAGCAGCCCGTTTCTTGGGAAGATTGTTGTGTGGAGTATTGGTTGGAGAAAACCAGAAAACACATGAGTAGCCGTGATATGACTGAGAAATTGTTAAAAACGGCGTTAAACCCCAATCAACAAGTGACAAACCGGTTATACACACATAAGGCATGGTCTGTTTGCCTTATTCACCATTCTAAATCTGAAGAATGCTCTCAATTTCGATGTAACATACGTTCTGATAGGCTTAGCCGGACGGTTAAGCCAATAACAAATTACGATACTTTGAACATTTAGAATTATAATTAGAATGCCAATTAGAACGATTGGGTAATATATGCATGGTATGTGTTTTGTCAGAGAAAATGCCAGTCCCCATCTCTACACGAACCTATTAGATGGCTGCCCTCCTTAGCGCTCAGGTTTGCGGGGGGTCAACATTACGACTGAATGGCTTGTGTTATGATAAATGGTCACGTGGTATTGGTAACTTACCTAAGAAACGCCGTGATATAACTGAAACATTGCTGAAAGCGGCGTAAAACAATCGATCAATAGCATCGATTTGTATTATTTATATCTGATAACGAAACAGTGTGATAGCAATTACCGATAATGCAAATAAGCCGCGGCCTAGCCCGGTACTGGTTTCTTAACACAGCACAAGCGTTCGGTCACCGTGATCATGTATGAACTTATGCAAGAGAGTGACACAACTAAATCTTGATTATTCATGTCGCAATTATTCAGCAGGAAATCGGTATATTGTCCTTATTCATGAACACAGTATGGATCATGAAGTTTATACGCTTTTTTGTGGGTTTCAATTATGTTGGTGTTTTATACGTTTATATAATATACATTGTATATGAGCCGAATTACGAGAAACCCAACATTGTGGACTGTGCGTAAAGTATGAACCCGGATCAGCATAAGCATGCCGCGCTGGAAAGCCCGGTCAGACACTTGTTGCCTCTTGTCGATTTTCTGTTTTAGGAATCATTACTATATACCGCTATCCTCCTGAGACGGAATGTGTCGGCCCGGATTAGCCCGCGCAGAATGCGTAGGCTGATGTGGGTCGATACATTACGCAGAGTCCATAATGTTGGTTTTCTCCTGGAACGGGTCATATGAATATCCTATATTTGTTTTCCTGTCTTTCAATGGACCTTTCCGATTCATAAGTTCAGCGATTTATACAGCCAACAGCGGAAACAACATGTGTAGTAATTTATCTAACAAAGCGAAATCTCACAACTGAGATTAGTCCCTTTTACTTGATATCCAAATACAACAAATCTGCAGCAGTTCTTTTAAACTGTATAGTCCGAAACATGGGAATCTCTATAAATGTATGTATAATTACTGAACAAAAGTTGTAAACATTGAGTAAAAAGAATAAATTCCTCATTTGAAAGGATCGAAAGGGAAAAAAGATGAATTAAAGGAGGATTTTTTGCAGTTTTGTGTATTTGATAATATATTTAATGCATTATATAGCATTAAGCGCTGAACAGTACTGGTCAGTGGAGGATAATATACATTATGTCCAAATTTAACCCTCTTGTTTAAAACAGACGACTTTATCATAAAATTTGTTTCACTTAATTGATAAGAACGGTGTCCCTTGAAATCCAGTCTTAACGTTATAATAACACTATATAGTGGTAAAAGAACTGCGCGTGAATTCAAGATCAGAGTGCATAGATGCGCTTTACTGGTAATCATTAGGATGCGAAGACACGTACAAGTCATTATGCACACCGCACCCATCAGTTTTTGATACAGGTATGCAAGTGTATTTTCTCTTTTTAGTACGTTGTTATTGTTTATAGGTAATTAACAGTTTTGAGATATATATGTGCTCTTACAGGTATGAAACAAGTGTAGTGTATTCGGATTACCAAATAGATATGACCCGTTCAACGAGAACATAACATTGTGGACTCTGCGTATCTGCGTAACGTATCGACCCGGATCTGCCTAAGCATGCCGCGCGGGCAAACCCGGACAGACACTTTTCGCCGCCTGTGGATTTTGTTTGTTTCAGGAATCAGTACTCTACCTCTATGAGACGGAATGTGTCGGCCCGGATTAGCCTGCGCGGACTGCGCAGACTGATCTGGGTCGATACATTATTACGCAGAGTCAATACTGTTGGTTTTCTTGTTTTTAACATCCAACTCTATCTAAACAATTTATTAAAAAAACGTGAAATATTATGTTGTTCTATATTCAGATCTATTTAGAGATCTATTCGTTTATCATTTTGTTTGTAAACAATAACACAAAAGTGGGTTTGTCTTATATTCTGCAATGTATATATATATGTTAATTTGTTTCATCATTTGTAATATTTATTATTATCAGTAAGTAAGTCAGTTAGTAAATTGTTTATTATTGTGACATGTGTTAACAATTTATAATATACTTAAATCATTTAACAATTAATATGTGTTATAGTACATCCGTCTGCGTAGGTCTATAAGTCACCAAAGAGTATATGCCTGACACATATCCGGGCCGACACATTCCGTCTCAGGGGGACAGAGGTATAGAGTAATGATTCCTGAAACAGAAAATTCACAGGAGATGAAAAGTGTCTGTCCGGGTTTCATCTGCGCGGCATGCTTAGGCTGATCCGGGTCGATACTTCACGCAGAGTCCACTATGTTGGTTTTCTCTCGGGACGACCTATATGATTGTTAACCCTGTTTTACATACAAGAAATATGCAGCAGACGACGTTCTTAACATTTAAGCTTAACCATGGAAACTTTCTATAAAGGAAAGAAAATATATTTACCAAGGTTTAAAACGTTGTGGAAAAAGAAGGAATTGCTTATTATGACAATTTCTTAGTTTTTAACAATATTTTCAGAAGTCGTCTGAGTCAGAAAGTGTAATTTTGTGGGGAAAGGATTGAACACCAAGACCTCCGATTCGCTCTGTTACAGTAAAACAATGGAATAAAACTCATTTCTCAATACACACTTTTCCACAACAGATCATTTACACTTTCCCAAATACAAACGCATTTTGTCGCAACTACAGCAGACGGCGTTTGAAAACATTGTGACAGAAAGAGAAGTCGCTCATTATTAGCAATTTCTCCTTTTGCGAGAATAGTTCCAATTCTATCCAATATTAGTACTTTCATTTCGAGAAAGTTTCAATATTTTACCTGGATATTTTCAAAGTCCTTTGCTTTTTATTCGTTGTAAGGCGGGAAGGGTACATCCTTTTACACACTCAGCATTTCTTTTTATTTGGATTGTGCATTTTGGAATGTTTCGCTTAAAGAGATTTAAGATTAACATACAATTGAACGAGTGTTTTATTATAATAGCAGTGACCGTTGTTTCGTACTTTCTAAATGGTGCCATTCAATAACATATTTTAGTTGTAGGTAAGAAACAGTATGTCGATAGTTGTAAATTCCATATAGCCTGGTGTTCATTGTACGTTATAAAGGAGAGGTTGTAGATTCCATATAGCCTGGTGTTTCACTGTACGTTATAAAGGAGAGGTTGTAGATTCCATATAGCCTGGTGTTTCATTGTACGTTATAAAGGAGAGGTTGTAGATTCCATATAGCCTGGTGTTCATTGTACATTATAAAGGAGAGGTTGTAGATTCCATATAGCCTGGTGTTTCACTGTACGTTATAAAGGAGAGGTTGTCGATTCCATATAGCCTGGTGTTTCATTGTACGTTATAAAGGAGAGGTTGTAGATTCCATATAGCCTGGTGTTTCACTGTACGTTATAAAGGAGAGGTTGTAGATTCCATATAGCCTGGTGTTTCATTGTACGTTATAAAGGAGAGGTTGTAAATTCCATATAGCCTGGTGTTTCATTGTACGTTATAAAGGAGAGGTTGTAGATTCCATATAGCCTGGTGTTTCAATGTACGTTATAAAGGAGAGGTTGTAAATTCCATATAGCCTGGTGTTTCATTGTACGTTATAAAGGAGAGGTTGTAGATTCCATATAGCCTGGTGTTTCATTGTACGTTATAAAGGAGAGGTTGTAGATTCCATATAGTCTGGTGTTTCATTGTACGTTATAAAGGAGAGGTTGTAAATTCCATATAGCCTGGTGTTTCATTGTACGTTATAAAGGAGAGGTTGTAGATTCCATATAGTCTGGTGTTTCATTGTACGTTATAAAGGAGAGGTTGTAAATTCCATATAGCCTGGTGTTTCATTGTACGTTATAAAGGAGAGGTTGTAGATTCCATATAGCCTGGTGTTCATTGTACGTTATAAAGGAGAGGTTGTAGATTCCATATAGCCTGGTGTTTCATTGTACGTTATAAAGGAGAGGTTGTAGATTCCATATAGCCTGGTGTTCATTGTACGTTATAAAGGAGAGGTTGTCGATTCCATATGGCCTGGTGTTTCATTGTACGTTATAAAGGAGAGGTTGTCGATTCCATATAGCCTGGTGTTTCATTGTACGTTATAAAGGAGAGGTTGTAGATTCATATAGCCTGGTGTTTCATTGTACGTTATAAAGGAGAGGTTGTAGATTCCATATAGCCTGGTGTTCATTGTACATTATAAAGGAGAGGTTGTAGATTCCATATAGCCTGGTGTTTCATTGTACGTTATAAAGGAGAGGTTGTAGATTCCATATAGCCTGGTGTTTCATTGTACGTTATAAAGGAGAGGTTGTAGATTCCATATAGCCTGGTGTTTCATTGTACGTTATAAAGGAGAGGTTGTAGATTCCATATAGCCTGGTGTTCATTGTACATTATAAAGGAGAGGTTGTAGATTCCATATAGCCTGGTGTTTCATTGTACGTTATAAAGGAGAGGTTGTAGATTCCATATAGCCTGGTGTTCATTGTACATTATAAAGGAGAGGTTGTAGATTCCATATAGCCTGGTGTTTCATTGTACGTTATAAAGGAGAGGTTGTAGATTCCATATAGCCTGGTGTTTCATTGTACATTATAAAGGAGAGGTTGTAGATTCCATATAGCCTGGTGTTTCATTGTACGTTATAAAGGAGAGGTTGTAGATTCCATATAGCCTGGTGTTTCATTGTACATTATAAAGGAGAGGTTGTAGATTCCATATAGCCTGGTGTTCATTGTACGTTATAAAGGAGAGGTTGTAGATTCCATATAGCCTGGTGTTTCAATGTACGTTATAAAGGAGAGGTTGTAGATTCCATATAGGCTGGTGTTTCATTGTACGTTATAAAGGAGAGGTTGTAGATTCCATATAGCCTGGTGTTTCATTGTACATTATAAAGGAGAGGTTGTAGATTCCATATAGCCTGGTGTTTCATTGTACGTTATAAAGGAGAGGTTGTAGATTCCATATAGCCTGGTGTTTCATTGTACATTATAAAGGAGAGGTTGTAGATTCCATATAGCCTGGTGTTCATTGTACGTTATAAAGGAGAGGTTGTAGATTCCATATAGCCTGGTGTTTCAATGTACGTTATAAAGGAGAGGTTGTAGATTCCATATAGGCTGGTGTTTCATTGTACGTTATAAAGGAGAGGTTGTAGATTCCATATAGCCTGGTGTTTCATTGTACGTTATAAAGGAGAGGTTGTAGATTCCATATAGTCTGGTGTTTCATTGTACATTATAAAGGAGAGGTTGTAGATTCCATATAGCCTGGTGTTCATTGTATGTTATAAAGGAGAGGTTGTAGATTCCATATAGCCTGGTGTTTCATTGTACATTATAAAGGAGAGGTTCTAGAGTTAGATATATGAACCGTTCCACGAGAAAACAAACATTATTTTTATTTCGTGTGAATTTAAAAAAAAAGGAGCTTGAAAATTATCCGGTTTATTTAAAGGATAAATTATATTGTTACGTAACTGTTGTGATTAAAAGAAGGCGAAATTGTACTTTTTACCGTTTGACCAGATAATAAAATGGGGGGGGGGGGGGGGGGCGGGGGGGGGGGGGGGGGGAATGCCATATACAAACCCGTTTTGAAATTATAATTTCAAAGTAGAAATAAATTTTCTAATAATCATAAAGATAATAATAATGAAAGATATTATAATTTAAGTAGTAGTAATAGTAGAAGAAAAATAATAACGATATTAATTATGATGATTATGATAATTATGAAAATGGCAATGATTATTATATATAATAAAGAATTCCCAAAACAGCATTATAGAAGGAGAAGATTATATAAACTTCGATTATAATAATTGGGTACCGCCTACTTATTTAGAGTCGTCAGCATTGAAAATATCTAGTGGCAATATGAAATATCTGAAATAATCGTGGTTTTATTCGCTTCTCTCTTCTCCCTCAATGTCTTCAAATGTCGGCTGTCGCAGACATAACCAAGGTCATCCGTGTCAGATAAAATGATTAATCTTTTCCCACTTATATCAAATCTGCAACAGACGCCTTTGAAAATAAGTGAAAATATAATTGTTAAAACTTGCCGACATTCTGACTATTGCAAATGTGTTGAAAAAGTGTAAATTTGTGTCTGCACGCTGTTAAAGGTTAGACAAGCAGAACGAAGGTGTTAGTAAGGCTTAAATATAGAAAATAACTTTGGGGAATTTCCGAACTATGTTTGACGCTTAGGATTCTGGAATAAATCTGCGAACAAAATAGTAGTAATTGCTCCCCCACCCCTTATAGCGCTGAGGAGTGTGTGGTTAGCATTACGACTGACTGGCTGGTATCAGGATAAATGGACCAGTAGTACTGGTATCCTACCCGGGAAAAGCCGTAAAATAAAACTGTGGAAAGTTTTTAAAGTTTGGGGATTTCGCAATTCAATGTAAAAGTGATACACTGCTTAACTATTCTGTCATAACGTGTACATTAGAGTGGCTTAAGAATGCCTTTTGTATCTTATCTTTGGAAATACGTTTTAGAAATAGTTTGGAAATTGTTTTGGTAAGCCATGCATGTATTTTAATCCAGTAACATTGTTAGTATTCTTCCTTTAATACAGTCCACCTTTCACTTCTAAGCAGCATACGCATTTTGAAAATAGCGTAAGATAAGGAAAGATGCTTTAAACAAGCATGTTAATATTTTTTTTTTACTCTATTCCAGGAATCAGTTTCCTATAGATTCTTGCTACGAGGTTTTTCAAAGCAGAATGTATTCATATAGTATATAAAGTAAACTATTACGCAGTGAAGGTCACGCTTATTACGCGTACTGATATAAAGTATTGATCAACGGTACTGACATGAACCTGCCATTTATATGAACAATCTTTATAGACGAAATAATTGTGATTATTGAATAAAGTTGTAAACATTGTGGCAAAATGAGAAATTGTTCATTATTTTGCCAGAATGTTTTCAATAGAACGTCGCCTATTGAATGTAGGTAATGTTGTGTCAGCTGATTGAACAGGATATATAAGATAATATTTGTGGTTTTTTCTGGAGTATGACTCCGGCGCCTCGGAAAGGGGAAAGGATTGAACACCAAGACACCCCCGATTCGCTCTGTTACAATAAAACAATGGAATAAAACTCATTTCTCAATACACACTTTTTCACAACAGATCATTTACACTTTCCCGCATACAAACGCATTTTGTCGCAACTACAGCAAGCGGCGTTTGAAAACATTGTGGCAGAAAGAGAAGTCGCTCATTATTAGCAGTTTCTACTTTTGCGAGAATAGTTCCAATTCTGTACAATATTAGTACTTTCATTTCGAGAAAGTTTCAATATTTCACCTGGATTTTTTCAAAGTCCTTTGCTTTTTATTCGTTGTAAGACGGGAAGGGTTCATCTTTTTACACAATCAGCATTTCTTTTAATTTGGATTGTGCATTTTGGAATGTTTCGCTTAAAGAGATTTAAGATCAACATACAATTGAACGAGTGTTTATTATAATAGCAGTGATCTTTGTTTCGTACTTTCTAAATGGTGCCATTGAATAAAATAGTTTAGTTGTAGGTAAGAAACAGTATGTCGATAGTTGTAGATTCCATATAGCCTTGTGTTAATTGTACGTTATAAAGGAAAGGTTCTAGAGTTATATATATTAGCCGTTCCACGAGAAAACAAACATTATGGTCTCTGCGTAATGTATTGGCCCAGATTAGCCTGCGCAGTCCGCGTAGGCTAATCTGGGCCGACACATTCTGTTTCAGGGGGATAGAGGTATAGAGTAATGATTACTGAAACTGAATATCCACAGGAGGCGAACAGTTCGGTCCGGTTTAGCCTGCGCGGCATGCTTATGCTGATTCGGGTCCACACTGTTGGTTTTCTCGCGGAACGACTCATATGTATTTATTTAAAGTTTCATTCAGTACGCCAGGTACAATGAGCTAATTATCTATAGAGAACATCATTATCATCTACACTATTGGCATACTTTTAAACAAGGTTTTGCTTGATTACATTAATTCTCTATACATGCTAGTTGTAAACGAAGTAAGAATACGATAGCCACATTTTCACATAATGCGGTTGAAATTATATCGGTTTTCTTTTGTTTGCTTTAATACATTCGTTTATTGTTTCATTTCGTTTTAAGTAAACTAAATCAAATACTAACTACTTATGTGAACACTTAAAAGGACATATATGTGTTTCAATACTGTTTCAATTAAGGTAAGATTTAAGATTTTCTTACTTTTATTTCGTGTGAATTTAAAAAAAAGAAGCTTGAAAATCATCCTGCTAATTTAAAGGATAAATTATATTGTTACGTAACTGTTGTGATTAAAGGACGACGAAATTGTATTTTTTATCTGTTGACCAGATAATAAAATGGGGGGAAATGCCATAATTATAATAGAAATAATAAACATAATAATAATTTAAGAAGTAGTAGTAGTAGAAAAATAATAACGATATTAACTATGATGATTATGACAATTATGAAAATTACAATAATTAGTATGATAACAAAGAATTCCCAAAGTAACCTTATAGACGGAGTAAATTATATAAACTTCGATTATATATAATTGGGTGCCGCATGCCTTCTTTTAGTCGTCAGCATTGAAAATATCTAGTGGCAATATAAAATATCTGAAATAATCTTGGTTTTATTCGAAAAAAGAGTTGAAAATACAATGCTGAATTGGAGAAAAACGCTCGTTTTGAACACTATCTCTTTTCCCACAATGTCTTCAAATGTCGTCTGTCGCAGATATATAACAAAAGTCATCCGTGTCATCAAAACTAATTAATCTTTTTCCACTTATATCAAATCTGCAACAGACGCCTTTGAAAACACCAAGACAAAAAATAATGTGTATAAGTGAAAAATCATCGTTAAAACATCCGTCTGTTGCAAATGTGTCAATTTGTTGTTAAAGTTAGATAAGCAGAACGAAGGTGAAGGTTATTCGGGTAGAGATAAATCGAGGTGTTTGTAAGGCTTAAATATAGAAAATAACATTGGGGGAATTTGGGGGAATTCCCGAGCTAAGTTTAACGATTTGGGTTCTGGTTCAATCTGCAAACAAAATGGTAGTAATTGCTCCCCACCCCTTATGGCGCTCAGGTTGCGGGGTTTGCATTACGACTGACTGGCTGGTGTCGGGATAAATGGACCAGTAGTACTTGTATCTTACCCGGGAAAAGCCGTAAAATAAAACTGTTGCTAGCGACGCTAGCGACACCATATTTACAAACGAACAAACACTAAGGGAACAGTGTAAGCCCGGATAAACCTATGCATACGCTCAGTGTCACCAGAGTGTACGCTTCCCTCTCTATATACTTGTATACAGACCAACATACATCTTCTGACAAAACAATAGGAATTGTAACCCCCTCATCATCATCATCATCATCATCATCATCATCATCGTCTCCATCATCATCATTAACATCATCTTCATGATTAAAATCGTCTTGTTATAATATTTACTGATGCATTTTTTTCCATGACATATGCAGCTATGGATATATTTGCATACCGAATTTTATCGAATTTCTTAAGTTTTGGGATTTTTTCAATTTAATGTAACCTATGAGAGAAGGTTTAAACAATAGTCAAATTGAGTTTGAATCATTCTCGGATATAGATAGGTTCTTTTACGGAATTGTTTTGGAGCGTCTTATGAAAGAAGCGTTAATTTTTTGATGATAGAAAAATTGATGCTATTAAAAGTAGAAACTGCTTCTTTGTCAAAAAATGTGTTCTATTTAGTATGTTGAAGTAGATGCGATGATAGACGATGGTATGGGAAGCTTCTGGCTCCTTTCTCCTCTTGACACACTGTTTTCCATCTGGTGATGCAAATGCAAGTGGGAATGCGTTAAAATGCGTCTACAGATGGGAAAGGGTAAACATAATCCCCAAGAAGACGTTTTTTTAAAGGTATCTGCAGCAAACAATTTTTAGAAAAAATGTTAGGTAGAGCTAATGGAGTAAATCCATATCATACTGCAAAGACAAATGAGCCGTTCCACGAGAAAACCAACATTGTGGTCTAAGCGTAAAGTATCGACCCAGATCAGCCTAAGCATACCGCGCAGGATCATCCGGGCAGACACTTTTCGCATCCTGTTGATTTTCTGTTTCAGGACTCGTTACTGTATAACTCCTCTATCTCCCCTGAGACGGAATGTGTCGGCCCGGATAATGCTGATCTGGATCGATACATTACGCAGAGACCATAACATTCGTTTTCTTGTGGAACGGCTCAAATGAATAATTGAGATAAATCTTCGTTTTCAATGTGTAGGTTGTCAAGGCAATATACTTTCAAAACAGGAAGACCTGCATGTAGCGATATTTTCGTTTTGATACGTATCCGTTTCCTGTATACATTCCGGTGTATACAGCACGTTTAAAACTTACTAAGATTTATACATATGATATTGAATTAAAGGTTATCGGTTACCGTAGTCTCTCGTAGTTTACCTGCTTGTTAACCCTTTCCCTCATATAGACGCTTTCTGACCCCTTTGCAGCAGACGGCTTTTTGAAAACATAGTGACAAAAGAAGAAATTGCTCAAAATGAGCAATTTCTCCTTTTGCCACACTGTTTTCCATTTTAGTCATAGGTTATCCATTCATTTATAAGGTTATCCATTCATTTATAAGGTTATCCATTCATTTATAAGGTTATCCATTCATTTATAGAGATTAGAGGGGTTATTTGTATTGTGTTATCGCCGCTTTCAACACTATTTCAGTTACATCACGGTGTTTGCCGGGTAAGTTATCTACCCTGCTGGTTTATTTATACTGACATTCATGAGCGAGTCAGTCGTTATGATAAGCCTTGTCCGTTTCCTGTATACAATCCGGTTTATACAGCACGTTTAAAACTCACTAAGATTTATACATATTATATTTAATGATAGGTTATCGGTAACCATAAGTCTCTCGTAAGTTACCTGCTAGTTAAGATTGCGTGTATGGTGTTTCCGCCGCTTTCAACACTATACTTGAGTCGTCCCGCGAGAAAACAAACATAATGGCCTCTGCGTAATGTATCGACCCAGATCAGCCTGCGCAGTCCGCGCAGACTGATCCGGGCCGACACATTCCGTCTCACGGGGATAGAGATATATAGAGCAATGATTCTTGAAACAGAAAATCCACAGGAGGCGAAAAGTGTCTATACGGGTTAACCTGGGCGGTATGCTTAGGCTGATCCGGGTCGATACTTTACGCACAATGTTGGTTTTCTCGCGGGATGGCTCATTTCAGATACATCACGCCGTTTGCTGGGTAAGTTACCTGCACTACTGGTTTATTTTATACTGACACGAGCCAGTCAGTCGTAATGATAAGCCCACAACCCTAAGCACCAAGGAGGGAAATATATTTATTATTTCTAAAGTCTTGTGTATGACCTGACCGGGGATCGAGTCTGAGGGCTCCCTTAGCCGAGGCGTACGCTCTACCACTGCACAACCGAGGCGTACGCTCTATTACTGCACAACCGAGGCGTACGCTCTACCACTGCACAACCGAGGCGTACGCTCTACCACTGCACAACCGAGGCGTACGCTCTACCACTGCACAACCGAGGCGTACGCTCTACCACTGCACAACCGAGGCGTACGCTCTACCACTGCACAACCGAGGCGTACGCTCTACCACTGCACAACCGATGCGTACGCTCTACCACTGCACAACCGAGGCGTACGCTCTACCACTGCACAACCGAGGCGTACGCTCTACCACTGCACAACCGAGGCGTACGCTCTACCACTGCACAACCGAGGCGTACGCTCTACCACTGCACAACCGAGGCGTACGCTCTACCACTGCACAACCGAGGCGTACGCTCTACCACTGCACAACCGAGGCGGTCGTTTGCCTGCTTGACGCGCCATTTTAATAACAATAAGTGCCAACTATATATGAGCCGTCCCGCGAGAAAAACCAACATTATGGCCTCTGCGTAATGTATCGACCCAGATCAGCCTGCGTAGTCCGCGCAGGCTAATTCGGGCCGACACATTCCCTCTCAGGTGGATAGAGGTATAGAGTAATGCTTCCTGAAACAGAAAATCCACAGGAGGCGAAAAGCGTCTGTCCGGGTAAGCCTGCGCGGCATGCTTAGGCTGATCCGGGCCGATACTCTACGCAGAGACCACAATGTTGATTTTCTCGCGGGACGGCTCATGTGTAGACGAGGATATGTGCAGTCTGATCCTGGTCTCCTTCGTTCACGTGTTAATTATCGACCCCAGCGCATTTTTATAAAGGAACTTTTATCGAGTAAAAACTTAATAACTCTTTCAAATAATATTGATTAATTACATAGCTGCATCTAAATAATATTATTAATAATTATAATAATGATAATGATAATGATGATTATAATGATGATGATGATTATAATGATGATGATGATGATTATAATAATGATTATGATGATGATGATGATGATGATGATGATGATGATGATGATGATGATGATGATGATGATGATGATGATAATAATGATGATGACTATCAAAGGTCGTCAGTTTCATAGAAAATGTTTTATTCAGTCAAGGATGATAAGGGTAGAGATAAATCAGGTTATCAGATAAAGATTAAATTAGGACAAAATATTGGGAAATTCGGGGGTTTTCCGCGTTTAAGTTTCCCTTTTTGTTCGTATTATTGAGTGAGATTGAAAATAGATTTAATTCTATAAATCAGGTTGTAAGATAACGGTTACATTAAGAGCAATTTTAGGGATAGGAAAAATATTTAATTTGCAATAATTCTATTTCCGTGTTTAAGTCATAATATTATGAATGCGTGGGGTTGCAAATAAATTTGATTTGAAATTATTCAATCAATAAAGTGATTTCTGATTCAGAAAGAGGTCAAATGACAAGTCTAAACGCTTCATACACTAATCTAGTAGATTATCGGAGTTTCACACACAATGCATAATTCATTCTAGTTTCGATAAATGAATTGTGGATAAAATAAACTAACAAAACATGTGAATTTGCTTACGTGTTTATTATATAGCGGTTCAAACACAATGTCGTGTTTGAACAAATCTTTCGATAAAGTTTTAGGAATAGTTTGGAAATTATTTCATCTGTTCTGGTAAGAAATGTATTTATTTATTAGTAACTGTTTTTGATCAGAAACATTGCAAAAATATTCACCGAATCCAGTCGACATTTTACCTCTTAGTATCAGACTAGTTTTAAAAATATTGAAGAGGAAGGAGAAATGACTAAAAACGATCAAACTTTTTCTTTCCCACTATGCTGAAATAATATGAAAAGGATAGCATGTAGGGCTATATATGCATATAGAGTAATTATTTACAAAAGTCAATGTATTTCAGCTTCTAAGTATTTTTGCGGTCTTTTCAATATATTATCATTCAACGAAAGCATGCAATGATTGTGAATTCTGATACAGGAATTCATGTTAGGTTTTTTAGGCAGCTGTATGCATATATCAATGAGGGTGATTTCTGAATACAGGAATCTTGCTAGGTTTTTTAGACAGCTGTATGCATATATCAATGAGCCTCTACGAAGTAGAGATTTTGCATCATCACCCATGTTCATACCAGGTTCCGATCTGCGAGCTGGGTGTGAATATTATATCCTTTATCTTGTCAGAGCAATGCTTTCTGAGGCAACGATTCGGAACATTCGCAGAGAGCATGTTTAAAATGATCGGTCGAATACGCCGAGCATAAATTAAAATACCCGGGGTAGCTGTCAATATTTTGGTTAAACCTTCTGAAATCCTTTGCGCTTAAATCGGTATACATAGCATAGAGTAAGCATGGTTTATTGACGCATAAATCGGTAAAAATATCATAGAGTAAGCATGGTTTATTGACGCTTAAATCAGTATACATATCATAAAGTAAGCATGGTTTATTGACGCTGAAACTGATATACACATCATAGAGTAAGCATGGTTTATTGACGCTTAAATCGATATACATATCATAAAGTAAGCATGGCTTATTGACGCTTAAATCGGTATACATATCATAGAGTAAGCATGGTTTATCGACGCTTAAATCAGTATACATATCATAAAGTAAGCATGGTTTATTGACGCTGAAATAGATATACACATCATAGAGTAAGCATGGTTTATTGACGCTTAAATCGGTATACATATCATAGAGTAAGCATGGTTTATTGACGCATAAATCGGTAAAAATATCATAGAGTAAGCATGGTTTATTGACGCTTAAATCAGTATACATATCATAAAGTAAGCATGGTTTATTGACGCTGAAACTGATATACACATCATAGAGTAAGCATGGTTTATTGACGCTTAAATCGATATACATATCATAAAGTAAGCATGGCTTATTGACGCTTAAATCGGTATACATATCATAGAGTAAGCATGGTTTATTGACGCTTAAATCAGTATACATATCATAAAGTAAGCATGGTTTATTGACGCTTAAATAGATATACACATCATAAAGTAAGCATGGTTTATTGACGCTTAAATCGATATACATATCATAAAGTAAGCATGGTTTATTGACGCTTAAATCGGTATACATATCATAGAGTAAGCACGGTTTATTGACGCTTAAATCGGTATACATATCAAAAAGTAAGCATGGTTTATTGACGCTTAAATCGGTATACATATCATAAAGTAAGCATGGTTTATTGACGCTTAAATAGATATACACATCATAAAGTAAGCATGGTTTATTGGCGCTTAAATCGATATACATATCATAAAGTAAGCATGGTTTATTGACGCTTAAATCGGTATACATATCATAGAGTAAGCATGGTTTATTGACGCTTAAATCGGTATACATATCATAGAGTAAGCATGGCTTATTGACGCTTAAATCGGTATACATATCATAGAGTAAGCATGGCTTTTTGACGCTTAAATCGGTATACATATCATAGAGTAAGCACGGTTTATTGACGTACATGTATGTAGCAGCTGAAATATTGTAAACATCCTCGATCTCCAATTGTGTGTTTCACGTGCGTAAAGGACGCACTCAACAGTCGATTTCCAACTAAATTTGGAAGGCAAAATGGCTGAATTGTTATTGTATTTATGTTATATATGCATACTGTACTTATTTAATATGTTAGTATTATCCGGGACTTCTTATAGCAACATCAGTAATAACGATAATAATACTTATACAAATACAAACACTACTACTTCTATGTCTACTGCTACTGCCACAACTATTACTGCTACTGCCACTACTGCCACTACTGCCACTACTCCTACTACTTCTACTGCCACTACTATAACTACTCCTACTACTTCTACTGCCACTACTACAACTACTACTTCTACTACTACTGCCACAACTATTACTGCTACTGCCACTACTATAACTACTCCTACTACTTCTACTGCCACTACTACAACTACTACTTCCACTTCTACTGCCACTACTATAACTACTCCTACTACTACTTCTAACACTACTTCTACTACTTCTACTTCTACTTCTACTACTACTTCTACTTCTACTTCTACTACCACAACTATTACTACTCCTACTACTACTAATTCTACCACTACTTATTATACTACTTCTACTTCTACTTTCTACTACTACCCTTACTTCAACTACTACTACTACTACTACTACTATTAATACTTTTACTACTACAACTACTACTACTACTACTACTACTACAACTACTACTACTACTACTACTACTACTACTACTACTACTACTACTACTACTACTATTACTACTACTACTACTAGTACTACTATTACTATTACTACTACTACTACTTTTACTACTACAACTACTACTACTATAACTACTACTACTACTACTACTACTACTACCACTACTACTACTACTACTACTACTACATTCTACTTATAATACAGCTACTACTACTACTATAACTACTACTACTTCTACTACTACTACTACTACTACTACTACTGCTACTACTAGTACTATTATTACTACTACTTCTACTATATTCTCATTTTACTACTACTACTACTACTACTACTACTACTACTACTACTACTACTACCACCACCACCACCACTACTTCTACTACTACTATTACTACTTCTACTACTACTACTACTACTACTACTACTACTACTACTACAAATACTACTACCACTACTTCTACTACTACTATTAATATTACTACTACTACTACTACTACAACTACTACTACTACTACTGCTACTACTACTACAACAACTACTACTACTACTACTACTACTACTACTACTACTACTACTACTACTACTACTACAAATACTACTTCTACTTCTTCTGCGTCTACTACAGCAACTATTACCACTACAACTACCATACTACTACTACCAATAATGATAATGATGATGATGATGATGATGATGATGATGATGATGATGATGATGATGATAATATAATAATAATAATATTAATAATAATCATAATGACGGAAATAATGAGTATGATGAGCATGTTAATATCAAATATACAAAGTATTATAATTGTATTTTTCAGGAGAGCAAAATCATCATCCAATAACTCTCACACTGAAGAAAGGACATCTAAGATGGGACTGTTTGATATAACCATCGATAATTCCACGCTAGCGAGTCAGCCTTGGAAGTATGGCCTGGATTACTGGAGCTCATTCGAACTGTACCCCGAGTGGAAAGGGTCTACCTTTTATATATTTAGAGTAAGTTTGTGCCGCTAAAATATTGTCTTCTTATACTCGACGCATATATCTCATATGACCGACGCAAAAGGAAAAACCAAGTACAGGTCATGTGCGTCCAGCGTAATGCAGTGTATCCGACTGATCTGGATCTGCATTGTGCGTTCGTTAAATATGTCAAAGAAGTATCCAAGAAACCTCTGGCATGCAGTGAAGGCTCAGATCAGATAGCGCGGATCGTGTTTACACTTGCTAAAAGAGTGATGCTGGTTTTCGTAGAGAGTGGCTCAATGTTCACGAGTACAAACAAACATAAATAAACTGGCATGAATGTATCACATCATAGTATATGTTAGAAGTCATCTTTAGTGTAGCCACTACTGTTGCTCAGTCAGAAACGAACGGCGAAGGCTATCAATACAGAAGACATGCATTCGAATATTGGCTTCATCATTATTCATTCCAATGAGTGACCAACGTCATTCTGACTAGCGCCATTCGTACTCCATAAATGTGTTAACCCTTTCCCACATACAACAAATCTGCAGCAGAAAACTTTGAAAACATCTAGTCGAAAATATAAAGAATTTCTGTAAACAAGAGTATAATTATTGAATATGGTTAAAAACATTGTAGCAATTGATTGTACCCGACAGAACATATCGAGTTTTGATTGGATAAAATAGTGCCTCTCATTTGCATATCGGACCTATGAATAATTAAATATTGTCAACGGACCTTTTTTATACTTATGTTGTTTTTGTCTTTGTTTGTAGGGAATCGCGCATCATCAACGTGACTACTTGACAGCCACGTCTGTCGTTGTTAAAACATTTCAAAACAAACACGCCAACATGGAGGATTGGAAGCTCTACTGTCAAACGGCGGACGTGACGCGAAAACTAGCTTCCGGCTTTAACAAGTACTTACGTACTCTCGGCTGCAAATATCAGGTAAGGAGACACGTACACTAGTTGATTGATTGATTGATTGTTTTATGCTTAACGCCGTTTTCAACAATGTTTCTGTTATATCACGGCGTTTCCTGGGTAAGTTACCAGTACTACTGTTCCATTTGTCCTGACACCAGCCAGTCAGTTTAGTTTAAACTTATTTATTTTACATCGATTGCGAAACAAGCCTTTGGCTTAGATTAATCACTCTCGATGTCTGCTTCCTGGAGACTTAACCAGTACTCGCGCCGTTTGTGTGGAAAAATCCCAAAGTCAGGACCCGCTCATCACGGGACTCGAACCAGGGACCTTTGATACGAGAGGCCGACGCTCTACCTCTGCACCACTGTCTTCCACAAAGAGTCGGTCGTAATGCTAGCCCTAACACCCCTTGAGTGCCAAGGAAGGCAGCCATAACTACCATTTTCAAAGTCTTTGGTATGACCCGACCTGGGATCGAACCCGCGACCTCCCACAACCGAGGCGGTACACGTACAGTAACATGATCCGCATCTAGCGAGTTTGGATCGTAATAGATAGGCGTCAAGTGAACACCAAGTCGAGCTTGTGTATGCTCAACATTGTCTTGACTGTCTGCCTACATGTAATTTAATAATGGCACGTCACCATAATATGATGTGACGTCATTGAAATATGACTTAACCTCAATCATACTGCGTTAGTTGGGCGTGATAAACATTTGTAATTTTTTGTATACTGTATTAAACTAGGTATATAATAACATTTAGTGGCGATACCTGGCTTTGTATTGTCTACTCGCGAGATATCAATTTTCAAAGCCCCTCGTAGTACATTACAAAGTAAGGAATTGCTAATACATTGTACAACATAATATTCCTCATTTATATCTGACTTCGTGTAAGAGAGTGTGCCTATGCATAGGCTAGTCTAACTTTACAGTGTTCGTATGTGCACATAAACCATATGAGCCGAATTACGAGAAAACCAACTTTATCGACTCTGCGTAATGTATCTACCCAGATCAGCCTGCGCAGTCCGCGCAGGCTAATCTGGGCCGACACATCCCGTTTCAGGGGGATAGCGGTATAGAGTAATGATTTCTTGAGCAGAAAATCCACAGGAGGCGAAATGTATCAGTCCGGGTTAGCCTGCATGGCATGCTTTGGCTGTTCCGGGTCGATGCTTTACGCAGAGTCAACAATGATGGTTTTGTCGTTGAACGGCTCATTAATACAGTGACAAAGCGCCGGGCTCGGGATCCAAACGTTTTGGGTTCTATTCTCTAGAAAGGGTAATATTAAAATTACGGAAATCCTCGAATATCGGATTTCAAATAGTATTAATTAACATAAAACCACACGAACATTGAGAATGACGCAAATCAATTAAGAATGCCTATTTTTAGTCCATGTATATCTTTCAGGGATTCCCGTTTACCAATATAATTGACAGTATTTGTATTATTGTAATTATTTATACCACGAGTGGTCTTTATATAACTTATATAATATATATATGAGCCGTTCCACGAGAAAAACCAATATTATGGACTCTACGTAATGTCTCGACCTAGATCAGCCTGCGCAGTCCGTGTAGTCTGATCCGAGCCTACATATTCCGTCTCAGGGGAAAATCCACAGGAGTCGAAAAAAATGTGTCCCGGTTAGCCTGCACTGCATGCTTAGTCTCCGGGGTAGGTACTTTACGCAGAGTCCACACAGTTTTTTTTTCTTGTGGAACGGATCATATCCATATGGATAATTCATTAAAGTCAGGAGGTTTTACCTGTCGCTCATTATATTTCGGTTGAATAGTCGTTACCTATGTTATTCTACCTAGCTATTGATTGATTGATTGGGGTTTAACGACGTTTTTAACAATTTCTCAGTTATATCACGGCGGCCAGTTCACCTACTCATGCATTTCCTGGTTTTCTCACACCAGTACTCCACACAACAATCTTCCCAAGCAACTGGCTGCTTTTCCACATAGACTTAGCCCATTGGTGGAAGACAAATGACGCATGTCAAATTGAATTTTGTCAATCGTCGGAAATAAAGTTAGCCGAGCTGAGATTCGAACTCACAACCCCTTGATTGACAGCCCGCGTCGCTACCGACTGAGCTACCGGGGCTCGGCTTCTACCTAGCAAATGAATGCGTTAAAGTAGCTGGTTGAATCAACACCGTCCTGATAGCTTAGAAAGTAATAACAACGAATCTAAGAATACTAGATTAACTTTTCATATGTTCGAATCTGATGCTAGCGAACAATCTTGTTCTCTTCTTTCATAAAGCCCTCTCTTAAAATACCATTACATAGATATCATATGACACTACACAAATATCACAATATGAGACTAGATCTACTAGTTTGAGTTCCAGTCTTACGCTCAAGTCTTTGTTACAACGCGAAAACCAAACTATGAAAAATGACGTCACGTCAGCGGTTTGACGTCATAACGTAGTCACTTAGGCGCCAAAACCGGTAAATTTCATGCAGAATTAAAGTCATTATGTACATCTTTTTTCGAAATACGCCTCATAAATCACCTTATGTGATAAATAGAATTTCTCATGAGTGCTTATTTATTATCACTTTTAATAAACTCGTTAACTAAGCTGAATATGACGCCAAGGCTCGCGGCGTATCATCTTAGTGAACTCGTTTAATAAAAATGATAATAAATAAACACTCATGAAATATCCTCTTTTTTTAAAACAAATCTATTTTTCAAAATAAAAACACTCCATAATTCAATATTTCGCCCATAGGCGTTCTTCAGGTTTTATCTAGCAACTAGCGTATTTACTGACTGATAAAGGGGGACCGATAACATTAAGTGATAACAGTCAATAGACCACGTGATCAGTCTACTTATTTTTAGAAATGATATAATCGCTAGAACTACTTTTCTGAAATATAAATAAGCGGTTCCACCAGAAAACCAACTGTTTTGACTGTGAAAAGCATCGACTTGGATCACCCTAAGCATGCCGCGCAGGCTAAACCGGACAGACACGTTTCGACTCCTGTGGATGTTCTGTTTCAGTCGGAACTCTTTAGCTTCCGTATGACGTGTGTACACAATGTAATTCGGCGCGTATTTGTGCACGCGCGTGACGTCATTCTTTTTTAGGTGACGTCATTTATGAATGGGCTTTTGTTATTGTGAATGTTATTACTTAATAGTAAGAATGAGTGTAGATTTACCTGAAAACAGAATTTTACATGCAAGATAAATAGAATATTACGTCCCTGACTTTCGACATAAACTTTATCAGACGCTGTATGAAAGGATAATTGTCTCGCCAAAGGCTTGCCAATTATCAATTCTCCCAACCTCGTCAGATAAAGTTCATATCTTACGTCAGGGACATAATATTCTCTATATATCTAACAAAGATCACACACTATGTTTCGTCCATTTTGTTCGTATTGAATAGCCAATGACAACGTCACGTCATTTCCGTAAGACTTAATTTTGGCGTAACGTCAAATGAAGCGACGTTGTTTCCCGTAAAAACGGTGGGATCAACATGAAAAAAGCCAAATTCCTATAAAGGAGCACTAGATTCACTCATAACAAAATGTTGTAACACTTATACGATGTGCAGTGTTATATATATTCATATTTTCAGAAAATTTAGTTGTCAATCATAAGATTTATTTCTCCTCCAAAGTAATACAATTTCATTCAACAAATCAAAATAAATCTCATCCGAAGGATAGATACTTTGGAATACAAGTTAGTTAATAAGTGAAGCAGAGCACACTGTGCTGAACTCTAGATTATAGATAGTAAAGTCAGTTTTAAAACTGTTTAAAAGTTGTCTTGAAATATTAGAATCATAATTTTGGGATAACATTAGAGTAATAATTTCATTTACAAGTACAATAAACATCTAAATATCGTTTATGTTTCATTTTAACTGGGTAAACATACCCAGTAAGCCAAATTGTGTTGTACATTTTCATGTCTTTCAACTGAATGTTTTTCAACATTTACGGCCAAAATGGTTTTTAACTATTTATTATTTACTGTGTTGTCACTATTAGCAATATTTGCACAAGTTTCAACCTTTCAAAATTGTTATCTTTATCAGCACCTTTAACATATACGTAGTAGTAATATAAATATACACACAAAGGTCGAGGTCAGGGCAATATCGTTGAGTAATAATTTACTTCCGTATTGCATATTTTAATCTTTACATTAAAGGGAAGTAACTTTTTCGGAAATTGTTTCTTGGTTATTTTACAAAACCTTTATTACATCCCTTTGACCATAAATCGAATGTGTTTTTAATCTATGTTTCAGGTAGACTTTGTGAAGCCGACGGAAGTGGTCATGGACAACATATCGGACGTGATGTCAGTACTTAGATATATAATGAGATTCAACAAGAAGTTTGTTGACAGCGAGGTCGTGACTATGGAGGACCTTTTAGAGGGAGATTTCACAACATTCGTGTCCCCCACGGGAGAGGCCAATATAAATGGATCCGGAGTGCTGGATGCGTTCGCACATTATACGTATCACCAATCGGATCGTCAAGTTTTAGTTTGTGGGCTACAGGGTGTCGAAGAGGAGAACAAATACAAACTGACCAACCCCGTGTTACATTCAGTGTCTGGTCAATTCGGCCGAAAAGACCGGGGTCAACTTGGCATGGAAGAGTTCTTCAGAAATCACATTTGCATTAAAGGTCTGTGTGAGGGATTTATCAGACCGGAAAGACCCGCTTTTCCAGAGCCGTCAGCACCTTTATTTTGCGGGGGTACCGAACTCAAAAGCCTCGAGGCAAGTTACACAACGCCTCTTCTGCTTCACGACGGGAACCACGGTCCACCATCGTACAGTACAAAGGATCAAAATATGCCCCCTCCTTACGATTCATGAACCCGCAGTGTGTACTGACTATTGATTTCCACCGAATCTGTGCCAGATCTGTACCGGATCTGTACAAGAGTAAGGGTATGATGACTGCTTTAGCAGGCCCTAATCAACGTTTGCTACAAACATTGAACTTCTGGTCACCGCTATATTATTGCATCTTCTATCATTGAACTTCTGGTCCCCGATATTTTACTGCTTCGTCTATCATTGAACTTCTGGTCCCCGCTATTTTACTGCATCTTCTATCATCACCCATTCCTGATATTTGATAAATTCGTATATATGTATGGGGCAGTACACAGTAGCTACATGTTGATGCACGAGAAGCAATTGATGCAGATCACAATTAGTCTGAACGGATGCGCATGCTAGTCATACTTTACACTGTGGGTTATTGACATTGTATGGCTTTAATTGCGGCCTACGTCAATGATGTTTCAAGTCACGTTTAGCGGGATAAGGGTTAATGGGAACGATATGTATTACTTAGAATCTCATTATCATTGAAATCAAACTTAAATACTTAGCGTATATTGTATCTGACGACATCGCATAAAAGGTCGCCTCGACCAGTCGCGTTATCTTTAAATGTATATAAGCCGGTGCTCGATTTTCTGTCCAATGAAATCGCAGGATACAAGCAACGTTTGATTCTGATATCACATCTTATACAATTGGAGCACCGATAGTCCATCTCATGTATTAATAATAGTTATCTCCCCTATTGCTACTTAACAATTTCGTAGGCGACAATATGATTGGCTGGCGCAAAGGTCAATGTGAGACAACCTGTAATAGGCAGTCATCAGATCTGTTCGAGCGCTTGCTACTGCAGAGAAGTTTAGGTCTAGTTCTAGTGAGATTGTAAGAATATTATGTGCAATAAAAACCATCGTTCATCTAAATTATGCGCAATAAAAACAATCGTACATCTAAAAGTCATCGCTGATTAAAAGAATAATTGAATTACCCATAGTGCAATCGAATATGAACATTTACTGCTGATTTTAATGAATTAAAGAGAATACATTTATTAGCTTGTATATATATTGTGTATATATATTGTTTAAGTTTAATTTATGCTAGATTTACCATTTCAAACTTACTACGAATCTGCAGCAGACGACTTTGAATGCATTTTTGAAAATCTCTCTTAATAACAGGGCAACTGTTTAAAAGAGTTGAAAGCAATGTGACCAAAGAAGAAATTGCTCATCATGAGCTTTTTCTAAAAAAAAAATCATAATATTTTTAAAGGATATCTGCTGCGTTAAAATAGATCTGTATAAGGGAAATAGTTAAGCCAGAAAGCAATAATTATAAACTTGGATGTAATGTGCATTATTATAAAAAGACGTACCAAAGAACTCTACGACGTAGATATAAGGTCCCCGTTCTATTTTCACGATGAAATTCAAGAATTTTCAAGGACATATCCTGGATGTTTCATTTACGTTTTTATGAACCAAAAACTGAATTCTTCAGTTTGACTCTATTCCTGCCTTGGTCACATTTAAGTGAGCATTTTGGATTAAAAGATGGACACTAGTATTAAAAGAAACAAAAACAATAGCACATTATTGATAATGATGTAACAGTACAACCCTAGAATATCGATGCTTATTGAACAACACGTATAAAAGCTCCATCGTAGTAAGGACGCTTTTTAAATATTTTGTATTTGTATTCCAAAGTGTTAAACGTTAATTAATTATGGTTATTTTAAAGTTAAAATGAAAGTTCTTAACGAAGAACATACCGAGGGTTTCATGCAAAACGGTTGTAACTACATCTTGTTTAAGATGTAGTTTAAACCGTTTTGCATGAAACCATCAACACCTATGTCGGAAACTAAGTCATGACAATAGTTTCGACCCCCAAAACTTCGAGGTAGAGATTTGTGACCGTAACATGTTAATATGTTGATATATTCTAAATATAGTTTATGAACAGCAAAGATTAAGTGCAATATTATGTTTTAAAGTGTTGAAATGTTTTATTTGTTATAACTAATATACATAGATATAAGGTTAGTATTACATAGTATTACATGACAAAATTTACCCAAAACTGACCTTCATTCAAAGATATATACTATTATTTCTGTGATATGTATTTTCATAAACGGTGTTTCATATCAGCCCGTCCGTATTAAAAGGATTCAGTGAACAGTATTGGTCCTGATCAGCCTGTGCATCTGTTCACGTTATCATATTACTTACATACGGTTGTTAAAAGCTTCTGCCAATTTGTGTTGATTCTGATAAGACATGTCATATGTACCTGCTGATCGGAACCTGCACAGTTCATTAATGTAAAGGTGTACCTTGTGGTACGGGCAGGCTCGTATATCGTGGTTCACACAGGTAGGCAAGTTAAGACACACAGTCAACGTTATTGTGTCGTTGTCCGGATTGGCAATCAAGTGTTCATGTAGGGCCGAGTTAATTTGATATCGATCGACGAATACCTTAAGTGTACAAATAGGAAAACCTTCCTACGTTAACCCTTTCCCACATACAACAAATATGCAGCAGACGACTTCGAAAACATATTGGCGAAAATGTAAAAATCTCCATAAATCTTCAATTGACTATTAGAGTTGAAAACATTGGGGCAAAAGTAGAAATTTCTCTTTATGAGCAATTTCTCCTTTTGCCACCATATTTGCAAAAGTCGTCTGTTGCAGAGGAGTCAGAGAGAATCTGTATGTCGGAAAGGGTTAAGCATTATCTGAGTAACGTCTCAGAAAATCCAAATCCTCCGGACTTCCTGACCATCAAAGAACAAGATCAGCATGTACCTTAGCACATTCTGAGTAGGACCTGAACCCTTTGTCAACTATCAGAATAAACTTGACATCTGGAGAAAGAAAATGATCCAAATACAGAGATATACAATTTTGATTTAATTGTTAGTAGTTACAACATATCTGAAGGTCGGTTTTCGCGTGGTTTTGTTCGTGTTTTGTGGCTATATTTAATTATTTAATCAGTATGTAGTAATTTATTAGTGTGTGAGTGTGAACTCTTGTCAGTATTTTACTGATATATCTATCCTGTGATTGAAATGTTTGTTAGGTTTAGATGTTAAATAGAGCGTTACCGATGTATTACCTGTTTTTGTTGTTGTTTTATTTATGTTAGAGGTTTATTTGTTCTGTTTTCCTCTGTTAATCAAATATAACAGTTTAAAAACTATGTTTAGACAACATTTGTTGTCCATGCAAGATAATCTTATTTGTTAACAAGTGGGCCATATAAACAAAAACTGTTACGTGGTTGATTCGTCTAAGTTATACTTAAATTGAAGACAGTTTACTTGACTGTATTTTAGATCTGAAGGCTCTTGCACAATACGAGCTGTAATCTATTTGATTCGTTACATAAGTCACTGCCCCATAATACATCTTATGTGTTCATATAAACAATAAAACGATTGATTGATTGGGGTTAAACGCCGTTTTCAACCATTGTTCAGTCAGTTAACTTGACTGTATTTTAGATCTGAAGGCTTTTGCAAGATACAAGCTGTAATCTATTTGATTCGTTACATATGTCACTGCCCCATAATACATCATATGTGTTCATATAAACAATAACACGATTGATTGATTGGGGTTAAACACCGTTTTCAACAATTGTTCAGTCAGTTAACTTGACTGTATTTTAGATCTGAAGGCTCTTGCAAGATACAAGCTGTAATCTATTTGATTCGTTACATAAGTCACTGCCCCATAATACATTATATGTGTTCATATAAACAATAAAACGATTGATTGGGGTTAAACGCCGTTTTCAACAATTGTTCAGTCAGTTAACTTGACTGTATTTTAGATCTGAAGGCTCTTGCAAGATACAAGCTGTAATATACTTGATTCGTTACATAAGTCACTGGCCCATAATACAACATATGTGTTCATATAAACAACAAACCAATTGATTGATTAATTGGGGTTTAACGCCGTTTTCAACAATTGTTCAGTCAGTTAACTTGTCTGTATTTTAGATCTTGGCCCATAATACAACATATGTAAACATATAAACAATAAACCAATTGATTGATTGGGGTTAAACGCCGTTTCAGCTGAGCTAATAAAGGGTTTGAAAAAGTTTCGATTTAATTTAACTGTGCTCGGACTATTTTTGCAATATTGTCGACTTGAGACTGATTGGATGTATTTAATAATCTGACATGTTTCTAGAGTCCTGATGTTAATCCAGGATACACTAAAACAAATGTCTCCTTAAAAAAACCATATGTAGAACATTTAAAGAAGAAGTGAAACTCATCTTCAGTAATGTAAATATCAGAATACTGTTCATCCTACGTCGGTGTATTAAATTACCTGGAAACAGTTCTTATTAAGTATTGAACGGTCAGAATCAATGTTATGTATTATAACATATATATACAAACAAACAAGGTTAATTTTAATATGGAAGAGAAGTGCAACTATGTTTTGTCAACAAGACTAATTTGTTGATGTATAAACAAACAAATGAGTTGTAGTTATTACTTTACACCATATTTTGATTAATACTCTATTCTCTATACTAAGATGCTTTTTAATTATATTTAAATTTGCAATTATTTATTTGAACATTTTCACTACGGGAAAAGGACGGAGATGTTTTAAAATGTTCAAACCTTTTACACGTACTGCCAGAAAGAACGCTCGTTTGGTTGAATGGTTTACCTTCGTCGATCTTATATGTATATGAGTCGTCCCGAGAGAAAACCAACATTATCCACTCTACGTAAATGAACGACCCGGATCAGCCTTAGCATGCTTATCCGGACAAGCACTTTTCGCCTCCTGTGGATTGTCTGTTTCAGGAATCATTACTCTATACCTCTATCCCCCTGATACGGAATGTGTCGGCCCGGATCAGTCTGCGCGGACAGCGCAGTCTGATCCGGGTCGATGCATTACGCATAGGCCAAAATGTTGGTTTCCTCGTGGGACGGTTCATATACATTACTATTATGCTCTCTATATATAAACTTGTGTTCCTGCTTTGTTAGCTATATTGTATCCCAAGCTATATTCCAATAGATCTCTTCTTGCTGTACTTTTTCTCATATCATATAAATCATGTTATTATCTTGCATTATATACAATCATATAAACTGGAATCAAAGAAGTTATAAGACAATAAAATTATTTTGAAACTAAATGTAGTGTGCCATCTCATTGTTTATATGATGAAATCCAAATTATCCATTTGTAAAATATTTTTTAACGTTGATTTTACAGTTATATCGTTTTCCTGTACATTTACACTGGTACAAAATCCAAATTATCTATTTGTAAAGTTATTTAACGTTGTTTTTTTACAGTTATATCATGGCGTTTTCCTGTACATTTACACTGGTACAAACATGTCAACAAGCTGTCCCGCGAGAAAACCAACAGTATAGACTTTGCGTAATGTTTCGACCCAGATCAGCCTGCACAGGCTAATCCGGGCCGACACATTCCGTCTCATTGGAATAGAGGTATAGAGTTATGATTCCTAAAACAGAAAAATCCACAGGAAACGAAAAGTGTCTTACCGGGTTCGATACTTTACACATATTCCACACTGTTGGTTTTCTCGCGGGACAGCTCATATGTTGTTATGCTATCTCTGTAACCAAGAGCGCCCAGGATGGATGTCACTACCATTGCTTGTCTTTGGAATGAACCGGTCGTGGATAGAAATCTGGTCTCCCGGGTTTTCTACAAATGTAACTTCATGTTGTTCTCAATACAGTAACGAATGTATAACTCGTCTGCCTGTTATTGAAAACGTATTGGAGGAATGAAATACAACATCTGGTAATGAGGGAGTTGAATATTCATAAATTATTGAATTCTTTTGAGAACATCGTCTTCTTTAAAAACATACGAGGACATCCGGAAAATAGAGAGTTTACTGCGTATTGAAAATATTGAAAACATTGTAGAAAATGGAGAAACCGCTCTTCTCTGACAATCGTCTGCAAATCCCCATCTGCAGACTGCACCAAGGAAAAGATTCAAACAGAATATTCATCAACAACTGCGTGACGTGTTACCGAGAGCAAGAAGTTTCGGGTAGAAAATTATTTATTTATCAATTAGAGCCGATCTCATTTATACAAGACCTAAACGTCGCTCGTTAAACGTTGTCGGCAACTGTTGATATATTGTTTATCACATGTTACAAAACGCCTACAATAATACTTAACGGAAACGTGTGACAGTCAGGTTTGTGTTTATTGCATATTTGAATGAGATCAAATGGATTCCTAAAACTTCGCTCGACTTGAAGCTATATTTAAGCTATGTTCAAGGACAAATCAACCCAAACCCTTTCCCACGTACAACAAACCTGAAGCAGACGACTTTGAAAATACCTACTCAAAATTATTGAAAACATCTATAAATGAAAATATTATAATTAAAAAAAAATGGAAACAATGAGGCAAAAAAAGGAATTGCTCGTTTTGTCACAAGGTTTTTAAAAGTTGTCTGCTGCTGTGGCGTCAATAAACGTCTATGTGTTGGAAAGAGAGGATTAATAGATAAGTGACCAGTACATATCCGAATCAAACTGTTTATCCGTGAACTCTGATCTAAACTACGCACTCATCTGATCTAAACTACGCACTCATCTGGAACTGAACTATGCACCGTTAGTCTCACAATCGTTGAAACAACTTGTAATAAATTGTATAGATTTGGATAAGATAGCAATACGTAGTTTATCAACTTTGGTCATAAATTGTTCGAGTTCCTGGCTGATTCATGACAGGGATGACGCCACATGCCGCGTACAGACCGAGTTGTAAATTATTTATAAATCACACAAATCGATTTTGCAAATGAAAACTCAATTATCGTGTTTATGCTTCAAACACATGATTGTAAACATGACATATACGACAGTGTCTCTTCGAGCAAATGATTGTATAAATGACATATACGATTTGTATCTTCAAACAAATGATTGTATACATGACATATACGACAGTGTCTCTTCAAACAAATGATTGTAAACATGACATATACGACAGTGTCTCTTCGAACAAATGATTGTATACATGACATATACGACAGTGTCTCTTCGAACAAATGATTGTATACATGACATATACGACAGTGTCTCTGCATACGATTAGGTTCAAGTTGACATGTGTGTTAAATGTGCAGGTTTAGATCAGTCTGTGTGTTAAATGTGCAGGTTTAGATCGGTCTGTGCATTCAAAAACTGTTCACGATTCACCAGAAGCTTCTGAAAAGCCTGATTAAGCGATTATCCAAAAGTTTAGATCGTGATCAGACTATGCACCTGTACAGACAGTATAGGAGCCGTCACACGAGATACCCAACATTATGGACTCTGCGTAAAGTATCGGCACGGATCAGCCTAAGCATGCCGCACAGGCTTACCCGGATAGACCCTTTTCGTCTCCTGTGGATTTTCTGTTTCAGGAATCACTACTCTATCTATCCGCCCTTAGACGGAATGTGTCGGCCGGATCAGTCTGCGCGGACAGCGCAGGCTGATCTGGTCGATACATTACGCAGATATATTGATATGAGCCGTCCCGCGATTAAACCAACATTATGGACTCTGCATAAAGTATCGGCACGGATCATCTTAAGCATGCCACGTAGGCTAACCCGGATTGACACGTTTCGCTTCCTGTGGCTTTTCTGTTTCAGGAATAATTACTCTATACCTCTATCCCCCTGAGACGGAATGTGGCGGCCCGAATTAGCATGCGCGGACTGCACAGACTGATCTGGAGCGATACATTACGCAGAGTTCATAATTATTTTTTTCCGTGGCACAGCTCATCTCAGCATTTCGTTCAGTTCGGTTAAACTGTCGGCAAACTGCCTCGTTTGTGTAGTGGGAGGATGCGGGTTCGATCCACGGCCGGGGCATACCAAAGACTTTAGAACTGGTAGTAGCGGCTGCCCTGCTAGGCGCTACGGATTTCGGGTTGGTATTACGACTGTCTGGCTGGTGTCAGGATAAATGGCCGAGCTAGGTGGGGTTCGAACTCAAGTCTCTGGATTGACAGCTCGCGTGGCTACCGTCTGAGCTAACGGCGCTCGGCTTCACTTTATCAATGTGTCATTTTCGGTAAGAAAGATTTACAATAATTACGACAGAAAAAACGGTTGTATTTTTTAAGAATAATGCAGATATTGTGCTGCGGGTGATCATTTGGATAATTCCTTATCCAATTATTTTATAAGACAATTATATCTCGAGGTACCAATTATTGTTCTAAATGACTGGGTACCTGCTTTCTTATGGATAACATTCCATGTTGCTTGCATCATCAATACGTGAAAATATACAGGAAATGTGCCTTGCCCAAAGGCAGGGGCGTAGCTTTGCAATAATTTTAAAATGTGTAGGCTGTCTCGTGAGAAAATCAACATTGTGGACTCTGCTTAAGTATCGACCCGGATCAGCCTAAGCATGCCACACAGGCCTAACCGGATAGACACGTTTCGCCTCCTGTGGATCTTCTGTTTCAGGATTCACTACTCTATACATCTATCCCCCTAAGAGTATCTGGTCGATACATTACGCAGATGTCTATCGCAGCAGCTGCATTTTGGGACATTTTGGGGAAAACATTTATAGGCACGTGCCTACAGTGCCTAAAGGGAGCTACGCCCCTGAAAGGCACTCATCCATGACCGAGTGTCGAACCCGGGAGGCCCAATTCCAAATCCCCGACGCTGACAACTCCGCAAAGGCGGATTCCCAGTAAGATAAATACAACATTGATAGAAGAGCGCGATTACTACCGCTTGGAAACATTTCAATAGAACGTGTCTTTGTTTTATACCGAATATGTGATCCGTCCCGCGAGAAAAACCAACATTGTGGACCCTGCGTAACGTATTGACCCGGATCAGCTAAAGCATGCCGCGCAGGCGAATCCTGACAGACACCTTTCGCCTCAAGTTGATTTTCTGTTTCAGGAATCCTTACGCTATACCTCTATACCCCTGAGACAGAATGTGTCGGCCCAGATTAGCCTGCGCAGGCTAATCTGGGTCGTTACATTACGCAGAGACCATAATGTTGGTTTTCTCGCGGGACGGCTCAATAGTATTTGCTTTTGATAATGTACATGCAACCATTATCATTTGCAAAATGTTATAGCTCAATTCGTAAGGTCAATACCTAGAATGAGTGTTTATTTATTATCACTTTTAATAAACGAGTTTACTTAGATATTTATTTATGCTGCAAGATATTCTATTCATCACAAATAGTGATTTATGAGACATGAAATGTGACGGTTATGGCGCCAAAGTGACTAACGTTATATAACGTCAAACCCCTGACGTGACGTCATTTTCATAGTTTGGTTTCCGCGTTATAACAAAGACTTGAGCATAAGACTGAAAACCAAACTACTCCAAGAAAGGGCTTTGTGGGATAAATAGTTAATTAGTACGTGTAAGGACAGTGTATTTCAGGGGCGTAGCTCCCTTTAGGCACGGTAGGCACGTGTCTACACATTTCTTCTAAAAATGCCCCAAAATGCAGCTGCGGCGATACACATCTGCGTAATGTATCGACCAGATCAGCCTGCGCTGTCCGCGCAGACTGATCCAGACGACACATTCCGTCTAAGGGGGGGATAGATAGAGTAGTGATTCCTGAAACAGAAAATCCACAGGAGGCGAAAAGTGTATATCCGGTAAGGCCTGTGTGGCATGCTTAGGCTGATCCGGGTCGATACTTTAAGCAGAGTCCACAATGTTGATGTTCTCACGAGACGGCCTACACATTGATTATTGCCAAGCTACGCCCCTGAATTTGATTATTGCCAAGCTACGCCCCTGAATTTGCACATTATTCAATGCAGAATGTCCCTGTCTGCAAGAAAGCGACTTTGATGGTTTACGACGTGAGAATGTCATTAGAAAACAGACCGTAAGATACAGGTAAGCGCAGGTCGAGATCAGTCTGTGCATCCGGACTTAACTCTGTCCCATCTGCAGACGCCTTCTGACGCATCAACAGCAGATGATATTTGGAAACATTGTGACAAAAGAAGAAAATTGCTAAAAATGAACAATTCCTCCGTTTGCAACAATGTTACAATGTTTTCAACTTTATTCAGTAATTATACTTTCCAAAGTTTTGCCTAATCGTTCATCCCGATGCTTTGTGTGTGGGAAAGAGTTAACACAGACAGATGCACATCTTCTCCGTTCGTAATGATATTGCAAGTATGCATTCTGATCCAACTCTACATCATTTTCAAAATAATCGCAAGTTGGCTTTGATGTGGCGTGGGTCACAATTGGCACTGTTAATGCTGTCGGTATATCTGTGGATACCGATTTACACACTCTAAAAGTTCACAGATACTCATGTTACCTTCAGATACCCTATCCAACATACGACAAGTCTGCAGTAGATGACTACGAAAACACACGCAAGGGAAAATATGAAGACTCTCTATAAATTGTAGTTGAATATTTGAAAATAGTTGAAATCATTGTGTGAAAACGGAGAAATTGCACATTGGTTTCAAAAGTCGTTAATGAGTTTGAAGGAGGTGCGAAAGGGTTTTGAAAAAAATAATATCCTAAATGATAAAACATGTCTAAGTATGACAGCTCTAACAGATGCGGAACTCCGTGTCACGAAGAGGGGTTTTCGGACTTAAAAGGTTGTACTGATTTTACTTGACGTTACTCTACGGATTGTCATGCAAAATATGTCATTTTATATCATAAATGACGTCGCCAGCGTGAAATAACGTCATTCTATATATAGAGGATATTACATGAGTGGTCATTCAATACGAAATTTTATTAAACGAGTTTTCTAAAATTGATAAAAACGAGCCTTGGCGAGTTTTTAACAATTTTAGAAAACGAGTTGAATAACATTTTGTATTGAATGACCACGAATGTTATGTTCTATTTATATCATAAATTCCAATTCGACGATTATTAGCACAAAATATATATAACGTCGCTATATAGCGCGGTCATTTTCAATGCTTTTCATTATGACGTTACGTAGCATTGTTATTACACTAGTTATATACCGAAAATTATTATATGCCTGTACATTTTCCGGTGGAAATACATGCAGATTGACATGCGCAAATACACCACGACAGATTAAAATTCCGTATCTACATGCGGTGTAAATACAAGATTGTGACGTCAGACAGTGCGCGGAATACTTTCAGCGAGGTATCCCCAATAAACAATGTATTGAATCTGTATATTTAATAGTTGTTTCGCTCTTCATAGATCGTAGGTATATAATAAAAGGAATATTACGTTGCGGGAGCGATAAATGGGTACGTATTGCACGACTCGTAGCGTGGGAAAATCCATATCTTACTCGACCTTCGGTCTCGTAAGATATCGATTTTTCCACGCTACTTGTCGTGCAATACAAACCCTTTTATCGCTCCCGCAACGTAATATTCCGTATATATAGAATGACGTTATTTCATGCTGGCGACGTCATTTATGATATTATTTTCGGTATATAACTGGATTGGAATTTATGATATAAATAGAATATAACATTCGTGGTCATTCAATACAAAATTTCATTAAACACGTTTTCTAAAATTGCTAAAAACTCGACAAGGCTCGTTTTTATCAATTTAAGAAACCTCGTTTAATAAAATGTCGTACGAATAACCACTCATGTAATATCCTCTATTTATCACATAAATACCCTTATTTTCAAGTTGAGAACAAATCACGGAACAAGTGTGATAACAAAACACGTCATACACGCGACTACTGATGACGTCATTTTGACCTTTATCTTTATTATGTTTATTGTTAAGTTGTTAACACATTGAAAAATGCAATAATACGTTATTTTGAATAAATAACGAGTCTTAATTGTTTAAAACATTGGTTTTTTTTTTCTTCTTATTCAAAAATGATGAGGACTACTTTTTTATGCGGTGAATCACAAGTTCTCATGAAAAATAGGTTATTCGGTCTTTGTTTTGATGTTGTCAATATTTTTCATTAAAACACACTGTTTAGGTGATAAAAAGAATCCATCACTCGTTTTTCTTTTTGAGAAGATTTCTTAAATTCGTCTCGAAAAAGAGAGTTATTAACCTCGCCAAGAGGCTCGGTTAATAACCGTCTTTTTCTAGACTCATTTAAGAAATCTTGATCTCCAAAGAAAACTCATGATGGATCCTATATGTATACAACGCGCTTGTGAATTTGTTAAACAATTCCCAATAATTCACGTAAACATTACGTCACCGCCTGAAAGTCGATCTTTTTCAACTGTCATTTAATCCAGTACAAATGAGCCAATACGAATTTTGATCATTATTTTAATATCTTTGTAGAACTAATAAAATACTTAATTTTATTTCATATATGACCAAATATTGGTTAAATTAAAACTACTCGATTATATAGATAAGTTTGTATCAAACATTCGTCCTCTGGTACTACAAAAAAAAAAAATGTGCAAATGAACACGAAATTTCAGTTTAACCATATTGAACGGCTTCCCTCTAATTATCTTCCAGGCGTTACATTACATGTAAGTGCAGAAATTGTTTTCGTTTGTTTAATGCGTTTTATTTATGTTTTATAGTCGACATTCTGTTTTAGTTACAAGCATACCGACAGTTCACAGTCGCTGTCATATAAGCCGTTCCACTGAAACAGAAAATCCACAGAAAGCGAAACTAGTATGTCCGGGTTAGCCTGCGCGGTATGCTTAGGTTGATGCGGGTCGATACTTTACTCAGAAACCACAATGTTGTTTTTCTCGCGGAACGGCTCAATTATAGTGAGTTTCTTGTCCTGTGATATTCCTACCCTTTTAAAGAGAAAAACCTATGATAGTATCCACATGCTTCAATCTGTATAGCCCTTGAAAACAATAAATCGACATCGGCCCAGTGATAACCGTAGGTGCTTTGAGATGGGGCTTCCTGGGTTCGTTTTGTATTTAGGTAAAATCAATGTGCTACGATTAAAGATGTTTGCCAGAAGTTAAATCCAGGTCTTATGTACAAATACAGTTGATGCTCATTAACTCTTTTCCTCATACAACAATTCTGCAGCAGACGACTTTGAACATATTTTGTCAAAAATTGGAAAATCTCTTTAATTGAATGGATAACCTATGACTAAAAGTGGAAAACATTTTATCACATAAATACCCTTATTTTCAAGTTGAGAACAAATCACGGAACAACGATATCCAACATGTGTGATAACAAAAACACGTCATACACGCGACTACTGATGACGTCATTTTGACCTTTATCTTTATTATGTTTATTGTTAAGTTGTTAAATTTTACACATTGAAAAATGCTGTTTAAAACATTTTTTTTTTTTTTCTTCTTATTCAAAAATGATGAGGACTACTTTTTTATGCGGTGAATCACACGTTCTCATGAAGAATAGGTTATTCGGTCTTTGTTTTGATGTTGTCAATATTTTTCATTAAAACACACTGTTTAGGTGATAAAAAGAATCCATCACTCGTTTTTCTTTGGAGAAGATTTCTTAAATTCGTCTCGAAAAAGAGAGTTATTAACCTCGCCAAGAGGCTCGGTTAATAACCGTCTTTTTCTAGACTCATTTAAGAAATCTTGATCTCCAAAGAAAACTCATGATGGATCCTATATGTGTCAAAAGGAGAAATTGCTCGTTTTGAGCAAATTCTTCTTTTGTCACTATGTTTTCAAAAAGCCGTCATCTGCAGAGGCGTCAGAAAGCGTCTATATGAGGGAAAGGGTTAAGTCTAGCCTACCCACCCACTCTCTGATCGCCCAAAATGACTGATATATACAAAGTGGCCTACGTCTCGCGGTATGGGACCTTGTTGCATCTACGCGCAGTGAAGACGCCTGTTTATACATTCTCACTAGAGCAACCTGAGTTGGAGGCCCACTTGCGTTAGTACCATACATCTTTATGTAAAGTCACCAGACGCGGACCACTGGCATATAATCTGATAGTGTTGATAATGTTGATAATTTCCAGGGGCGTAGCTTGGCAATAATCAATGTGTAGGCCGTCTCGTGAGAATATCAACATTGTGGACTCTGCGTAAAGTATCGACCCGGGTCAGCCTAAGCATGCCACACATGCCTATCCGGATGTTTCGCCTCCTGTGGATTTTCTGTTTCAGGAATCACTACTCTATCTATCCTCCCTTAGACGGAATGTGTCGGCCGGATCAGTCTGTGCGGACAGCGCAGGCTGATCTGGTCGATACATTACGCAGATGTGTATCGCCGCAGCTGCATTTTGAGAAACAATGTGTAGGCACGTGCCTACAGTTCCTAAAGGGAGCTAAGCCCCTGATTTCAATTTTGTTACCAGTATGTCAATTTGGATGAAATACCTTAATAGCTGACATGGGTTATTGGCTTATTACCAAATTAGAATTTAAATAACAAATGATTGTAGCCCATTTATTATTTTGTTTAAATATAAATTTAATATATACACACGGTTAAAAAAAAAAAAATACCTAAAAATCCAATAGTTCGTTTCGGAAATAAGTTTTAAATACAAGACCTGTCGGCTTGTATAATTAAGACAAGTGTTTTGTGTAGCAGTTGTATAGTGTAATTTAAATGATTTGTTCAAATATACTTCGTTCTGATTTTGTTTGTTGTTTAAAACGTGCAATGTGCAGTTTTCTTTTTAATTTCGAAAACTAAACATATTTATTCTGTCAGTAAGAGAGGTGTTTAACTGGGACTTTTATGTCATCCAAAAGTAAGTATTATCGTCATAATTACCATTATTAATATTACCATTATTATCATTATTATTATATCATTATTATTAGCATTATTATTAATATCATTTTTATTATCATTATTATTATTATCATTATTATTATCATTATTATTATTATCATTATTATTATCATTATTATTATTACCATTATTATCATCATCATTATTATATCATTATTATTATCATTATTATTATTGACGCCGCGTGGAAGCGCGGCGTCAGTATGGGATAGGTTTTAATTTTGTACCATGGGGTGACGTTATCGAAAAGGGAGCAATCAACAAATATTATTGTATAGAAAAACTCTGTAATATGTTTGAAAAAACAGCCTTTATGATTGAATTAATTGTATTAACTGATTTAAGAAACAACAAGATACAAAATATGTACATCTTTAACCGTTGTTACAAAATTTAGACACATTTAAATTGTGTTTAATAACTGTTCCCCAACTAACTAGGCTAAGCTATTTTTATGAGTTGATTTACGGAGTTCATTAGGCTACGCTATTTTAATTATGTGGTTTACTGCTCTGAAGAGCTCAGAAAAAAGATTCGGGTGATGTTTTTTCCTATTTATTTCTGTTGTATTTTTTTTTTAATAAACTTAAAACGTTCCTCCCCATACAGTTGTTCATTCAGACCAATGTATTCTTGCTATATGTTGACTCGAGTACATGAGAACTTTTTCTTTTAATTTCATAAATGCTTAGTTTTGATATTAAATATCTTTAAACTTGTTAGAATTATTTGTATTTTTTGTTTATATACTCTCGTTTTCTGTTATCATACTTCTGCTCAACTTGAAGGAGAATAGACTTCCCTCTCTCCTTCCAAACGGTAAACCAAATGGTTTGAAGACTTAACTTGTCATTTCACGACTAAACTACATGCTGAATATCACATAGATCGTAGCATATAAAGTGTATAATCCCTACGTCAAAATGGACTCTTTTTGCTCTTGATAACATTTTACTATAGACTATGGTATCCAGGTGAGCAATAAAGGAACATCTTGGACTTCTTGTTTAAGATAAAGGTACATTTGGCCTTCTTGTTCAAAATAGTTACATCCTGTCCGTTTGCACAGGTTATTTAAATGTATTGAACTGCATCTGCTTCCCTTTAAGTCATGCTTTAAAATCATGCGCGGCGTCTTTGATGCTTAGCATCAAAATTCGTCTTGTTATCATTATTAGTATCATGATTTTCACTCGTAATCAAAAAGAATGCAAACGTCGTTTGAAGTAGGAAACATCAGGGTACACGGGTTAATACAGTTTTGTTAAACTCACATATCGAGGGTTGGCGTGAAACGGTTGTAACTGAAATAAGTACTTTTTTTTTACCAAGGTTGATGACCTCGCCATAAAGTCTTAAAAGCGTTAAATCATTTTTCTTGGTAATCAATGGAAATTTAGGTGCCATTAGTCGTTCTGAGCAATGGCACCTACATTTGCATTGTTTACAAAGGGGTCAAAATTGCCCCTAAACCAGGGTTTTCAAAATGGGCTTTAAGTTACAACCGTTTCACGCCAGGCCCTCGATATGTATATAGAGATGAGAAAAGTACAATTTTATTTAAACCGTATACAAATTAGAAAAGAGTGTTGAAAATGCAATACAATAAAATACAAATTGAGAGCATAATCTGCTATCTCCGTTGTATTTTTAAAATGTGACTGTTGAAGGATCGTCAAAAACGTGGTCGATACGAATAAGGGTTAACCCTTTCCATGATACAAACAATCTACAACAAACAACTTTAGAAATATAACAAATTTGGAGAGTCTCTATAAATTATTGAATGAAGTCGTAAATAATGTGATCAAGGAGAAATTGCCCGTTATGAGCAATTTCTCATTTTGCCACAATGATTTCAAAAGTATTCCGTTTAAAAGTCAATGGAAGTTTTGTCGATACAACAGAAGAGTTAAACAATGCTCTGACAATGTCTTTTGTTTGCCTTAGATTGATAGTAGATTAAATATCTGTTTTGTTTGAATGCCACGGGTCTTCTTGTGTTACAACCACATTGACAGCTCCAAATCGAAGAGAATAAATGGCAGAGGAATATAATTTAGATATTTGCGTTGAGGAGTAACTATTTCTGTTAACCCTTTCCCTCATACGACAATTATGCAGCAGACGACTTTGAACGTATTTTGTCAAAACATAGAAAATCTCCATAATTGTATGAATAACCTATGACAAAAATTGGAAAACATTGTGGCAAAAGGAGAAATTGCACGTTTTGTGCAATTTCTTCTTTTGTAACTATGTTTTCAAAAAGCCGTCTGCTGCAGAGGCATCAGAAAGCGTCTATATGAGGGAAAGGGTTAATCAATGCGTTGCATGAGCGATTACATGCAAGAGTGTGCGCATACGCGATACGCATGTCCTTTTTATTTATTGTATTTATCTAATATTGTAAAACGTAGTGTGTATTTGTTACCATAATGAATTAAATTGAATTGAATGCCCAGTCAATGCACGTACCCATTCTAGAAAAACAACGAGTATGTACCCATGCTAGTAATAGGTAAACAACAAGCATTGACTCGTGCTCGTTATAGATAGACAACAAGCATTGACTCGTGCTAGTTATATATAGACAACGAACATTTACTCGTGCTAATTATAGATAAACAACGAACATTTACTTGTGCTACTTATAGATAAACAACAAGCATTGACTCCGGCTAGTTATAGATAAACAATGAACATTTACTCGTGCTAGTTATAGATAAACAATGAATATTTACTCGTGCTAGTTATAGATAAACAATGCACATTTACTCGTGCTAGTTATAGATAAACAATGAATATTTACTCGTGCTAGTTATAGATAAACAATGCACATTTACTCGTGCTAGTTATAGATAAACAATGAATATTTACTCGTGCTAGTTATAGATAAACAATGCACATTTACTCGTGCTAGTTATAGATAAACAATGAATATTTACTCGTGCTAGTTATGGATAAACAATGCACATTTACTCGTGCTAGTTATAGATAAACAATGAACATTTACTCGTGCTAGTTATAGATAAACAATGCACATTTACTCGTGCTAGTTATAGATAAACAATGCACATTTACTCGTGCTGGTTATAGATAAACAATGCACATTTACTCGTGCTAGTTATAGATAAACAATGCACATTTACTCGTGCTAGTTATAGATAAAAAACGAGCATTTTAGTCGTGCTAGTTATAGATAAACAACAAGCATTGACTCGTGCTAGTTATAGATAAACAATGAACATTTACTTGTGCTAGTTATAGATACAGAACGAGCATTTCATTCGTGCTAGTTATAGATAAACAATGAACATATACTCGTGCTAGTAATAGATACACAACGAGGATTTTATTCGTGCTAGTTATAGATAAACAATGAACATTTACTCGTGCTAGTTATAGATAAACAACAGGCATTGACTCGTGCTAGTTATAGATACACAACGAGCATTTTATTCGTGCTAGTTGTAGATAAACAACGAGCATTTAATTCGTGCTAGTTATAGATACACAATGAACATTTACTCGTGCTAGCTATAGATAAACAACAAGCATTGACTCGTGGTAGTTATAGATACACAACGAGCATTTTATTCGTGCTAGTTATAGATAAACAACGAGCATTTTATTCGTGCTAGTTATAGATAAACAACGAGCATTTAATTCGTGCTAGTTATAGATACACAATAAACATTTAATCGTGCTAGTTATAGATAAACAACAAGCATTGACTCGTGCTAGTTATAGATACACAACGAGCATTTTATTCGTGCTAGTTATAGATAAAAAAACGAGCATTTAATTCGTGCTAGTTATATATACACAATGAACATTTACTCGTGCTAGTTATAGATAAACAACAAGCATTGACTCGTGCTAGATATAGATAAACAACAAGCATTGACTCGTGCTAGATATAGATAAACAACAAGCATTGACTCGTGCTAGATATAGATACAGAACGAGCATTTTATTCGTGCTAGTTATAGATACACAACGAGCATTCTATTCGTGCTAGTTATAGATAAACAGCGAGCATTGTATTCGTGCTAGTTATAGATACACAACGAGCATTTTATTCGTGCTAGTTATAGATAAACAACGAGCATTTAGTCGTGCTAGTTATAGATAAACAACGAACATTTAGTCTTGCTAGTTATAGATAAACAACGAACATTTACTCGTGCTAGTTATCGACCAAGGCGGATTCTGATGGAATTGGATCCAGATCTAGTTAATCCAGAAATAATAAGATCAATGGACATCTCATCGTCCTTTTCACGCAATATGGACATTGTAATTCACGGTTGAAACTGCCAAGCGCAAACAATGGAAATGTTCCCTAATTTACCTGTCTGTATGTTTTCCATAAAAGTGCTCAGCTGTCGACTGTTTCTATGTTAGATCTTTTAAATCGAAAAGATATAAACTCAGCTTTTTTATTTTTAGGTGGATATGCAACAACAAACACAATGGTCCAAGGAAAAAACGTGTAAATGTGTCTTGCAAAAATGCGTTATTCTAACAGATGTTAATTGAGTCTTCTTTTTGCAGGTGAATCCAACAACATACACAATGTTCCACGGATACAGCATACCACGTCTAAGGAGGTGTATGTCAGTACTGTGCTTGCTAACCGCCATAGTGTGTATCATCGCTCTGTCTGTTGCTGATAGTGACCGTTTCGCTAAGTACCTGCCCTTAAGAGCTGTGAAACTCTCCACTGCTACCAAGCAATTCATCGGCAAGTGAGATTTTCATTCTCCAAAAACGTAAATTGAACTGTCACGAACATTGTATTGATATTACATAACAATATGTATATTTTACATGTTATTGTTCATCAAGGTCTATGAATCAATTGATTGATATACCCCATGTATTTTGTGCGACAGTTCAATGTAAATTAACCTTGTAATGTATTAAATGTGACAGTTTAATGTAAACTGACATTGATGTATTTAGTGTGACAGTTCAATGTAAACTGACCTTGTTATGTGCTTAGTGCGACAAATCAATGTAAACTGACATTGCTATGTATTAAGTGCGACAGTTCATTGTAAACTGACCTTGTTATGTATTAAATGTGACATTTCAATGTAAACTGACTTTGTTATGTATTTAGCGTGACAGGTACGACAGTTCAATGTAAACTGACTGTGTTGTGTATTTAGTTCGACAGTTCAATGCAAACCGATCTTGCTATGTATTTAGTGTGACATTTCAATGTAAACTGACATTGTTTTGTATTTATTTTGACAGTTCAATGTAAACTGACATTGTTGTGTATTTAGTGTGACATTTCAATGTAAATTGACATTTTTTATGTATTCAGTGTGACAGTTCAATGTAAACTGACATTGTTATGTATTTAGTGTGACAGTTCAATGTAAACTGACATTGTTGTGTATTTAGTGTGACATTTCAATGTAAACTGACATTGTTGTGTATTTAGTGTGACATTTCAATGTAAATTGACCTTTTTTATATATGCAGTGTGACAGTTCAATATAAACTGACATTGTAATGTATTTAGTGTGACAGTTCAATGTAATCTGACATTGTTGTATATTAGGTGTGACAGTTCAATGTACACTGATATTGCTATGTATTTAATGCAACAGTTTAATGTTAATGACATTGTTATGAATTAAGTGCGATAGTTCAATGTAAACTTACCTCGATATGTATTTAGTGTGACAGTTCATTGTAAACTTGTTATACACTAATTGTACAGTTCAGTGTAAACTGACATTGTTATGTATTTAGTGTGACAGTTCAATGTAAATTGACGTTGTTATGTATTCAGTGTGACAGTTCAATGTAAACTGACATTGTTATGTATTTAGTGTGACAATTCTATGTAAATTGACCTCGTTATGTATTTAGTGTAACAGTTAGCAGGTCAATGTAAATTGACGTTGTTATGTATTCAGTGTGACAGTTCAATGGAAACTGACCTTGTTATGTACTTAGTGGACAGTTCAATGCAAGTGACATTGTTATGTATTTGGTGTGACAGTTCAATGCAAATTGACCTTGTCATGTATTTAGTGTGACAGGTACGACAGTTCATTCAATGTAAACTGACATTGCTGTGTATTTAGTGTGACAGTTCAATGTAAACTGACCCTGTTATGTATTTAGTGTGATAGTTCAATGTAAACTGACATTGTTATGTATTTCGTGCGACAGTTCAATGTACATGAACAATAAAGTATTCGACATTTTAAATTATAATTCGTGGTCCCGATATACTTTCCGGTTTGGCATTAATTGAAGTAACATTTGTGTATTGGATTTATATTTATTAACATAAATTTTTAAAAAATTAACCTAAATGGGATTTTCATGTGACATTAGATAATCATGAATGATAGCGATGGCTGGACCCTGTCCTGTTGTAATCCGGTCCTACAGTAACGGTTCAGGCTATCGGACCATGCATAACAGTACTCCCACGAGAACTTGACATGGTCATGCATAGAGGTGTCTTCGATAGTTCTGTACCGACTTAACCTGGGCTCATAATGACATTAATATCTAATAAGCCTTACTTTAACCGAAATGTTTGGACGCGACGTTTAATCATAATTTATAAAACATGTTGACTAGTCATTGAAGTAAAATCCGTATATAGTTCGGGATGACGACGAATCGAGTATTAGGTCAAAGGTTATATGAAAGAGCACAGTATCACTTAACTAGACAAAGACGGGAACGCTGACGGATTGATTCGTCGTTAGTATTTTACTTTCGAAGACAATACTCATGATTACAATATGTCCGCGAATGTATTTCAGCACACGGTAATTCCACAATAAACTGTCTGTGATAATAACGTGTTGCAATGGTTATATTGATGTACTTGTAAAACCGCTTTCACACTTTTACGATCTCCTCCCGAGCGACGCCGACCGGAAGATCGTGGATCATTTTTGGGGTGATCGAGGTTGATCCCCATCACTCGGGAAGCATCGCAATGGGTCGTAGCGGCTTCGGGAAGGGCATTTTGTCAGAGCCAATTTGTTTAACATGTTCAAAAACTTCCATGAGGAGCCATGGTTAACCCCACATGAAATTTGCATAATGGCCCGTGCTCAGCGGCAATCTAAGTACCTCGATCAAACTCGATCATGCAGTCTTGAAATGATCCCCTCGGTCTGCAGCCGTCTACCTTGGTTGGTAGCGTCCGATGTTATGACATGACTGTCAAGAATTCCGTGTAGCACTCCAGATACCAGATCTACATAAAGCGGTCTGAACTTACATCTTGTAACGCTCTTGTAAACTCGTGTACAATGTCTAGTTCATCGTGAAGACATCTAGCAACATTTCAGATGCATTTACTCAATCTACTCGATAAATTACAAACCGATCCAGATCGAACTTACACGACTTCTATCCGATCATACCCAACTATATACTGTCTGCTGCTTAACTTTCATGATTCTTCGATAGTCTTTAGTCAACTGAATGTCGAAAACAAAATACTTCAGTGTTATACCTAATCTGCTGCTATCGTGTTCGATAGTACATGGTCGGTTATAAGTCATGTAGAGGTCGGGTAGGTCAGGCTGATCGGGTAGACATCGGGAAGGTCGGGTAGAAGTCGAGAAGATGTCGGTATGTATGGCGGTATGTGGTCTTGAAGTCTTCTGGAAGGGTCTGGAGTTGAACTAGTATGGTCCACTACATGTCTGTCTTGTAGACCACCGACCAAACACGTGGTCGAGCTTGGTAGCGGAACTTGGCCGGTTGGTGAGATAAAGGTACTTAGATCGGCGGTAAGAACGGGGCATCGCCACGACCCTCGCCGATCTTACCAACTGTTCGGCGAAGGTCATGTGCAAGGACGTGAAGTCGGGAAGGTGGTGTTATAAGAAAAAAAATCGAAATTCTTTCGAAATCCTCACATACATGTTTTTTTTTTAAGGAATCTGCCGTGGTTGAGTGGTTAGCGTCTGGATTTGGAACCGGGCATCCCGGCGTCGATCCCCATTCGCGTAGCGACAGTCATGGTGAAGGGCCCATGGGCAAGGCACATTTCATAGCCTAGTACTGGTTTGTTAATTAAGCGCAGCGATCATGAATAAGTGAACAGTCGCCGTGATATAACTGAAATAATGTTGAAAACGGCGTTAAACCTCAATTAAACAAGTTAAACAAAATCTCAAGTTGAAAAACATGGTACAATAATTAATACGAAGCTAAACCCTTCACAGATACAAAAAATCTGCAGGACTCGACTTTGAAAACATCTGTTTAAATTGAATCTATAAACAAATGTTAACACATTGAATATGTTTGGAAACATTGTTACAAAATGAGAAATTGCTCACTACGAGCTAGTTCTCCACAATTCTTTTTATTATCGTCTGTTGCTAAAACGTCAAAAACATATACTAACGAGAAATGAAAAAATAATGTTGTTTATTCTTACAATTACAGGAGTTCAATCAGATGATGAATCAAGAAATGCAGCTTCAACACAGTCCTGGTCGTCAAATGGAACATGTACATTAACTCCATCTTGGTATAGACGAATGTTTAGTCTGGATAAAACATCAGACCTAACAAACTGGAATTTTATAGTTCGACAGCCATGTCCTCCATTCACAATAAAGGTTAATCAACCCGTCAAACGAGACAAGGTCGTGTTCACATGCAATGACAATAATGCTCGGATGTACACGTCATCTACTACGTCATCATCTGACGTAATGACTGTTCCGTTCGGTGATGAGTGTTTGTTGAACGTCATTGACACGTGCTGTACAGACGACAAAACTGTTCCGAATGTTTTACATTATGTATGGTATGGTAGAAAAAGGATGGGATATTTTCACTTTCTAAGCTTCATGAGTGGACTGAGATTCATGAAGCCGTGTTTGATTCTGATTCATGGGGAACATCTACCTTACGGTCCATACTGGGATTATCTCATCCGATTATCGCCAAACGTGGTACACGTACAGAGAAAAAGAATAGAAGTTGTGTATGGTAAAAGGTTGTCCTTTCCTGAACATGGTGCAGATGTGATGAGGATTGAAGCTATACAAAGTAAGAACATGTTTTGGTAGTTTTTAGTTACTTAAGATCTGTGGCGACTTCTGAGAAAGCGGTGGAAAAAACCCAAACAACAACACACATTAACATTAGAGCAGCAGATCTAGTTGGGAAAAAATAAAGTTGTAAACAGAACTTGTCAAAAAGTTTCAATTTGATGAATACAATCTTTGAGTGCCACTGGTGGGTAACCTAACATAACGTATCTTCGAACAGTGTAGATGTAGATCATCCTCTGAGCATTCTTGATCCACACTGATCGATTAAAGTCATAGAAGCACTGAAGAAGACTCTGATAAACACAAATTGCGCGAGTAAGTACTGGTTAATTCGCTAGGAAGCAGACCCCGAGCATGATCAATATAAACAATGATGGGCGGGTGTGTGCCTTTGGGATTTTCCCACACAAACAGCGCGAGTAAGTACTGGTTAATTCACTAGAAAGCAGACACCGTGCATGATCAATATGAGATGAAAAACTTGTTTCGCAATCGATGTAAAGTAAATGTTTAAACTAAAATAAACATTATACATTTAATTTAGATAAGATAAAATAGATGCGAAAAGAGATCTGTATCTACTCTAGCCACCAATATCCTCAGGATTTATTCAAGCACATATCATTTTTTTTTATTATGCCAGGCTTTAAAAGATCTTCACCTCTCACAGGTGTCTGCATCGTTGCATCGGACAAGTTGAAATTTAGCTCCAACAAGATTCAATCTATGGTATGCCCTTGATGGGCCAATGGCCTCTTGTAATTCTCAAGATGGACTATTTATTCTAGGTATTGGTCTACACTGTCATGGCCAAGTGAACCGCCTCGGTGGTGAAGTGGCAGAGCATCCGCCTCATTTGCGGGAGGTCGGGGTCGGATCCCCGGTCGAGTCATACCAAATACTTTAACAATGGTAGTAATGGCTGCCCTCCTTGGCGCTCAGGGTTACGGGGTTAGCATTACGACTGACTGGCTGGTGTCAGCATAAACATATCATTTATACTGGTTATATCCAGGAAATGCCGTGATATAACTAAAAGCGTCGTTAAACACCAAACAATCGATCAATCCTAGCTAAGTGAAATTCGCCAATGACGAAAAATGGGTCGATCTATGAGCAACTGTCAATGCTATCTATGGTAACATTAATAGGCCTGCGTAGCATTTAGATATTGGCCTAATTGAAAAATGATCCCAGGGGTTAATTTTCAATTAATTATTTCTTTACTTTGAAAAATGACCTTGTCGGTTATTTAATGACTCTACCGCAATGGGTGCCTTATAAATGTAGCGGATTAATTATTGTCAGTGTGTGTTAGGTTAAGCGTTAGAACACGTTGTCTTGTTTAATTAACCCTTTCTCACATGCAGACGCATTCAGACGCCTATGCAGCAGATGACTTTTGAAACATTGTGGCAAATGGAGAAATGGCTCATAATGAACCATTTCTCAATTTGACAAATTGTTTGCATCTCTAATCAATAATTATACTTCCATTTTATAGAGAATTTCTATTGTTTGCCTCGATGTTTTCAAAGTCGTTTGTATACGTAGGAGACCAAATGTATGGAACGCCTCAACTGTTATGATGACGATGATTATTCTATTGTGTGCACCCTTTATTATGATGTGTACATGCTTTATCACAAAACAAAACAAAAACAGAACTTACACAATGTAATAAATGGTATGTGCCTTCATAAATGAATAAGGAATCTACGTAACAGAATATAGAACGTGCACAACATAACAGAGAACGCACATAAGACAATAAATCTCTCACAGAACATAAAAATGAGTGCACATAGCATACTAGACAAGCTCTATAAAATAATAAGAAATGCACATTACAAAATAAGCAATACACATACCATAATAAAGTAGGACACGTCATAATAAAGTATTTACACAACATAATAAAAAATGTACATGATATAAGTATGCACACAACATAATAAAGTATGTACACAACATAATAAAGTATGCACACAACATAATAAAGTACGTACACAACAACAAAACGGGTGCACACAATATAACACAAATCGTCATTATAAGACAGTTGAGGCGTTCGATACAAATACCTTAACATCTAATACCGCACTTAACTGTAAGTTAGACGTACAAAAGTGCAGCTATATCATCATGAATTTTATCATTGACTCGATAAGCTATTCGAATGGTCGAAATTGGAGTTCACTCGTTTTGTGGATGATTGATACTAATTATAGCCTCGCTATATGGAAACCAACCAGGAGGCATTTGCGGCCAGTATATGTCCAGATCAAGCGGCGCATCCGCGTAGTCTGACCTGGATTTGCACTTTTCGCCATTTATTCTTAATATGTTTCAACAATCTCCTGTAAAACTTGGATCCACTTGGAGCATTGAGCATGGATACACACGCAGATGTTTTTCCTGCTATTTTAATAAATCCTTAAAAGTTAGTTCGTTTCCCGAGCGCTATTCATGATGGTTATAGATAACCCTGTTCAACATTCAGACAAATGTAGACGAAGACTACGACAGGCTTCTTTTGAAACAGTATGGTTAAATTTTATGAGAAATTTGTTTGTTTTCTTGATCTTTTGCTAGAGATTTTTCAAAGTTATTTTATGTGGGAAAGGTTTAACGTGTTTCGCCATATTTTGACATCATTGTTTTCCCTATTTCAGAATACGGCGGACTGTATTTAGACTTCGACCAGATACTTCTAAGGTCAATTTCACCACTAAGACGATACGAAATGACCATGGGTCGTGTGTTGAATCGTACCCTTGGCAACCAGTTCATTTTGGCACGGAAAAACGCGAGTTTTCTCTACTTGTGGCACCACAGCTACAAGTACTATAAACAAGGACATTGGACCTGGAATTCGTTAATAACACCTTTTAAGCTCTCAGTGGAACATCCAGAACTTATTCACATTGACGGATATAATTTTACACGTCCAAACTTTTTACAAACCAAGTTGATATACAGGGAGAATTATGATTGGTCCACTAATTACGCGATGCACTTGTTTATTAGATGGTACAAAGATCCAATTGATGTTAAAATCATACGAACCTTAAATACAACAATTGGCGCCATAAGCAGACATGTTTTCTTCGGAAATAAAGAATTATGTGTGCAATGAGGTAAAACGTGTTGAGTATTCTTTACTGATCTATATCTGATTTCATTAAATATGCTCGCCAATACGAATATATGGCAGGCTATTTACCCCTCCCTTTTCCAAGTGTACAAGTTTATTTTTTTCACTCATCAAATACATATAGGATCTGACATGAGTTGTCATTTCATATAAAGTTTTATTAAACGAGTTCAAAAAATGTGTTGCCAAAGGCTCGCTTAATAACACATTTCTTAGACGAGTTTAATAAAACTTTCTTTTTATCACATGACGAAACACAAAAAGAAAATCAGATTTTCCAAAGCTATTTCATTTCGTCAGTAAACCGTATAACAATGCCGCCAATACTTTTGCCGATGTCATATTCAGCTAAGTTAAGGAGTTTATTAAACGTGATTATAAATAAACACTCATGGGATATGCTAATTATCACATAACGTGACTTATGAGGCGTATTTCGATAACAGGGACTGAACACCATAATGGTCCAAAATCGTTATATTTTATACTTATTCTAATTAATCCAAAATACGTCGATATATATGTAACGGAATGTTGTAGAAGGTCGTACAAGTCTTGTTTTTCATTATTTCATAGGAAATAAGCAGTTAAAAAAATGTCCGCTCCGTGTTTTCCTGTTTAAAAATACTGTGGAATTTCCTCTTGCTCATTTGAATGTGTGGATTCAATTCGGCATTCTCTAACACTATCGACTCATTACATTCATGTATGCGTGAGTGTAAGGAACGACAACTCTGCGAAGGAGATTGTCAATTCTGTTGTAGTGATCACGTGATAAATATTCAGCGATATTTTTAGATTTACTGGGTTACTAACCCAGTAGATTTTACAATGCAAAATAACGAAAAATCTCCATATATTGTAGTACATCAGTCAGCAAAACTCAATGCCTTACATGCAAAAACATCAAGGTAATAGCAATTTTTAACAATTTTCTTTTTTTCCCGCTTTTTTCTCTCATATGGGATTCAGTCCCTTTAACGTTTACAATATTTCTAGATGAAATTTACGTGTTTTGGCGCCAAAACGACTAAAGTTATGACATCAAACCGCTGACGTGACGTCATTTTCCTAGTATTCGGTCATGCTATATTACACACGTTATATCTAAAGAAATTCGTAATGGGTATATTATATCGGATACAAGCATTACCATGTGATAAATAGTTATGTGGCAGGAACATTAAATAACAAAACATATGTCTATATAGAAAGAAGCCAGTTAATATACAAACAATGACACTAACGTGTGTTTATCACATAAATCCATCTCCGGTAGTGTCAAAATCACATTACTTTTAAATATATCATATGACACTTCTAGTTTGGTATACAGTCTGACACTCAAGTCTTTGTTGCAATACGGAAACCAAACTATAATCAAAGTACTGAAAGTACTGAAGGTAGAATTGCGATCGTTTAAGAAGAGATATGAATATTCATTTTTAAATAAATCCCCACCATGGCAGACAAGAAATGATGCATCAGGCCAGATTGAAATGTTTCCAAGATCATGATTTCTTGTTGGTCTGTGAAAGTTAATTGACCCCTACTTCGAAAATATCATTCGGTTCGGAATGTTTTAAAATCATTATCCCTGTATCGTACAAGAATAGGACTAAAAAGAAAATCTCGAAAATAGGAATAAACTTTGATAAACATTTTACACACATATATACATATTTAGTTTTTACATCTTGAAAAACAGTTAACAATAATAAAATACATACATTTTAAATGAGATAATTATACAAGTGTTCTGGTTATTGCTTGTTAAGAGTTCGATGAATTTAGGAATGTTTGGTCTAGACCAATAATATTTTCCTATATAGATTTGTCTTAGATCATTGTTTAACCCTTTCCCCCATACACCAAATCTGCAGCAGACGACTTTGAAAACATTGTGACCAAAACCTGAAAAATGTCCATAACAGATAACTTAATTGTTAACTAAAGTTTAACATATGGTGGCCAAAGGAGAAACTGCTCATCATGAGCAATTTCATCTTTGGCCACAATGTTTTCAAAAGTCATCTGCTGCTTTTGCGTCTAAATGCGTCTGCAGGTGGAAAAGAATTAATGGACATTCAAGTAAAAAATGAAATTTGTCTTCTATTGTGTTACATAATTTGCATTCACGGTCTGATATAGGAGTCTTAACAGGTTGTTTCCCTCTTCCAGTTTCAATTTCCAGTTGGTGACTTTAAAGTCTAAATTGTGTTAATGCAAATCTATATTTCTTTATTTTTATGTTGTCTAAATACACCTTTAAATCAAAGGATTTGATTTGAATATATGTTTTAGCTTTAGAGGTTTGACTAAGATCGGCATCCCAGTTTTGGATAAAAATATCTTTTACCCTTTGTTTAAATATTTTTATGAAAACGTTAATGTTTTCGACACCTTGATTCATCCATACATAGCTTAAACCAAAATTATTCAATATATATTTAACATTTGATGCCCAATTTTCTTTATTTTCATTTATATCATTTAACATTTGTTTGTATATTGCCTTTATGTATTTGCGTTCGTCTGTTCTCGTGACTTTTAACCAGTATTAAATTATCAAAGAAAACGCGTTGTCACTTCCAATTCACCGTATATAAAATTATTAGGATTCTGATTTTTGACGTGTAGTAGTTGCTTACAAAATCTAGTATGCAACCTTTCTGCGCATTATAGCCTCACTGAAGCCCCATACCTCGACCCCGTAATTAAGTATTGGTAGTATAAGCTTATCAAAAAGTTCAAGTGTAATATTTTTGAATACAGTTAGATATTGTTTTTAATGCAAAAACTGCTTTTAAAGCTTGTCCTCCTATATAGTCAAAAGTTTGTTGAAAGGACTCCTGAAGAAAATGATATGCCTAAATATGTAAATTGTTTCACTATTTCTAATGGATTACCGTTGTATTTAAAAACTACTTTTTTCGATATTTTTCCATTTTGTCTAAATATCATGACGTTTGTTTTCTTTACCTTTACCGATAATTTCCATTGTTCGCAATAACTAAAACGTATTTCAAGACCATTTTGTAGACTGGACTCGCTTTCTGCAAATAAAACTATATCGTCCGCGTATAGTAGTAAAAACAATTTCAACATGCCCATATCCAAGCCGTCAAATTAATTTAGGGACATGTAGTCCTCTAAGTCATTTACATACATTGCAAAAATAAATGGTGACATACAGTCCCCTGTGGCGCTCCAATGAAACAAGTGAAACTTTCACTTAAGTTATCATATTTTACCCTTCCTCGACGCAAAATGGTGCATTCTGGTGACTTCTGAGGGAGTTTTCAAAATGTTGAGGGAAGGCTTTCTTAGGTCATATTTGAAAATAATAATAAATCAATTTTAGCAGTAAAATCCTGCCAAGAAGTAATGAGTTGAGAAAAAAATGTGCTGGGAGATCCATAATGTCAAACTTGCTAAGATTTGGTCTGTCCAATGAATGTACAAATTGAAAAATGTATTGTTGATGTATTGTCTTCATCATCATTGTAATGTTGTTTATCATCAATAAAATTATTCCTTTTTTTTAAATAAACTTTTAATCAAAATGTGTGTCTCAGTGTTGTCTTCTTCAGCAGTTTGACAGAAACAAAGCCTAAATCTGAAATTGTGTCAATGTGTTATTTGTCAACTTTGTCCCACAAGTTTTTCCTGTGATTTGAACTCTCATAAAAAAGCACGGAAAGGGACAACTATACTTTCCCCGACTTTGATTAAATATATTTTCAATTAAATTGTAAAAAATGTTTTTCTTGTTTTTTGAAAGTTTTGTCATTGTTATTTAAGACGGACATTATATACTAGAATAGCCAACTGACTATCATTTTAAAATGGGTTTCTTATTTAAACCTTTCCCACTTGCATACGTATTTGCAGCCGACGACTTTTGAAAACATTGATACAGAAAAAGAAATTGCTCATAGCAAGCTTTCTCCTTTTGCAACAATGTTTTCAACTATATTCAATGATTACACTTCCAATAAATGTGATTTTTTTCTGCATCTTTGCTTAGATTTTTTTAAATTCGTCTGCTGCAGTTTTTATATTGTGGGGTAGGTTGTAATTTGTTAAAGGGTAAGCAGGATTGGGAATTGAGTGTTGCACTTATCCTAATGAAATACTCGCCTGCCTGTGCATGTTTTAGCTTAACTTAACTGTTCAATGTTCTTTCCATCACCAACTCAGTCATCTGTTAGTAATCAACTCTATGAACGAAATAATCGCGTTAAAATCTTGAATCGCGTCAAAATCATAACGAACAAACTGTCAAAATCAAATGTTGAACTGTGTAATACAAATTTAGAATAAAAGGATGAATCAGTTATGTTGTAACAACCAATATCCGCGGGTCATTTACCTGATTTTGGCCGAAAGAAAGATCGATTTCTTGCAAGATTTATTCGTTCCTTATTCGTTCTGCCTATTATAATCAAAGTATTTTAAACGCTTTATAAACAAGTGTTTAGAACATTGACTCGCAATCGTCGTAATTTAAAGCGCTCAAATGATTTGATGAAATCTCTTTCTTTAGACGCGGACCTTGTCGAAAGCACCTATCCAAAATGCAAAAGTCATCGTTAATCGTTGACTTTCGGTGAGTGCTAGCAGCTATCGCAGAATACTCATAAAACACTATTTATCCCATTAAACAAAAACTATCCCTGTCATAATTGTTTGCTTGTGGCACAGATTTGAACCGGCGATTTTGTCAAAACGAAACGACAATGATTCGCCGGGTGCCGGTCCTTATTGAGAACCCTGAAATTTACATTTATTTTATTAAACCATGCAATTTGAAAATATTGTCGATTGTACTCATGTTTTTGAGGAAACCTGCTTGTGGTATATATGTGAACGGAAAATTACCTATTGAAAACTAATGCATAACTAAAACGACTTCGATGGGCTTCGTTTCTAGAAACGAGTACATGTTGACTATATACGCAACTTTGTCGAAGGAATAGATGGAATGAGAGAAAGAGAAATACAAGGCTGAGCAATGCATACTATCATTATGAATAAGGACATGAACGAATATGTATGGACTAACGCCTAGATGTCGTACTAGCCCGATCCTTCATTCCACTCGCTTATGCTAGCAGGCGAGTGGATGTTTACATCTCTGCCGAGAGGGAAGAAAGGGCTACAATTTACAAAGGGTAATTGCGCGGTGCAGTGTTATATTGGCGTAGTGATATCTAAATAATTGTGTATACACTTAAATATGATATTTACACATTAAGAGACTTTGGTAATTTTATTTGGATACCTAGAATAAGTGAATTTATTTTACTTATTTTACTTTTGCTTATGTTTGCATTCGTAATTCAGTCTGATTTGTTTGCTCTATTATTGTATGTGTTCTGGGGCATTTACATCACGGGACTTCAAAATTCAACCTGCAACAGTGGTCATGATTGCGCATGTGCGCAGCTCTACCAAAAATGACGTCAAGTCAGCTGTTTGACGTTATGTAACGTCAGTCTCTTTGAGGCCCAAACCGGCAAAATTCATGAACATTTTTTCGAAATACGCCTCATAAATCACTTTGTGATAAATAAAATATTTCATTAATGTTTATTTATTATCACTTTTAATAAACTCGTTTATTAAGCTGAATATGACGCTCGCCAAGGCTCGCAGATTATCATCTTAGTAAATTCGTTTATCAAAAGTGATAATAAATAAACACTCATGAAATATCCTTTATTTGTGTACGTCACGGATGGTGTTTCGGGAGAAGCCTTGTCAAACTGGGAAGACAACCCCGGCGGCACCGTAGAAGATCGGGATGATCCGTAATGGACCCTGATGTTCCGGCTCGATCCGACAGACCGTTCCTGATGTTTTAAAATGTTTAATAATACAACCAGGACACACCGGGACAAATATCCCAAACCGGTGTGATCCGTGCATCTCTGGCACAATGCCGGTATAGGACCGGGTATCTACGGTGGCTATACCGTTTTAGTCAGTGGTAATCTGGGGTGGTCGGGAGTACTCCACGCACGGAAGACAAACGGGGGACACCGGTGTGCCACTGGAGATCCACCGGCGCATGACCAATGCTTTACCGGGTTGGACCGGCGGCCACCGGGAAACGACATTGGTCACACCGGAATGGACACATCGGCACACATCGGCACGACACCGATAATGAATCTTGTCAAACGGGGACATCCGGCTTCTAAACTGAGGGGCACTCCGATACAGCTACGGGAATGTGAGAATGCAATATATTTGTCGCTAACTTCACCGGGAGATACCGGGACAGTGAGAACGCGGCTTTATATAAGCTCCATTCTCACTGTCGAGGCTCTGGTGAAAAATTGCCGGTATACTGGGATGACCCGGAACATTTTTGTAGAAAAATCAATTGCATTCTTACATTCCGGGAGTGCCCCCCCCCCCCCCCCCCCCCCCCCCCCCCCCCCCCCCCCGATTTAGAAGCCGAATGTCCCCGTTTGATTCCGGTTTTGGCGCGGTTCATTTACGGTGTCACGCTGTCTAAACCGGGGCAAGTGCATATTACAACCGATTATCACGGTGAAGCCGGTTCTGGATATTTGTTCCCGGTGTCTCCCGGTTGCATTACACATTTTAAAACATCCATGACGGTCTGCCGGTTCGAGCATGAACAACAGGGTCCATTACGAATCATCCCGAACGAACTTCTACGGCGCTGCCGAAGTTGTCTTCCCGGTTTGACAAGGTTTCTCCCGAACCAACATCCGGGACGTACCGGGGCGTAAATCCGCGACAGTGAGAATGGGGCTTTAAGAGACTATTTTTAAAACCGGGAAAGTTTTGATTAATCCAAATGTAGCTTAAGTCACATAGATATATATGCACCAGACTACTGTCAAAACAATTAAATACAAAACTTAGAACCACTTCAGATGACATTCATTTTAGATTAGAGTCGAAAACATTGTGACAAAAAGGAAAATTGCTTCTTAAAGTGAGTCCACATGTGGAAAAGGGTTAAAAACTGGCAAGCTTTGGCTTTTTGTTGAGCTTTATGGCATTTTATGCAACATAAAATAATTTATTTATGTGTTGTGTTTACTCTAGTTGGCTCTTGGAGCCTAAGGTTACACGTAACTTTAGTTTCTCGATCCCGATATCGGCAGTTTCTGGTATCCCGACAAGTGTTGACCAATGGGTATTCGAGGTCAGCCTTTACCTTATCTCTTTGTGTCAGTGAAACGTATATTTCATTGCTTTGGAATTTTACCACCACCTCCCGTGCTCCAACCTCCCCATATGTATACAATTTGCCATACCCATTCATTTTTATTCTAATTCATTTATAAGTTAGGGCAAATGATGTATATTTTATGATAACTCATAGTTGAAAGTTCACTATTTCTATGTCTTCACTTTTACACAGTTATTTAATTCATTTGTTTATTTTGTTTACATGCTTTGTATATCTGGGCGCCTTTTAGCAGTTCATTCAACTGCCATGTTCCTCGCTATCACTTCTCATATTTCTTACCAGCATGGACCTGTTGGTCAAGTCTTGTGTGCATGCGGGTTTTTTGTCGCCATGTTATGATATAAATATGTTCATCTTATTTGGACATGTACATAAGGCATTTAAGATAAAGTGCCTCTTTTCTTTCTGGCATTTACGATTAAAATGCTTGAACATATGAGCATATGGCAAAAAAAATACCATGTATTTGATTGCAATTGATTTCAAAACATATAAATGTCGCTTTCCTTGTGACTTGGCCTTGTTGATGAAAACCATCTCAACGTAATTACTACACGTGTTGAAAATTACCTGCTAGCCCATTCATCTAAAAGGGTCCGAATGGATACTGCTATACAGACGATTGATGTTACCTTCTTTAGATTAATTTGCGAACAGTGCATATTAAGATCTGACGGGTGCGTATTTGTCTGTATGAAGTTAAACGTCCTTTTCTACAATTTTCGGTTATATCACGAGGTTTCCTGGGTAAGTTACCAGTACTACTGGTCCATCACGGTATCATAACACCACCTATAAGTCAGTCGTTATAATAACCCTACAATCCTGAACGCGGATGCTATGGATGATCTGGATCTACACTGGTCGAAAATATCCTAAGGCTGGGTTTCGCCGAGTTTCTCTCTTTTATGAAATTTATCAAATGTCCACATTGTCTGTATGGGCTGACTTCACTTAAACTTGACCTGTGTTGAAATGCGACTTCTCTAGGATACAAATCAGCGAAAGATAGTCATTTATTTTGTAAATCATTAGATAATTACAATACAGCAATAGAATAAAACGCATAATTTAATAAAACAGAACAGAACAGAATAGAACAGAATAGAAAACAATGTGTGAAAAATAGGGCTCAACAGGGGTATGGGGGATACCACTTGTATGTAAACAACACGTTGTGTACAGTGCTTAAAATATAACATTTTCTTAGGATAAAAACTATGCCATCTGAAAGAACAATGATGCAAGTAGTTATATAAGTATTCGTACGAGTTTTATCCTGATGGTGATGGTTTTATCCCTTTCCCGCTTTAAAACAAATCTGCAGCAGACGACTTTGAAACCACGTAACATTAAAAATCAAGAAACATCAATTAATGAGAGTATAATTATGTAACCCCTTCCCTCATATGACAATTCTGCAGCAGACGACTTTGAACATATTTTGTCAAAAAGTAGAAAATCTCTATAATTGAATGGACAACCTATGACTAAAAATGGAAAACATTGTGGCCAAAAGAGAAATTGCTCGTTTTGAGCAATTTCTTCTTTTGTCACTATGTTTTCAAAAAACCGTCTGCTGCAGAGGCGTCAGAAAGCATCTATATGAGGGAAAGGGTTAACAGAGTTGATCACAGTATGACAATACACGTCTATTGCACATGCATCTGCATATAGGACAGAGTTTAAAATATCGCGATTGATCCCATGTTTAACATGAAAAACTATAGTGCTTCATCACAATTGATATTAACTAATAACCATTGTCTAATAATCTATTCTCTTGATCATCGGAAAGAATTAATTGCCGAGCCGGGGTTCGAACTCATGACCACTAGATTGATATTTTTGTTCAGGTGTTTTCAAAGTCTTCTGCTGCAAAATGTTGTTGGAAATGTTTTTTAAACAACACGCTTTGGTGACTGTACTTTGAAATTGTGAACATTAATTAAACAAGGCGGTAGGCGACGTGGGATCGCCTTGGTTGTGGGTCCTTAGCAACGAAACTCAAGCGCGCACACCCTGAGCCCGTATGGCACCTGTTCACCAAGTTTCATCGGAATCGGCTGGGTCGGTTCGGGCTGTGGAGCGTCGCTGTACAAACAAACAGACAAACAATAAGGGATATCTAAAACGAAGCAAATCCCAACACTGCATGGTACAGTACCTTTATGAATTTTTTAGTAGATATCATCGGAGTTGATCGGCTTACCTGAGCAAAAACGAATTAAACAAAAATAACATATGTAACAATTTTCGAGTGCAATGATCCGATTAGTGTATTTCATTCAGGGGCGTAGTCTAGCTCCCCTAAGGCACTGTAGGCACGTGCCTACACATTTTTTCTCAAAATGCCCCCAACAAGCAGCTGCGGCGATATACATCTGCGTAATGTATCGACCAGATCAGCCTGCGCTGTCCGCGCAGACTGATCCGGCCGACACATTCCGTCTTAGAGGGATAGATGTATAGAGTAGTGATTCCTGAAACAGAAAATCCACAGGAGGCGAATAGTGTATATCCGGGTAGGCCTGTGTGGCATGCTTAGGCTGATCCGGGTCGATACTTTACGCAGAGTCCACACTGTTGATTTTTCTCACGAGACGGCCTACACATTGATTATTACAAAGCTACGCCCTTGTCATTGATTAAGTCAACTTTCACACTCTTACATATTTATTCACTGGTGAAGTGTTAGATACGTGTTTGTTTATTCACTGATTGTGGTAAGTTAATGATTTTACAGTTTTGAGTGTGTGTCTTTAGTATTAAACTTGATCCGAATTTATAATGATTGATTGATTGGGGTTTACCTACCCATGCATTTCCTGGTTTTCTCACACCAGCCGAATTTCTAAATCGATCATCCCGTATGCGACTAGCTGCGATACATGTTTCGATTGATTGATTGGGGTTTAACTCCGGCCAGTTCACCTACCCTTGTAAAGTTTTTGTGACAAGCGTCATTCGTCTTCCACCAATGGGCTATCAGTCTATGTGGAAATGCAGCCAGTTGCTTGGAAAGAATGTTGTATGAAGTACTGGTGTGAGAAAGCCAAGAAACATATGAGTATGTGCACTGGCCGCCGTGATATGACTGAAAAATTGTTGAAAACAGCGTTAAACCCCAATCAATCCGACTAGTACTCCAGACAACAGTCTTTCTTAGTAACTGGCTATGTCCGACATAGACTGTAAACCCATTGGTGGAAGACGAATGACGGTTGTCACCTTGACCTTTGTCAGACGTCGCAAACACACGTGTTTTGAAGTTGGTGTGAACTCAAGGAAATGTGCTGCTAGCGGAAACAAGCAAAGTGTATAGTAACCAGTCTTTGTAAAACTGTACACATTGGTTTTCGCGAACAGTGTAGATCAAGATCAGCCTGTGCATCCGCAAAGACTTGATCAAGGTATTCACTGTTCACCTATTACAAAGATAATCTCAGAGGCAATATTGAGGTTTTGGCAAACAATGCAGATTCAGGGGAGTCAGCTCGTAACGAGCTGTCTCACCTGAAATCAGCATTGTTTGCCTGTTAGTTACCAAAATAGACCAAAACTTTAATAAATTGAGAAATGGACACAACCGATTTTGAACATGGAAGAGTCTTTTTTAAACAATTCGGCGCTGAAAGAGTTAAGAAAATAATAACTTGTGTAAATGTTAATGAGAAGGAGCTGATGTACACGTTAGTCTGAACCTTTGTTTATAGCTTTACGCCGCTTTCAACAAGTTTACAATTATATAAAGGCGCTTCCAGGATAAGTAACCAGTACATGTACTACTGGTCGATTTATTCTGACACCAGCCCCGCAACCCTGGGCACCAAGGAGGGGAGGATATTACTACCAATTTTAAAAGTATTTGGCATGAACCGACCGGTGATTGAACACGTGACCTCCCGCAACCCGATGCGGGCGCTCGACCACTACACCATCGTGGCGGTAATAATATAAACCTACACTGTTCAGAAATGCCAACTTGGTCTCTGGAAGGGGCTCATATATGCGGCGCAACAGGGAACCAGCTATAGGGCATTTGGGACCAGTGATTAAGCGAGATCACCCTGTGCATCCACTCCGTGTTGATTTATAATTTACAAAAAAAAATTGAAGAAACACAACACCTTTAGAATATATTGATCTTGAAAGGGATAACGTAAGTGTACTATTTTGTGTTTACTCGCTAGTGATTTGGTTTATCCGTTGTTTAGGTCAATAATTCCTGCAGCAATCCAACTGTGTACTCTGAAAACAACACTTTGATATTTGATTTACGAATGCTATTATAAGTTACGATCCTATATCTTTGTTCTTTTGTTTACCTTCCTCAGATTCAAATCAATCTCACATTTTCAACAGTTTGCTCCGACCGCCGGTTTTAGGAAGTCCTCTGCATTCAAACCCTTTCATTAACTGCGTATTTCAGTGTTTCTCAATCGATTGATATACGAATTTAACCCCAGGCACGTCATTTTCATTAAGTCTTACAACAATAAACGCATCGCTAACAGCCATGTTTATCCGAAGATTTGGTCACGTGACGACTGATACTATTTTTAGCCTATGATATCATTATTTGTGACGTAGGTGAAAAGCGCTATACGGGATTTTACAATACGTTAACCCTTATCACATATACCAATTCTGCAGCAGACGATATTGAAAAGGTCTAGGAAAATGGAAAATCTTATAAATATCGTGGGGAAAAAGCTGAAAACATTGTGGTAAAAGGAGTTATTGCTCGAGAAATTTCTCCTTTTGTCACAATTTTTTCAAAAGATTTTCTGCTACAGAGGCATCAGAAATTGTCTGTATGTGGGAAAGATGTATACACAGGTGAATCAGGCGTCTATGTATGCATAAGATAAAACGTGTTGAACAGAAAAGTAGAAAACGTGTTGAACGAAGGATCGTCTGTGTGAAGGAATAACTTGAATTTGTAAGTACTACATACCCTTAACACTGAATATTCAAAAATATAATAACGTTCGATAACAAGTAACTGTATCTCACTCACGTGTGCGTGTTTTTAGAACCGAGACTAGCTTAAGTTTCAACTATTCGTGAATCCTGAGATAGACATCTTCTGTTAATGTTACCAGAAACGTACATAAGATTAATTACCTATGTTCCTGATGTTACTCTTACCTAAAGTATATATCTAAAAACCCTTTCTTTTATAGAATTGATTTTTTGATGCCTCGATTGCAGACATTATTGGATTGGAAGAAACTGCTCAAAACGAGCAATTTCCTTTTCCTGTTATATTTTCAACTCTTAATAAAACTTTTACTTTTAACTTTCTAGTTAATTTACAATTCTCAAAATGATTTCAAAGCAGACGACCCGGGAAAAGCCCTCATAGCAAGTAAAAAGTAAAAGGGAACAGTGGAAAGACTGTTCATTGCATTACCTCTAAGTATTCCGCTTCTTATAAAAGAAAAAACACGCATGTTCCTTAATTTCTAAACTCAATTCTAATTAAGTATATGTACGTAAACAAACAAAAAGGGTGCACAATTAGAAATTTCTTATAACGAGCAGTTCTCTCTTTTAAAAGTTCAATATTTCAATATTAATTCCTACGGTGTTTTTGAAGCAAACAACTTTGAAACTTAACAGGTAAACGGTCTACATACGGTTATCTCTAACCAGTATGTCATAAAACCTATTCATAATAACGGCCCCATATTGACTGCGGATACGCTTATTCCATAGTAACAAAGAAATCTCAGTGAGTTTATCAATCGAAATAACGAAAAGGATAAGGCCTTTTTCGAGATTCCCTACCTAATATAGAGAGTTTTAATACTCGAAAGTTCAGTCGGTAACCACAAGGGCTGTCGATCCAGGTGTTTTAAGTTCGAATCTTGATTATGGCAACATTATTTCGAATGACTGACAAAAGCCATTGACAAGCATGACTGGCTGAACGTGTTTATTGAAAATAATGGATCATTTGTACCATTTAATAATGTATTAATCTTCGACCCGTATACACTATACTTATGTACATACAGGTACAGAGCAGGGACGTAGACACCTGTTATCTTGTTAAAATATCACATGGAGAAATAAAATTGTTGGTAGCAAATAAAACTTTGAAATCACATTTGACACTTACACTACATATTCTGAAAGCTTAACATTTCAACTAAAGTTAGATATACAATGAACACCTGTAATATCTTTGTGTTTTGAATATTGACAGGTTTAAAAGACACAGCTATTGTGATTCTGAATTATTTTAATTTTGTTCCAAAAATAATAGACTGACATTATTCATAAGGATAAAATATTAACAAAACGTCTAGTATATCAAACTATTTTTATCTACTGCAATAGAAGATTGTTTAGACTTCTAGAAAATATCTTTGTTATTTTCATATCTTCAATAGTATTTTTAGTTTTACTTGCTACAATTGTTGGGACGGGTGATATGTTAGTATACAACTTACTTACGTATCCCTTTTATCTAAGTCCATATCTAAGTCCATATCTAAGTCCATATCTAATTCCATATCTAAGACCATATCTAAGTCCATATCTAAGTTCATATCTAAGTCCCTGATACATGTTAACAATTGGAAATATCAATTAAGATAGCTAACATAAAATATGCAAATGATTAGCACATGTCATTAGAGTTTGTATCGTGCCTGAGTTATATAATAAGTAAACTATATTGGGGGCCTGTCAGGGTGAAAGAAGTATTGTTGCATTCCTATTTTACGAAGTATATATACTGAAAGGATAAAGAAACACAGTGTAACAATTTTTGCAACAATTATTTAAATGCTTGGCATAACATTATGAAATCCGGTCATACGACTATCTTGGTCATTCCGTACTCAAACCCGTGCCTAAAGTTACTTATACCACTTAATGCTCTTGGAGATTACACATCGCTTTCCGCTATTTATATTGAATTTGAAGCTCTGGGAATCATGTTACGGTCGAGGTAAGGCCAGTGAGGTCAGGCTATTGCATTTCTAAAGCAAGGTGAAAGGCAACAGCAGATTGCTATGCAGTTCGGTGTGAATGTTTCTACCAGAGAACGTCTTGTCCGTCGTCTGAGAGAAGCTGGTAGGGTTGCTGACCGACCATTATCAGAAATGATGCACGAAACGTCGCAACGTCAAGACAAGACAGGGCTATTCGTTTTGCCCACCTGTGTAATCTTCACGTTACTGCTTCTGAAACAGCTATCAATACGGTAGGCTTCATAATCGCCACAGGAATCCGCTGTGGTCGAGTGGTAAGCGTCGGGGATTTCGAAACCGGGTGTCCCGGGTTCGATCCCCAGTCGTGGCCGTACGGTCATGGTGGAGTGCCCTTAGGCAAGGCACATTTTCTAGCCTAGTACTGGTTTGTTTACACAGGGATCATGAATAAGTGAACTGTCGCCGTGATATAACTGAAATAATGTTGAAAGCGATTGCGCGAGGTTTTTCTTCGCGAAAGTTGTCCTTACGTTAGTCTGCCTCTCGCTCGTACACGTCGCTCCCGTCTTTTATTTAACAGCATCACTTAATTTCGAGTTGATTGTGTACCGTCCAATGTAGCCAGAGCAAAATCAAGAGTTTTTCCGGCCGCCGTACAGTTCAGATGTGTCCCCAATTGGACATCTGTGGGACGAACTTGACAGGATGGTAATGGGGTCTCGGAATAGCCGTTTCGCGTTTTTTTTCAGTAAAGAAATGTGTGCGTGATACAAGAAAGGTTCGGCTTCATAGTCCGTGTAAATTGAAGTGCTGCATCATGAATATACAAGTTTAAAAGTTTATTGAGAAATACAATGGGAAACATACCGATGAGTAGACAGTAAATAGTAACTAAATATACATTCAAAAGACTTGAGTAATACACAAATTATGAATATTATCATACAGTATAGCCAGCCTAGGAACACCGTGAACATGTGAAACAAGTAGTGTTAAAGCGTGACGGGGTAAATGTGCCATTATGAACTCTTTCAGCGCCGAATTGTTTAAAGTAGACTCTTCCATGTTCAAAATCGAGCGTCTCCATTTCTCATGTAATATATTTTTTGGATTATTTTGATGAATAAAAGGCAAACAATGCTGATGTCAAGTGAGACAGCTCGTTTCGAGCTGACTCATTTGAATCTGTATTGTTTGCAAACACCTCAATGTTGCCTTCGGTGCTGAAAGAGTTAAAAAGAAAACTGATATTATCAGTTAATGTTGGACTCTTAGAGGTCATGAGAAATATATTTATTTATTTATTTATTTATTCATCCTCCTCGTGGGAGATTTGTTAACATCAAAAGAAAATATAATATATACATACACAATATGAAAGAAGAAAAGAAAATATAGTTACATCCAGCGTCTAATGCTTATAGCGACATGCCGAGTCTGATATTCAATATATAAATATACTGGTTATGATGTGATGATATTATAGCAGAGCTTTATATATCAACAATAACTTGCTGCAAATCATATTCAGATACTGTGGTTCTCACAAATGTGAATACACATTTGTAAAAATCATAGTTCTGCTCGATGGAAATATTTTCCTGCCTTGCGCCTAGTAATGCACAAGCAAAATCTACTTTTCCTAGCCTAGTTAAGTGCATCGCATTTTCCCTTCCAAATGTTCGAGATATATCGTTAATTAACGTCTCTCTTGCTTGTTTAAAATTTAAACATTCTGATGAAATATGCACATATTTGTTTACATAAACATTTTTACAGAATTTACACACTGCATTGCTTCTAACAGCTTTTTGAACCCAAATAGTTGAAATGAATATTGAGAGACTATTATTTTTTTCTCTTTTTAAAAAGGACCAAACAACTGCCGGACTTATAGATGTATGTATTCGCCTAAATAGAGTAAAGTCGAAATCGCTATTAATACGCTGTTCCCATAATATTTGTTCACGTTCCGCTATTTCATGACGAACGCGCCGTTTCTATGCATATTTAGACAGAGTTTCCGCGTTTTCTGTAAAGCAATATAAAATGTCAGTCATTATATATTTTTCAGTAATCTGGTACATATCCGGTATAAAACCTTTCATCGTTGTTGGATCTTTTATGTAAGTAAGTAGTCTTCGTGTAAATATGTGCCTAGTAAGAATTTGTGTTAAGAGTCGATATTTTGTGCACAAAACGTAGTTTCCTATCCTCTACATGACTTGACAGTCGATTTAAACCCAGCATTGACTCGCTCATGTCGGAACGGGTTAATTTTGGAAATTGCTGTATTGACTTAACTATATAATGCTGTGTCCTATTTATCTGATCTACGTCCGTAGTTTTAAGATCGTTCCATAACTCGCTGCCGTATAATATGGTTGGTTTTATTACCTTATTATATATGTTACACATGGTTAACGGATTTAGGGTTTTAGGCTGGATTCCATACCCAAGCATAGCATGATAGACATTTTTACCCTTTTTACACCGATCTATTATTTTAGATTTACAGTTTTTACCATAACCAGCGTCCGATATCATACCTAAATGGGTAGAAGACTCTGTTCTTCAGTTCCTCGTCCTTATATTTAACTGTGTACGGTAACTGCATCATCCTACGATAGGAAAATGCAAAGGTACACGATTTATCAGTGTTTATTTCAAATTTAAACTTTTCTGCGTATTGTTGTACAATATTTAATTGGTTTTGTAATGCTAACGGACTGGTAGTTACGATACTTATATCTTCTGCTAGAGTAGGATTTCCCGCTGGAACGCTTCCCACCGTTGCACCATACCCTGACCTTTCAAGGTCATCAAGGAGGTCATTAATAAACAAGGTGTAGTAGAATCCTGATAAAACTCCTCCCTGACGGACGCTACGGTTTACGTTAATAGGCACTGACGTCCCATGTGACATACGTTTTAAGGTTCCGATAACTATCATTTAGTGTCTTCCATACTTTGTTATCAATTCCTAAATCTAACAATTTCGCAAAAAGAGCATCGTGCCAGACCGAATCGAACGCGCCTTTAATGTCTAACTGGGCTACATACACATTGCTTTTTAGTTCTAGATTATGATATATCGTTTCTTGGAGATTAAAGCCCGCCGTAATACAGCTAAATCCTTTTTGAAAACCTTGTTGTTGTTTATTTGGGAAGGAAGGAAAACGAATTTGATTAAGTCTGTTAGCGATAACTCTTTCAAAAACTTTGCATACAGCGGACATGAGAGACACCGGCCGATAACTTTTCGGATCAGTTTTGCTCTTTCCATTACCCTTATATATCGGGATTATGTAACTCTCTCTCCAGCTGTTTGGACACGTACATTCATTAAGTATTTTGTTAAATAGTAACTTTAACGCCATTACTACCGGTTTCCCCCCATTTATAATATGTTCATTTGTAATCCCATCTGGTCCTGGTGCCTTTTTACGTTTCAATGCCTTTCGTGCTATGATAATTTCCTCCTCGGAAATTTCTTTGAAGGCTCCTAAAGACTTATCAGTTTTAGTAGTAATCCTTACTTTATCTCGAATATCACTTTCGAACTTTGTACAGGGTTCGGCATATTTAAATTCAAAGATGTTCTCGTAATATTTGGCGAATCCGTCCGGTATTTCATTATCAGTGAAAGTTTGACCGTTTACAAGTATTTTCTCAATTTCTCTACTTTGCCTGCCTTTAAAGTTTCTCATGTATTTCCAGAATAGCTTGTTATTTACGCCCGCAGCCTTATCTAAACCGCTTAAAAGTATTTCTGTATACTTGCTTGATTCATTTCGTTGTACTTCTAGCGCGTTTAGCAATTGAGTGATTTTCTTTAATATCATGTATTCGATTTTTTCCGATTGCTTCATCTGCCTGTTTCAATCTTAAATCTATGTGTCAAGAGTCTTAACATAGCCAAGGCAATTTTTAAGTTATTAATGCTACTATAATTAAGATATATAACGTGAGTTCAACAGTTCAATTCACACGGGGGATACCTACATGAAGTTAAGGCTCCGGTGTGCGTCTATATTCTCACAGTCTCTTCTTAGTCTGCCCTATCATGATGTTCAAATATACATATGTTCGAATGACTCGGCTAATTCTCTATTTTAGAATGACAGAAGCGTCCGTTGTAACCATGGGAACGTTTATGTATTTCGGGTACGGCAGTAATTTGTTGAGACAAAGACTTCAGTTACAGAATCCCAGTGCGAGGTTCGTTACTACAGCCGTGTTAAAGGTTAGTCAAGTAACGTAGATAAGATGTAGTAGTTATAGAATCCCAGTGCGAAGTTTGTTACTACAGCCGTGTTAAAGGTTAGTCAAGTAACGTAGATAAGATGTATCAGTTATAGAATCCCAGTGCGAAGTTTGTTACTACAGCCGTATTAAAGGTTAGTCAAGTAACGTAGATAAGATGTATCAGTTATAGAATCCCAGTGCGAGGTTTGTTACTACGGCCGTGTTAAAGGTTAGTCAAGTAACGTAGATAAGATGTAGTAGTTATAGAATCCCAGTGCGAGGTTTGTTACTACGGCCGTGTTAAAGGTTAGTCAAGTAACGTATATAAGATGTATCAATTACAGAATCCCAGTGCGAAGTTTGTTACTACAGCCGTATTAAAGGTTAGTCAAGTAACGTAGATAAGATGTATCAGTTATAGAATCCCAGTGCGAGGTTTGTTACTACGGCCGTGTTAAAGGTTAGACAAGTAACGTAGATAAGATGTAGCAGTTACAGAATCCCAGTGCGAGGTTTGTTACTACGGCCGTGTTAAAGGTTAGTCAAGTAACGTAGATAAGATGTATCAGTTATAGAATCCCAGTGCGAGGTTTGTTACTATGGCCGTGTTAAAGGTTAGTCAAGTAACGTAGATAAGATGTAGTAGTTATATAATCCCAGTGCGAGGTTTGTTACTACGGCCGTGTTAAAGGTTAGTCAAGTAACGTAGATAAGATGTATCAGTTATAGAATCCCAGTGCGAGGTTTGTTACTACGGCCGTGTTAAAGGTTAGTCAAGTAACGTAGATAAGATGTAGTAGTTATAGAATCCCAGTGCGAGGTTTGTTACTACAGCCGTGTTAAAGGTTAGTCAAGTAACGTACATAAGATGTATCAGTAACAGAATTCCAGTGCGAGGTTTGTTACTACGGCCGTGTTAAAGGTTAGTCAAGTAACGTAAATAAGATGTATCAGTTACAGAATCCCAGTGCGAGGTTTGTTACTACGGCCGTGTTAAAGGTTAGTCAAGTAACGTAGATAAGATGTAGTAGTTATAGAATCCCAGTGCGAAGTTTGTTACTACAGCCGTGTTAAAGGTTAGTCAAGTAACGTAGATAAGATGTATCAATTACAGAATCCCAGTGCGAAGTTTGTTACTACAGCCGTATTAAAGGTTAGTCAAGTAACGTAGATAAGATGTATCAGTTATAGAATCCCAGTGCGAGGTTTGTTACTACGGCCGTGTTAAAGGTTAGACAAGTAACGTAGATAAGATGTAGCAGTTACAGAATCCCAGTGCGAGGTTTGTTACTACGGCCGTGTTAAAGGTTAGTCAAGTAACGTAGATAAGATGTATCAGTTATAGAATCCCAGTGCGAGGTTTGTTACTATGGCCGTGTTAAAGGTTAGTCAAGTAACGTAGATAAGATGTAGTAGTTATATAATCCCAGTGCGAGGTTTGTTACTACGGCCGTGTTAAAGGTTAGTCAAGTAACGTAGATAAGATGTATCAGTTATAGAATCCCAGTGCGAGGTTTGTTACTACGGCCGTGTTAAAGGTTAGTCAAGTAACGTAGATAAGATGTAGTAGTTATAGAATCCCAGTGCGAGGTTTGTTACTACAGCCGTGTTAAAGGTTAGTCAAATAACGTAGATAAGATGTATCAGTTACAGAATCCCAGGGCGAAGTTTGTTACTACAGCCGTGTTAAAGGTTAGTCAAGTAACGTACATAAGATGTATCAGTAACAGAATTCAAGTGCGAGGTTTGTTACTACGGCCGTGTTAAAGGTTAGTCAAGTAACGTAAATAAGATGTACCAGTTACAGAATCCCAGTGCGAGGTTTGTTACTACGGCCGTGTTAAAGGTTAGTCAAGTAACGTAGATAAGATGTAGTAGTTATAGAATCCCAGTGCGAGGTTTGTTACTACAGCCGTGTTAAAGGTTAGTCAAATAACGTAGATAAGATGTATCAGTTACAGAATCCCAGGGCGAAGTTTGTTACTACAGCCGTGTTAAAGGTTAGTCAAGTAACGTAGATAAGATGTAGTAGTTATAGAATCCCAGTGCGAGGTTTGTTACTACGGCCGTGTTAAAGGTTAGTCAAGTAACGTAGATAAGATGTAGTAGTTATATAATCCCAGTGCGAGGTTTGTTACTACGGCCGAGTTAAAGGTTAGTCAAGTAACGTAGATAAGATGTAGCAGTTACAGAATCCCAGTGCGAGGTTTGTTACTACGGCCGTGTTAAAGGTTAGTCAAGTAACGTATATAAGATGTATCAGTTACAGAATCCCAGTGCGAGGTTTGTTACTACGGCCGTGTTAAAGGTTAGTCAAGTAACGTAGACAAGATGTATCAGTTACAGAATCCCAGTGCGAAGTTTATTATTACTGCCGTGTTAAAGGTTAGTCTAGTGAAGTAGATAAAATGTATCAGTAACAAAATCCCAGTGCGAGGTTTGTTACTACGGCGGTGTTAAAGGTTAGTCAAGCAACGTAGATAACATGTATCAGTAACATAATCCCAGTGCGAGATGTGTTACTACGGCCGTGTTAAAGGTTAGACAAGTAACGTAGATAGGATGTAGCAGTGACAGAATCCCAGTGCGAGGTTTGTTACTACGGCCGTGTTAAAGGTTAGTCAAGTAACGTATATAAGATGTATCAGTTACAGAATCCCAGTGCGAGGTTTGTTACTACGGCCGTGTTAAAGGTTAGTCAAGTAACGTAGACAAGATGTATCAGTTACAGAATCCCAGTGCGAAGTTTATTATTACTGCCGTGTTAAAGGTTAGTCTAGTGAAGTAGATAAAATGTATCAGTAACAAAATCCCAGTGCGAGGTTTGTTACTACGGCGGTGTTAAAGGTTAGTCAAGCAACGTAGATAACATGTATCAGTAACATAATCCCAGTGCGAGATTTGTTACTACGGCCGTGTTAAAGGTTAGACAAGTAACGTAGATAAGATGTAGCAGTTACAGAATCCCAGTGCGAGGTTTGTTACTACGGCCGTGTTAAAGGTTAGTCAAGTAACGTAGATAAGATGTATCAATTACAGAATCCCAGTGCGAAGTTTGTTACTACGGCCGTGTTAAAGGTTAGTCAAGTAACGTAGATAAGATGTATCAATTACAGAATCCCAGTGCGAGGTTTGTTACTACGGCCGTGTTAAAGGTTAGTCAAGTAACGTAGATAAGATGTATCAGTTACAGAATCCCAGTGCGAGGTTTGTTACTACGGCTGTGTTAAAGGTTAGTCAAGTAACGTAGATAAGATGTATCAGTTACAGAATCCCAGTGCGAAGTGTGTTACTACGGCTGTGTTAAAGGTTAGTCAAGTAACGTAGATAAGATGTATTAGCAGCTCCCCTTGTACATCCGTTATATGATACAAATACCACGCGGAGAAACGAATTGGTCAACAATTATACATTGTGTAGCAAATAAAACGTTGAAGCCAAATGCACGAAACGTACATATTCTGAAAGCGGAACATTTCAACTGAAGCAGTTGAAATCAAAAACTTAAATTGCTATGCTTTTTGAAAAATGACTGATTTAAAACATTCAGGGTTTTGTGATTTTGGATTTTACCAATGTTCCCTTAAACATAACAGCAATAGTATTCAAAAGGATCAAAGAATATAAAAAAGGTGTAATGTTTTCGAACGTTTTTATCTATTTGCAAATGTTTAAATGTTCGCACAATGTCCTTGCTATTGTCATATGTCATATGGTTAATAGTTTTTGAGTTTTAATTGCTACAAATGTGTTGACGTGTGATATTTTAGGTTATTATACCTCACGTGACTTTGTAATGTCAAATTACCATATGCTCAGCATGGGCAGTTTCTTATTATTACCTGATTCGCTATATAACATTTCATGATTGACCGGTCAACAGTTCAAAACATTGTAATATTACCAATTTCATTAGAAATAGTCCAACATGGTTAATTAATATTTATATATTGTGACATGTCGTCACTAAATAGTTCCCCACCTACAGACGAATTTAAAACATTGTGGCAAAAGAAGAAATTGCTTAAAATAAGCAATTTCTCCTTCTGACACAATGTTTTCAACGCTACGCAATAACTTAAAAGAAGTTTTTAATATGATTGTCTCATGTTTTCAAAGAAAGTCGTCTGCTGCAGATTTGTTGTGTCGCGGAAAAAAATAAAATAAGCATGGACAAGCTGTTAGGTGGGCTAAATAGATATATTTGTGTCAAAAGTATCAGCTAAGACTATATAGTACATGTGTGTGAGGTAAGATAAATTATACATGGACAAAATGTAAGTTGGGCAACATTTATATACTTTTCTCAAAAGTGTCAGCTAAGACTATACTACATACAGACGTACAGTGAAGATACTGATGAGACTGTGTTGATACACAAACTCACTTGAGTCTTCACTCTTCGCAAAGACAGCAGGACTACAAATCGCATGACACGGTACAGACATGGACACGTATATTCATTAACCGCAACGACCACATTTCCCCCTCCTTTTTCATAGTATTGGGCTTAACATAGTTTATATTAATAAATATAGCTATACGAGTGAATCATGTTTCGAAAATGTTGGTTGTTCTATAATAATATACAATAAGATTTATATTAAAACTCTTGACTTCGGGTGATCTAATGTCAGTTGAACATTCATTCATGACCTTGTGCCCACTATATGTTGATCATTAACTATTATAATAACGTATGAATTATAATATATTTTTCCCAAACGCAAACGCATTCTGACGCACAACGAGCGGATAAATTTTGAAATAATTTTGGCAAAAAGAAGAAATTACATAAATATACAATATCTCACTATGTCACAATAAGTTCAACTCTTTTCAATAATTATACTTCCATTTATAGAGATTTCCCATGTTTTGTGCGGAGATTTATTTTTTAAAGTCCTCTGCTGCAGATCTAGTCTATGTGGGAAAAGGATAAATACCTTTTAATTTTTTTAAATATTTGAGAAAGATATTTTAACAATTTATGTTTTTTTTGTGTGTAAAGATAAAATTTAAATTTAAAGTAGGATTATGCAATAGATGAGTGATATGTTAATACTTATTGTTTGGATGGTTGCGTACAGTCAGAGGCGTAGCTTTGCAATAATCAATGTGTAGGCCGTCTCGTGAGAAAATCATCATTGTGGACTCTGCGTAAAGTATCGACCCGGTTCAGCCTAAGCATGCCACACAGGCCTACCCGGATAGACACTTTTCGCCTCCTGTGGATTTTCTGTTTCAGGAATAACTACTCTATACATCTATCCCCCTAAGACGGAATGCGTCGGCCGGATCAGTCTGCGCGGACAGCGTAGGCTGATCTGGTCGATACATTACGCAGATATATATCGCCGCAGCTGCATTTTGGGGCATTTTGAGATAAAAGGTGTAGGCACGTGCCTACAGTGCCTAAAGGGAGCTACGTCCCTGAAAGCAACAATACTTGTCTTCTTTCGTCTTTACCGTGTATACTTATATTTATGTATATTATATTATTTATATGAGACTTAAATAAATAAATAATATATAGTAGTATGCTATTGTGGCAAAATTTAAAAAACATTGTGGAAAAGGAAGAACGTTGATTCTATTTATTAACAATCTTTTCAAATGTCCTGTGCTGCATAAAGAGTCAGATTATGAATCGGGGGAAATGGTTAAACATGTGTTCGATCTACTTCTTGAACTAATCACATTGGTTGATGAGTGCGTTAATAATTTACTTCACATGTAAAGTCGTTGACTTTGTAACACGTACTGAACAAATATAAGCTGTTTAAAACATTGTTGGAAAAGAAGAAACTGAAGACATTCTTATTTTCAAATTGTGATTCGATAAACGTAAACACAATTCACTTATTATAATAAATGTTATAAACGTCCTCAATATAATGTAAAGGCTACTCAAGTATCCCTTTTCCGCATTTTCCGACTTTAACATATCTAAGGAAATACTGTAAATCTCTATAAATGAAATAATTATAATTGATTCTATCTTTTGTCACAATGTTTTTCATAAACTATATTTCCATTGTGTATAGAGTTAACTATTATGAGAGAGTTAAATTGATTGATTGATGCTTTAAATGTGTTTACCCTCGTCGTGCAGAATGAACTATTCGGTTACATCACGTTTATAACTTCATTTAATCCTTTCCCACATGCAGACATATGTTGACGCATCTGCAGCAGACGACTTAGATTTCAGGATTACAAAAGGACAAATTGTTAACCAATCTTGATCAATGTCTCCTTCTGCCATGTTTTCAACTCCATTCAATAGTTTTACTTACATTCAAACATATATTCCATAGTTTTACTGAGATGTCTTCAAGCTTGTTTGTAAGTGACAAAGAGTTAATGATTGCCCATTTTTTTTCAGGATTACAAACTCACATTTAGATCGTTTAATAGCGACCCATTTACGACAAGGTGGTATGGAGCTGGAGCAACCATCAAAGAAGCCCCGGGGGATTCGGTTTGGGGTTGTTTATGGGAGATTGGGAACGAACACAAAGAAACCCTAGACGAGTGAGTGATATATTTTAGATGAGATTATACGAGATCATACGAGACCAAAATTCTTGGCTCTGTTTTTATTGGATCTGACGACATCGCGTGTCTCGTTTATTCATATTGGTTACCTCCCCTGTTGATACCTAACGATTATGTAGGCTACAATTTGATTGGCTGTGTTTTTATTGGATCTGACGATATTAATTGATTGTAGATGAACAGTATCGTGCCACTTTAAGTATAAACTGCTCACTATGAGCACGTTTTTCTTTTGTCACAATATTTCAAAAGTCGTATGCTGCAAAGGCGTCTGTATGTGAGACAGGATTTATTCCACAGAAAGTCGTTTATCTTGTTAAACATGTATATATATTTATTAAAGATAACTAATAGAAAAACAATCAATTACTTCGGTGTAGCATGAGGTGTATTTTCACTGAGATAACTGAGCAGGGGGTGCGTGTTGCGTGTTTATACATATGTAAGATAGCATTACCTATCCTCAATATAGAACTATTTCTTTGTTGCCAAGGATGATTATAGTTCAGTTGCAATACAATCAAGGACTCCTAGCAACGGACCAAAAATATAAATGTCCTAACTTACCTCGCTCCTGCAATTCTGAACATAGCACTACTCATACTACGATACTTAACCCTTTCCCACATACAGGAAATATGCAGCAGATGACTTTGAAAACATCTACGTAAAAATGTGGACAATGTCTAAAAATGATAATATATGAGTAGTAATTGAATAGATTTGAAATTTCTTCAATTGCCACATTGTTTTCATAAAACGTTGTCAGCTGCAGATAGATCGTAATGCGTTTGCAATTTGGAAAATGGTAAAGAGACTTAATCAACTAATTTCAGACAGGAGCTTTTATACACTCCAAAAGAAGTAACAGTAACCGGAAGTGACGACAAGGATTATACATGTCGGACATATCAATCCAAAATGGTGGACGAAAGTTATGACAACAGACCCTCTCCGTGTTATATGGATGTGATTATGAAAGGCGCAAATCAAAATGGAATATGTGAAGACTATGTGAAGTTTCTGGAAAGTATCGAAACGAACGGGATATCAGAAATACCCGAAGTTTATCTGGATACAATGAAAATGCTTACTTCTGTATAGCGATACATCACGTGATTTGCTGTTTTTTACTCTCTTGAATATGAATATGTTTATACCAGAGACATATAAACACATGTGTTTGTATGTCTCTGGTTTATACTGATATCATATAATGTATTAGTTCAGACAGGGACACTATATTACATTACTATAGCGTTCCTGGTTCAGATAATTTATACGATTCAATACATGATACATTTTCATCTACGAATGTTTGTATGATATATTTGTGTGTTTTATATGTGCACTTAAAGTTGATTTAGAGCGTGTGTCACTAAATTGTGTTAATGTACGGAACTTCATTATTCTAACCATATATAAAGCTTTAACCTAGTGTACGGAACCTTGAGGAGATTAACGAATATATTGCTTCCGTGGGCCGATAGGATTATCGATATTTGATAATTTAACTGATTATCGAAATTCTTGGGTATGTAAAGCTCGTGCATGTCTGACTCCGGTCTTTCTTTAACATGTTCCTATATTTGATAAACGTGCAAATGTAAAATATGGAAAATGAAAGTATAGATTATTGAATGGAATTAAAACACTGTGACAAAACGTGAAATTACTTATCATGAGCAAGCTCTCACTCTAGTTTTGCCACGGTTATTGAAGTCGTCGGTCTGCTGACGATGTGTCAAAATGCGTCTGTACTTGTAAAATGATAATTTGTTCTAAAGACGACATTCTGACGTAAGACAAACGGAAAACCCTTAATATCTTTAAATGTGTAGTGGTTTTACTTATTTTGTTACACTGAATATGAAAACGGTTTTGAATGATATAAATCACTCGTGCATGGTTTGTGAGGATTCCAAATGTTGACCCACTCTGACGAGGAATCGAACCAAGGACCTTTCAATGACGAGACCATATGTATACGTTTGTACAACTGTCTCCTAAATAGGAGCGCTTTAATAATTTATAAATTAGGTTTTTAGGCCATTTTCAACATTATTTCAGTTATATCATAGCGACAGATCGCTTATTCATAATCCCAGTACTATGCTAGGAAATTTCCGTTGCCAAAGGGCACTCCACCATGACTTGCGATCGAGCCAGGGATGCCCGGTTCCAAATCATTGGCACTAACCACTCTGCCACGGCAGATTCTAGGAGCGCCTTTGGAAAACATGCCACCCCAGTATATCCATTCGAAGACACCTGAACGTGATGGAGACGTGTCCATTTAACACATGAAGAGGACGTGAACCTTACCACAACAGCTTTACTCATCAAATACGTCAAGAACGTGTTTACTACGTCTTCGAAGCTTGTAAAAGACTTGCATTATTTCAATAACGTTTTGACACGTGTTAAAGACGTGTCGGTGATTAGGATACATCTTCATTTGATGTCTGAAACGTGAAGAAAATTGCAACGAAACTTGACAAATTCGTCTTTATAGTTGGTCTTACAAACGTGTTATAAATACGTTTTTAATTAAAACGACTGGAAGTGCATCATTGAACGTCACATAAACATTACGAAGTCGTTCCCAGCTTACAGGTATTAAATTGGTTAACCACATAGTCAAATGCATTAAAATCACCGATAGCTAGACCAGTGCATCTTTCTCTGGTAATAGTATCATAATAAAAGCATTTTAAAAAACCTTGCATAACTGTTTAATAACTACGACAAAATCATTTTGCCAAATTAGTACGATGACCACTGCGGCAGTTTGTTTGTGGTTGAGCATGATGGTTACTCGGTAAATAATGTATATTTCCTTGTACTCGGCATACATTCATTCAGATTGTAATATTTAACCCATGATTTTAGACAGATATTATGATTCGAACGTCGATTATGGACATAAACCGTAAAACAATCCGTTTTCAGTATTGTCAGGACAACATAATCAACAACACAGAAGTAAGAAAACAATGAAATTCTAATTAAATTCATTATACTTATACGCTATTAAAATATACAAGAGGACCAGGATATCACTTACCAGAACTTTCAATGTTCTTACTCTAAACATATGTGACGAACTTAGGCCGATCCGTTCCGGAATTTCTGTTGATTATTTAGTCTAGGCCCAACTTTCGTTTTGCAAATCGCAAACTTCCGCAAGCAGTAATCCATATATAATAATTCTTCTGCAAGTTGCATAATAATGTAAGTACGTTCGATCGTCGCCTACCTTCGTTTATTTTGTATACAATTGTTTGATATTGTTTAGAAGCGTTTAAATAATCGCACAACAAAGATATTGTTAGGTTACGGATCATTAGAAAATGGTATACTGCGCATGTCCGACAGTTGGATACTGTGTATATAAAAAGGGGAACTCGCGATAATTTCGTCAGTTCTCCGCAGCTCTGCATGCTGTTCACATCGTTGAAATAAAAGAGAGAATACCACTTTGGCTAATTAATTAAATAATTATTGGGACTTTGGTCAGAGAGAGTTATTATTTAGGACATACAACTTGCAACCCGGATTCATTCATTTGCAAACCGGGATCATGTGTATTGTCCATAAATAAAACTATAGCACCGGGTCGCATTATTATTTAGGCGATATATACAGGACTGAGTCCGTGACCGAGTCAAGCCGACTGGAGCAGTGAAGGAATCAGTCTGGACTGGAACCGATCAGTAGACGTGCTACAGGCATACTGTATCGGTGCGTTATAGACTGGATACAATCACCGAAATCATTGATTGGGTCCAGATAGGTTGAACCGTTTACCAAGTAGAATATAACGGCATTCATACACTTCCTTTAGCCATACCTAATTATTTGTTTGATTTCTATGTAATTTACATAATTCCATGTTCATGATTGATGAATGCATTGTCAGGTAGACAATACTCCTTTATCCAACCTTTGTCAATCATTGTTTTAAGCAGAAAGCTGTACATTGTATAGGATATTGTCCGACCGCTTCTTTAGTTATTCTCTAATCATTTTTAAAGCCGATAGCTAAAGTAAATTCATTATAATCATCCGCTCGACACGTTACACATATTTGGAAAACCCGTACCACTGGCCTCATTGTGGCTTTGTTTATCGAAGGATCGCAATAATTCGAAATCTATTTGTAGAGTGACAACCCAGAAACTTGAGTAACAAATCTTTGTCAAATCCGGCCTGTACTGATTTTTAAAGATTGACAAATAGCCCCGCGGCTATGTAATTCAACGGATCGGAATATGTTTGAACAATCTTGGTAGAGGGTCACAAGGAACATTTACGCCAAATTTTTTACAAATCGAGGTAATACTTTGATTAAATTTTTTTTTTGACATTTAACTATTTCTGCTTCAAGCAACCGAACTTATTTGAACAACTTTTTAATAGGACCACCGATGGAAAATTCCCGTGAAGCTATTTTAAAATTGATCCACTGATTTATTAGAAATAATGTAAACGGACGGACATGCAGATGACGACGACGGATGGTGCGTAAACACAATTACGACCTCAGATACATTAATGCAAGTAAAGGTGTTAGTGAAAAACAATCTACCTTTTTAGAAAAATAATGTTAACCCGTTCCCACATCCAGACACCTCTGCTACAGACGACTTTTGAAAAAAAACATTGTGACAAAAGGATAAATTTATCATAATAACCATTCACCTTTTGCCACAATGTTTTCAACTCTATTCAATGACTAAACTTCAATTTATAGATATTTTTCTTGTTTTAACTGTATGCTTTCACATTTGTCTGCTACTGATTTGACGATTGTGGAAAAGGGTTAATAAGGTAATTCGTTGAAATGAGATACTCCACCAAATTAAATGTAAAAGAATATACTTCGGCCACCTTGTTATACCAGTTTCTAAATGTATATATTTTAAAATGTGTGATGGACAACCAATATCCCGTCCGCCTGTGGCGGTTGATAGTTATTAAAATAATGTATCCAGAATATTAGAAGCTGACTTTGGTCTTTTTGTTTTGTTTTGCTTTTGGGTTTCACATTCCTTCACTCGAGCCTGGTACATCTTGCCTGGACTTCGAAGCTGATGTCGCTGACGTCTGTTGAGATCTCTTGACCCTATAAGCTTTCCCTCCTCTTAGATCACTGGAACGTTGAGCACATCGATCACGTATTGAAGAGCGAATGTATAACTCATTATTGATTGGGTGCATCAGCACCAGTGCATATATTAGTTGTGTTTAGAACTACCACTGGATACTTAAAATGTAAATTAAAACCATAGTGTAACGTGTACCGGCGTTAAGCCATCGCGGGTCACCCATCCAGGCACTTACCGCGATGAACGTTGCTTAACTTTACGAAAATGTCAACCACTCTACCAACGTCGTTATAAAAGCCGGCTTCCACAGTAAGCCTGTTGAAGTGATATTTATACCTATAGCGGAGTATATGTAACATCACTTGGAACTTGGGTTTTGATAACAGGAAAATGGGAATATTTTCATAAATGCGAAGTTATTGTGCTAAATTTTGCGATTTTAAGAATATATTAAGGGGCGAAAAAGGACGCGCATGCGCAGACAAATGTTTTACAATAATTTTGGGAGATCGAGGTCAACATGTTGGGAAAATGTAGTTTTGTTTTCGTTTTACGTATTTAACTAAAAAACCATTGTTAACATATATTTATATCATATATTTAAAAGCGGGTTTTGTGTTTTTCAAATCAAACAGTATTTCTTAAGCCATAAAATGCTGATTCACGCGCTAACATCGAATTGCTGCATCTTGCAGCAACTCTTGTTATGTACATATTGTTTCGCAGTAAACCTGCACGAGACAAACTTTTTTGATCATGAAGTTTCCAATGCAAAATCCCTATTCAAAAGTAAGAAACAACTTTGCAATACTGTCATGTTCATGTCAATAGATAGATAGATAGATAGATAGATAGATAGATAGATAGATATTTTATTTCGTAATTTAGGCCACCGGCCCATTATACAACATAATTTATAAGTATATACAACATGGAGTGATGAAATACATTATAACACTGACATTTGAAGCTGGAAAAATAGTTAAGATATTGAAAGAGCCTCACTTCTTAGTTTGAATGCGCTCTGAATGTATTTTGCAGTATTGTATACTTCAGACTGGATATTTGTATTTAATATTGCATAACATTTGTCAAGAGTCTTGTTGTTTATCCAGGATACGTTAAAATAAATGTCTCTTAAATCGTCATATGTAGGACATTCGTAAAAGAAGTGAAACTCATCTTCAATAATGTACATATTTTTATCAAGACATAAAGGGCAAAAACGGTCATTTCTTGCAATCGATAGGTGTCTACCTCTCTCTATCATAAGGTCATGGTTAGAGCATATAAAGTTACTATATATCCTACGTAAGGAGAAAAGTAAAAATGAATTAAAATATAGCTCTGGGTTTAATAATGATTTGAAATGTTTGTAGTGTTGTCCTTTTCCCGCATTGTTTTTGTCCATATGCCATTTTTGTAAGTAGCAGTCTCGAATCCGTTGTTTAAAATGCTTAATAAATAGAGCATCGTTACCTATGTCTTGTGAAATCCATACATACCAAAAGCCATGCATAAACAGGAGATTTTGTATACAGGTTGCCCATGTATTTCTACCTGCCTCATCGAGGCGTTTCAACATCATGTAGCAGTGCTTCGGGTTTCCACCCGAGTAACGTTTAGCCAGTATTTAATACAATTAGGAATGTAAAATGTACAAAGAGGTAGACGTCCACATTCTTCTAAAGCAAATGGTTCCGATGTATTTCTTGCTAGATTACAATACTGTTTACAAAATTGTATATGAACTCTTTCAACTTTGTCAGAATACTTATAACCCCAAAGTTGAGACCCGTAGCATAGAATAGGCTTAACAGTAGTATCAAACATGTTGAAAGCATCCAAGGGTCTAGTCTTCCATACCAACGCTGAAATCGGAATATATAAAATAATGATTTCATCGCTTGTTGTGGCAATGTTTCTAATGTTTTTGTCCATGAAAATGTAGAAGTGATATAAAAGACCCAGATATTTATAGAAAGGTACAGTCTCCATTTGTTTTCCTTTGTAGTACCATTTTTCAGTCTTTTTAAGTATTCCACCATTACGGAAGACAACGACTTTAGATTTATCTAGATTAAGATTCATATGTGTGGATGTACAAAATTGATCGATAATATCGATTTGCCTCTTTAGTGCAATGACAGTATCGGAAAAAGTTGCAACGTCGTCTGCAAACATAAGGGCGTATAACTTTTCAACATCTTCGGAGACAAAAACACCACGCTCACATTTAGATCTAAGCAACAAAACAAGGTCATTGATAAAAAGAGAACACATTATCGTACTACTAATACATCCTTGTCGTGTACCCGATTTACAACTAAAATAACTTGTAAGTTTATCATTAACTTTTACGCATGACTTAAGTTGTGAGTACATTGATTGAAAAACATTGAAAAAAAGTCCCTTGATATTGTTTCTTGCAAAGGCATCCCACAAAATCAATGAATAAACAGTAACATTTCCTCTCTTTTTTGATAAATACTTCTGTATTAATGACATTAGAATACAATTGTTATCTGTAGTTGAATATCCCGATCTAAACCCAGCTTGCGATTCATCAATAATGTTCATGTCAATACACATTAAATGAGCCCGTCCATGAAAAGGATACAACATAGAATGTGTGAATATTGCAGCGTTAGATAAGCCGATGGACTGCTTATCAGAATGTTCACAAATTGACAGAAGTTTTTAACAATTTTATGAAAGTAATAGCTAGATCTTGATCAGACTATGAAGATACACAGGCTTATCTGGATTTGCACTGCTCACACAAGCCAACTCATACATTGTCAAATGTAAGCCCTCATTAATAATGACTTGACATGTTGATGATAGTATTACAATGTTGTAAGTTAGCTTGGTAAATATATTGACCTTTTATTCGAGAAATGATTTCCAAACCAGTACAATACTGGCAAAGATGTTTCATAATTAATTAACGAAAATCAATCCAGGAACATGTGAACTATAAACATGTATAGGATATCATTTAATATGTAATTGTTAATTGTGTTATACTTCTTCCAAACAAATAAGAGTTAATATGAAATTGTTGAAATTAAGGGCAAGTGAAAGTTTGATAAGGGCGAGTGCATTGTCCAAGTTTCTAGTCCTACAGGGCTAGCAGCAGTTGAACTCTATTTACACCCGTGAAGTGTGCAACTTGTACAAGATATAAGAGTCATGACCAATCCAAATAACATGGTTGTGTTACCAAAGACACAAGACGGATTTTCATGCAAAGCATCAAAGACGCTGCGCATGATTTTGAAGCATGACTTAAAGGGAGCAAATGCAGTTCAGTACATTTAAATAACGTGTGCAAACAGACAGGATGTTAATATTTTGAACAAGAATGCCAAATGTCCCTTTATTTTAAACAAGAAGGCCAACATGTGCCTATATTGCTCACCTGACTACCATATCCTATAATAAAAGGTTACCAAGAGCAGGGATTAGACGTTGTATATGCCTCGATCTATGTGATATTCAGCATGTGAAGTTTAGTCGTGAAATGACAAGTTTAGTCAAGTAACCATTTGATTTACAGTTTGCTTAACATTGACTGCAACTATAATGTATCATACAAGCTGAAATTTCTTAATTTTTTACCAATAAACGGTTTTAAATCTGATCTAACTAGATCAATTAGATAAAACAGAAACATAGGTGCTTAAATTTTAACACATATTAAGGTTTAAAGCCTCTAATTATAAGTAAAGTGTGACACAAGCTTTGGAAGGAGAGGGTGAAGTCTATTCTCCGTCCAGTTTAGCAGAAGTATGATAATAAAAACGGGAGTATATAAACAAAAAGTACGAAGTAATTTTAAAAAGTTTAAAGATATTTATGATAAAAATTTAGCGTTTATGAAATTAAAAGAAAAAGTTCACATGTATGGTCAAGATATAGCAAGAATACAATGGTCTGAAAGAACCATCTGTGTGGGGAGGAACGTTTTAAGTTTAGAAATACAACATAATTTTATAAATAAGGCAAAAACATCCCCCGAATTTTGGGGCCGTAAACCAAATAATTAAAAAAGCGTAGCCTAAGAAGTTTGGGGAAAAGGGAACTTTTTTTGAAGGCCGTAAATCAAACTATTGAAAAAAGCGTAGCCTAGGAAGTTTGGGAAAAATTATTTAATAATAAATCGCTCGCCTGATTTAATACAGTTCTACAGAGAAACACTGTTCTGCTCATTAGTCCAAGGTATTCTGAAACAAATTTGATTTTGACAAAGATTCATCAATTATCATTTGGCTAAACCCTTTTCCACATACAACAAATTTACAGCAGATGAGTTTGAGTCTTGTTAAAACTTTCGATAAACATCTTCTTACATGAACGTTTAATGAATAAAGTTCAAACATTGTACCAAAAGGCGAAATTGCTCATGATGAGCAGTTTATCATATTGCAACAATGTTTTCAATGCAGTCAGCTGCAGAAGCCTCAGAAACGTTTCCTGACTTTGTCGAACCAGTTCTTCCCTTCTACCTATTATGGCAGTCACTTCACGTAACATGTGTTTCTCGACTTAGTCGCACCAGTTCTCCCAACAACTTACTTCACGGACAACTTGCTACGTTGTCACATAGCCTAGTTATCACATGACTGTCTCGCTGGTGTAGTGGTAGAGCGTCCGCCTCGGGTGCGGGAGGTCGTGGGTTCGATTCTCGACCAGGTCATACCAACGGCTGCCGTCCTTGGTGCTTAGGTTTGCGGGGTTAACATTACGACTGTCTGGCTGATGTCAGGATAAACGGACCAGAAGTACTATTAACTTACCTAGTAAACGCCGTGGTGTATCTGGCTGATGTCAGGATAAACGGACCAGAAGTACTATTAACTTACCTAGTAAACGCCGTGGTGTATCTGGCTGATGTCAGGATAAACGGACCAGAAGTACTATTAACTTACCTAGTAAACGCCGTGGTGTATCTGGCTGATGTCAGGATAAACGGACCAGAAGTACTATTAACTTACCTAGTAAACGCCGTGGTGTATCTGGCTGATGTCAGGATAAACGGACCAGAAGTACTATTAACTTACCTAGTAAACGCCGTGGTGTATCTGGCTGATGTCAGGATAAACGGACCAGAAGTACTATTAACTTACCTAGTAAACGCCGTGGTGTATCTGGCTGATGTCAGGATAAACGGACCAGAAGTACTATTAACTTACCTAGTAAACGCCGTGGTGTATCTGGCTGATGTCAGGATAAACGGACCAGAAGTACTATTAACTTACCTAGTAAACGCCGTGGTGTATCTGGCTGATGTCAGGATAAACGGACCAGAAGTACTATTAACTTACCTAGTAAACGCCGTGGTGTATCTGGCTGATGTCAGGATAAACGGACCAGAAGTACTATTAACTTACCTAGTAAACGCCGTGGTGTATCTGGCTGATGTCAGGATAAACGGACCAGAAGTACTATTAACTTACCTAGTAAACGCCGTGGTGTATCTGGCTGATGTCAGGATAAACGGACCAGAAGTACTATTAACTTACCTAGTAAACGCCGTGGTGTATCTGGCTGATGTCAGGATAAACGGACCAGAAGTACTATTAACTTACCTAGTAAACGCCGTGGTGTATCTGGCTGATGTCAGGATAAACGGACCAGAAGTACTATTAACTTACCTAGTAAACGCCGTGGTGTATCTGGCTGATGTCAGGATAAACGGACCAGAAGTACTATTAACTTACCTAGTAAACGCCGTGGTGTATCTGGCTGATGTCAGGATAAACGGACCAGAAGTACTATTAACTTACCTAGTAAACGCCGTGGTGTATCTGGCTGATGTCAGGATAAACGGACCAGAAGTACTATTAACTTACCTAGTAAACGCCGTGGTGTATCTGGCTGATGTCAGGATAAACGGACCAGAAGTACTATTAACTTACCTAGTAAACGCCGTGGTGTATCTGGCTGATGTCAGGATAAACGGACCAGAAGTACTATTAACTTACCTAGTAAACGCCGTGGTGTATCTGGCTGATGTCAGGATAAACGGACCAGAAGTACTATTAACTTACCTAGTAAACGCCGTGGTGTATCTGGCTGATGTCAGGATAAACGGACCAGAAGTACTATTAACTTACCTAGTAAACGCCGTGGTGTATCTGGCTGATGTCAGGATAAACGGACCAGAAGTACTATTAACTTACCTAGTAAACGCCGTGGTGTATCTGGCTGATGTCAGGATAAACGGACCAGAAGTACTATTAACTTACCTAGTAAACGCCGTGGTGTATCTGGCTGATGTCAGGATAAACGGACCAGAAGTACTATTAACTTACCTAGTAAACGCCGTGGTGTATCTGGCTGATGTCAGGATAAACGGACCAGAAGTACTATTAACTTACCTAGTAAACGCCGTGGTGTATCTGGCTGATGTCAGGATAAACGGACCAGAAGTACTATTAACTTACCTAGTAAACGCCGTGGTGTATCTGGCTGATGTCAGGATAAACGGACCAGAAGTACTATTAACTTACCTAGTAAACGCCGTGGTGTATCTGGCTGATGTCAGGATAAACGGACCAGAAGTACTATTAACTTACCTAGTAAACGCCGTGGTGTATCTGGCTGATGTCAGGATAAACGGACCAGAAGTACTATTAACTTACCTAGTAAACGCCGTGGTGTATCTGGCTGATGTCAGGATAAACGGACCAGAAGTACTATTAACTTACCTAGTAAACGCCGTGGTGTATCTGGCTGATGTCAGGATAAACGGACCAGAAGTACTATTAACTTACCTAGTAAACGCCGTGGTGTAACCGGTTTTCTTTTCAAAGCGGCGTAAACTACCAAATAATGAATTAATTGTTTATTCCATTGAAAGACTTATCTCCATGCAATGACGATTCAAGGATTGCAAAGTTTCAACAAATGACTTTTATAAAGTAAGTATATAAACTGTCTGAAATCAGCATTGTTTTGGCCTTTGCTTTATAATCATATTTCATCAATCTAACGACATGAAAAAGGAAGTCGTCCGATTTCGATAATGGAAATAGTCTACATTTCGACGCTGAAGGTGGTGAAGTAGAATTGTCCGTACATTAACTACGTGACGTTACTAGGTACCCATTTTAGCTTTTATTTAGTGTTCATGTGAACCTAAATGGAGAATTGCCCGTACATTAAATACTTGACGTTACTAGGTACCCATTTTAGCTGGTATGAAGTGTTCATGGGATCCATAAAGGATTATTGCCCGCACATTAAATACTTGACGTTACTAGGTACCCATTTTAGCTGGTATGAAGTGTTCATGGGATCCATAAAGGATTATTGCCCGTACATTAAATACTTGACGTTACTAGGTACCCATTTTAGCTGGTATGAAGTGTTCATGGGATCCATAAAGGATTATTGCCCGCACATTAAATACTTGACGTTACTAGGTACCCATTTTAGCTGGTATGAAGTGTTCATGGGATCCATAAAGGATTATTGCCCGTACATTAAATACTTGACGTTACTAGGTACCCATTTTAGCTGGTGTGAAGTGTTCATGGGATCCATAAAGGATTATTGCCCGTACATTAAATACTTGACGTTACTAGGTACCCATTTTAGCTGGTATGAAGTGTTCATGGGATCCATAAAGGATTATTGCCCGTACATTAAATACTTGACGTTACTAGGTACCCATTTTAGCTGGTATGAAGTGTTCATGGGATCCATAAAGGATTATTGCCCGCACATTAAATACTTGACGTTACTAGGTACCCATTTTAGCTGGTATGAAGTGTTCATGGGATCCATAAAGGATTATTGCCCGTACATTAACTACGTGATGTTACTAGGTACCCATTTTAGCTGGTATGAAGTGTTCATGGGATTCATAAAGGATTATTGCCCGTACATTAACTACGTGATGTTACTAGGTACCCATTTTAGCTGGTATGAAGTGTTCATGGGATCCATAAAGGATTATTGCCCGTACATTAACTACGTGATGTTACTAGGTACCCATTTTAGCTGGTATGAAGTGTTCATGGGATCCATAAAGGATTATTGCCCGTACATTAACTACGTGATGTTACTAGGTACCCATTTTAGCTGGTATGAAGTGTTCATGGGATCCATAAAGGATTATTGCCCGTACATTAACTACGTGATGTTACTAGGTACCCATTTTAGCTGGTATGAAGTGTTCATGGGATCCATAAAGGATTATTGCCCGTACATTAACTACGAGATGTTACTAGGTACCCATTTTAGCTGGTATGAAGTGTTCATTGAAACTTAAATGAGAATTGTCCGTACATTAACAACACGATATTACTAGGTACCCATTTTAGCTTGTATGTAGTGTTCATGGGTATCTAAAACGAGAATTGTCCGTACATTAAATACGAGGGATTACTAAGTACCCATTTTAGCTTGTATGTAGTGTTCATGGGTATCTAAAACTAGAATTGTCCGTACATTAAATACGAGGGATTACTAAGTACCCATTTTAGCTTGTATGTAGTGTTCATGGGAACCTTAAAGGAGGATTATCAGGACATTACATCTAAAAGTAATTTTAATTGTAATCTATCTTATACGCCTTCCCACTTACATCAGATCTGCAGAAGACGACTTTAACGACATTAAGTAAACAATTGTATAGAAACTCACTATAAATGAAATAAGCCTTGTTGGATAAAGTTGAAAACATTGTGACAAAAGAGAAATTGCCCATTAGGAGCAATTTCTCCGATTGTCGCAATGTTTACAATAGTCGTCTGCTGCAGAGGCGTCAGAAAGCGTCTGTATGCGCGACATGTTTGACTACGTGATGTTACTCGGTGCTAGGACGGAACTCTTATCATTCTGACGTACGGTACCTTGAACTGCACTGGACAAACCTTTTGACCGTCTTATCATTCTGACGTACGGTACCTTGAACTGCACTGGACGAACCTTCTGACCTTAAAACTTGTTTCGTTCTTGTCTTGACCGCCTCGTTGGTGTAGTGATAGAGCGTTCGCCTCTGTTGCGGGAGATCATGAGTTCGATACCCGGCCGGGTCATACCGAAGACTTTAAAAATGGTTGTAATGGCTTCCCTCCTTTGCGCTCAGAAATCTGGGGTTAGCATTGCGACTGACTGGCTGGTATCAGGATAAATGGATCAGAAGTACTGGTTACTTACCCCAGGAAACGCCGTGATATAACTGAAACATTGCTGAAAGCGACGTTAAACAACAAACAAATCTTTCTTTACGGGAAATATTTTTGTTATGGTGTTTTACGCAATTGTTCAGTTATATCACCGCGGTTCCTGGATAAGTTACCAGTACTACTTGTACTTTTATCCTGACCACAGCCAGTCAGTCGTTATGCTATTGCCACAACTCTGAGCACCAAGAAGGGAAAGCCATAACTACAATATTTTAAAGTCTTTGGAATTACGCGGCCGGAGGTCGAACCCGCGACAGACCGCACACGAGGAGGAGGCTGTATCACAACACTAACCCGCGACAGACCGCACACGAGGAGGACGCTGTATCACAACACTAACACGCGACAGACCGCACACGAGGAGGACACTGTATCACAACACTAACACGCGACAGACCGCACACGAGAAGGACGCTGTATCACAACACTAACACGCGACAGACCGCGCACGAGGAGGACGCTGTATCACAACACTAACACGCGACAGACCGCGCACGAGGAGGACGCTGTATCACAACACTAACACGCGACAGACCGCGCACGAGGAGGACGCTGTATCACAACACTAACACGCGACAGACCGCGCACGAGGAGGACGCTGTATCACAACACTAACACGCGACAGACCGCGCACGAGGAGGACGCTGTATCACAACACTAACACGCGACAGACCGCGCACGAGGAGGACGCTGTATCACAACACTAACCCGCGACAGACCGCACACGAGGAGGACGCTGTATCACAACACTAACAAGGCGGTTGTTCAAACAGTAGACTCGAGTGGTAGGAAGAAAATATATATCTTTTCAAAATTATTTAACCGTTTCTCTTGACCAGACATCGTTTGAAAACATTGTAGGAAAACGGAAATTGCTCAGAATAGACCCCTGTCTCCTTTTGACACACAGTTTTAAGAACTGTATTAAACCTATACGTATATCCTATTGTCTAGTTGATTGTTGGTTGAGGTTAAACGCCGTTTTCAACACATTTTCGGATTTCACTTATCCATATGTTTCCTAGCTGTCTCTCACCAGTAACCAACATATCAGTATTGCTCTCACCAGTAACCCACACATCTGTCTTTTTTTTCACCAGTAACCCAGATATCAGTCATACTCATACCAGTAACCCACACATCTGTCTTTCTTTCTCCAGTAACTCACACATCAGTCTTTCTCTAACCAGTAACCCACACATCTGTCTTTCTTTCACCAGTAACCCACACATTTGTCTTTCTTTCACCAGTAACCCACACATCAGTCTTTCTTTCACCAGTAACCAATATATCAGTCTTTCTCTCACCAGTAACCAACACATCAGCCATTCTCTCACCAGTAACCCACACATCAGTCTTTCTCTCACCAGTAACCCACATATCAGCCATTCTCTCACCAGTAACCCACACATCAGTCTTTCTTTCACCAGTAACTCACACATCAGTCTTTCTTTCACCAGTAACCAATATATCAGTCTTTCTCTCACCAGTAACCAACACATCAGCCATTCTCTCACCAGTAACCCACACATCAGTCTTTCTCTCACCAGTAACCCACACATCAGTCTTTCTCTCACCAGTAACCCACACATCAGTCTTTCTCTCACCAGTAACCCACACATCAGCCATTCTCTCACCAGTAACCAACACATCAGCCATTCTCTCACCAGTAACCCACACATCAGTCTTTCTCTCACCAGTAACCCACACATCAGCTATTCTCTCACCAGTAACCCACACATCAGTCTTTCTCTCACCAGTAACCCACACATCAGTCTTTCTATCACCAAAAGATAATCTTTATTTGTCTACATATATATATACTTTTATTTATATAACATACATTTCATTCCCATTACATAGATTTTAGTCATAAAACATTATTTATTTCCCATTATATAGTTATATCGAACATATTCATTTTTAAATAATATTTCGTGTACTACTTAATTCAAATGCGCGCTACATGTATATGATCTTAGCTGTCGATGCACCATAAAAACACTATACTATACATTCATTCATTCTCTCACCAAAAACCCACACATCAGTAATACTCTCACCAGTAACCCACACAACAATCTTCATCTCACCAGTAACCCAAACATTTTTCTTTATCCACCAGTAACCCACACAACAATCTTAATCTCACCAGTAACCCACACATATTTCTTTATCCACCAGTAACCCACACACCTGTCTTTCTTTGTCCAGTAACCCACACATCAGTATTTATCTCACCATTAAACCACACATCAGTCTTTCTCTAACCGGTAACCAACACATCAGTCTTTCTCTCACCAGTAACCCATACATCAGTCTTTCTCTCACCATTAAACCACACATCAGTCTTTCTCTAACCAGTAACCAACACATCAGTTTTTCTCTAACCAGTAACCAACACATCAGTCTTTCTCTCTCCAGTTACCCACACATCAGTCTTTCTCTCACCATTAAATCACACATCAGTCTTTCTCTAACCGGTAACCAACACATCAGTTTTTCTCTCGCCAGTAACCCACACATCAGTCTTTCTCTCACCAGTAACCCACATATCAGTCTTTCTCTCACCATTAAACCACATATCAGTCTTTCTCTCACCAGTAACCCACATATCAGTCTTTCTCTCACCAGTAACCCACACATCAGTCTTTCTCTCACCAATAACCACACATCAGTCTTTCTCTCACCAGTTACCAACACATCAGTCTTTCTCTCACCAGTAACCAACACATCAGTCTTTCTCTAACCAGTAACCAACACATCAGTCTTTCTCTCACCAGTAACCAACACATCAGTTTTTCTCTAACCATTAACCAACACATCAGTCTTTCTCTCACCAATAACCAACACATCAGTCTTTCTCTCACCATTAAACCACACATCAGTCTTTCTCTAACCAGTAAATAACACATCAGTCTTTCTCCTACCAATAACCCACACATCAGTCTTTCTCTCACCATTAAACCACACATCAGTATTTCTCTCACCAGTAGCCAACACATCTGTCTTTCTCTCACCAGTAACCCACATATCAGTATTTCTATCTGCAGTAACCAACACATCAGTCTTTCTCTCACCAGTATCCCACACATCAGTCTTTCTCTCACCAGTAACTAACACATCAGTCTTTCTCTCACCAGCAACCTACACATCAGTATTTCCCTCACCATTAAACCACACATCAGTCTTTCTCTAATCAGTAACCAACACATCAGTCTTTCTCTCACCAGTAACCCACACATCAGTCTTTCTCTAACCAATAACCAACACATCAGTCTTTCTCTAACCAGTAACCAACACATCAGTCTTTCTCTAATCAGTAACCCACACATCAGTCTTTCTCTAACCAGTAACCACACATCAGTCTTTCTCTAACCAGTAACCAGCGCATCAGTCTTTCTCTCACCAGTAACCCAAACATCAGTTTTTTTCTCACCAGTAAAAACATATCAGTCTTTCTCTCACCAGTAACCCACACATCAGTCTTATTCTCAACAGAAACCAACACATCTGTCTTTCTCTCACCAGTTACCCTCAAATCAGTCTTTCTCTCTCCAGTAACCAACACATCAGTCTTTCTCTCACCAATAACCCACACATCAGTCTTTCTCTAACCAGTAACCAACACATCAGTCTTTCTCTCACCAGTAACCAACACATCAGTATTTCTCTCACCAGTAACCAACACATCAGTCTTTCTCTAACCAGTAACCAACATATCAGTCTTTCTCTAACCAGTAACCAACACATCAGTCTTTCTCTAACCAGTAACCAACACATCAGTCTTTCTCTAACCAGTAACCAACACATCAGTCTTTCTCTCACCAATAACCAACAAATCAGTCTTTCTCTAACCAGTAACCAACACATCAGTCTTTCTCTCACCAGTATCCCACACATCAGTCTTTTTCTCACCAGTAAAAACACATCCGTCTTTCTCTCACCAGTAACCCACACATCAGTCTTATTCTCACCAGTAACCAACACATCTGTCTTTATCTCACCAGTTACCCTCAAATCAGTCTTTCTCACATCAGTAACCCACATATCTGTCTTTTTCTCACCAGTAACCCACAAATATGTCTTTCTCTCACCAGTTACCCACACTTCTGTCTTTCTCTCACCAGTAACCCACACATCAGTCTTTCTCTCATCAGTAACCCACACATCTGTCTTTCTCTCACAAGTAACCAACACATCTGTCTTTTTCTCACCAGTAACCCACACATCTGTCTTTTTCTCACCAGTAACCCACAAATCTGTCTTTCTCTCACCAGTAACTCACACATCAGTCTTTCTCTCACCAATAGCCCACACATCAGTCGTTCTCTCATCAGTAACCCACACATCTGTCTTTCTCTCACCAGTAACCCACACATCCATCTCTATATAACCAGTAACCCACACATCAGTCTTTCTCTCACCAGTAACCCACACATCAGTCTTTTTCTCAACAGAAACCCACAATTCTGTCTTTCTCTCACCAGTAACCGACACATCTGTCTTTTTCTCACCAGTAACCCACATATCTGTCTTTTTCTCACCAGTAACCCACACATCTGTCTTTTTCTCACCAGTAAACCACAAATCTGTCTTTATCTCACCAGTAACCCACACATCAGTCTTTCTCTCACCAGTAACCCACACATCTGTCTTTTTCTCACCAGTAACCCACAGATCTGTCTTTCTCTCACCAGTAACCCACACATCAGTCTTTCTCTCACCAATAACTCACACATCCGTCTTTCTCTCATCAGTAACCCACACATCTGTCTTTCTCTCACAAGTAACCAACACATCAGTCTTTCTCTCACCAGTAACCCACACATCAGTCTTTATCTCACCAGTAACCCACCCATCAGTCTTTCTCTCATCAGTAACCCACACATCTGTCTTCCTCTCACCAGTAACCAACACATATGTCTTTTTCTCACCAGTAACCCACACATCCGTCTCTATATAACCAGTAACCCACACATCAGACTTTCTCTCACCAGTAACCCACCAGTAACCCACACATCAGTATTTTAACACACCAACTGTTAATAGAGTATATAACAGTGAGATTGTGCAAAGACGCATCGCGGAATACGTTACGTGTAGACGGAGGATTACTGCTCCAGTGAGATTGTGCGGAAGCAAGGACACATCGCGGAATAAGTTACATGTAGACGGAGCGTCACTGCTCCAGTGAGATTGTGCGGAAGCAATGACACATCGCGGAATAAGTTACATGTAGACGGAAAGTCACTGCTCCAGTGAGATTGTGCGGAAGCAAAGACGCATCGCGGAAAAAGTTACGTGTAGACGGAGGGTTACTGCTCCAGTGAGATTGTTAGCAAGCAAAGACACATCGCGGAATAAGTTACATGTAGACGGAAAGTCACTGCTCCAGTGCTGAAAGACTCGCCTGAGTATTCACTGTCCGCAGTATCACTAGGCGCGGTTATTATCACAAAGAATGGTATTGAAACTAAATCATGTCAAATTGTTTTCCAATGACAGTAACATTTGCTTAACCCTTTCCCACATACAGACGCTTTCTGACGCCTCTGCAGCAGACGATTTTTGTAAACATTGAGACAAACAAATAAATTGCTCATAATGATCAACAATGTTTTCAACTTTATTTTATCATATAGCTCTCACTTATAGAGGGTTTTTTTAAACAGGTTTGCAATTTTTTTTTAAAGTCGTCTGCTGTATATTTGCTGTATGTGGGTAAATGTTAAAGGACGAGTCTTAATGGAGTTAGTGTGGAGGCCTGGAACATTGACCTTTTTGGTAGGTAACAGAAAAGACATTTAATAGTGATTCCGTTGATAAATTCAACGTAGTATAATTCAATCGGAAACTCGTTTGTGTTGAATTGAACACTACGTAAAATACCGACAGTTTGCGAAGATAGGCGGAAATAACTAAGAAAGTGCGGGTATCCAATGAATTGACAGTTATTTGTTGGAAAACTAGTAGCATTAAATATTATATTGAACAAAATAATTTCTTTCAATACACCTACGTTATTTTGTGAATTCGTCATAATACGGAAAATACCGAATTTTCATAAATAAATTCCGGAAAGTAACGACTTCGGCCGAACAAGTTAAAGGATGGTTTGAAATTCGGAATATGTGAAATTAACTGATTATTTTTCAAAATATTTATTGACACTCAGAATGGAGACTAAACATGTATACATTGTTTACTGTATATTCCACTGGATAAATGGTATTTTAAACATTTTTATTTGTACATCTTTTTCTTCATAAACTGGTATCTCTTCCCGTGAACTTCTTGGGGGAATTTCACATGGCTTGTGTAGGTTTTTTGGACAGTGCATTCCGGGTACGATCCCCATTCTGGATCACCAAGGTATCGTGCATAATTGGGTCTGTCGCTTTCATGTGACTGACATAATATTAAAACGGCGTATAATACCAAATAAAACACAACCAGTTTATCCGAGGGGGACTTAAGAACGAAAAAGAGAAAGAGGTCTTTAAGATTTTATTTGTTTTGGTGTAAGCCAAACACATATAGTTGTACAAATCAGACCTTACAACGCATGGTTAATGATCTAGGTCATCTGAGCTTCATACGCCCAGTACGCCTGTGTAGTTTTACTTTCAGATATATATCTTTTGTTCGACGCTGAGTTTTACATAAAGTATTGATTGAGTGTTTGTTATTTACGCCGCTCTCAACACTATTTCAGTTATATCACGGCGTTTTCTGGGTAAGTTATTATTTATCCTGATACCAGCCAGTCAGTCGTAATGCTAACCCCGCCATCGTGAGAGACACGGAGGGCAGCCATTACTACCATTGTTTAAATATTTGGTATGACCCGACCGGGGATTAAACCCGCAGCCTCCCACACCGAGGCAAACTCTCTATCACTATATCACCGAGGCACTCTACATAAGGTATACATTGCAAACCATATATTCCGTTATATATAACTGAAAGTTCCTAACATTGACTTGAATATGGAAATGAGAAGAACATCATGACCATTCAAACAGAACATAGCTTTACAGATTCTGAAACTAGCTTATAGGTCAAATTACGCCAAAATAGTTCCTAAAAAAAACTTTGTTTACGTACCATCACCAGAATGTATTGAATACATGTATATGACAGCGAGATTAAATTAATTGTAAATGTGTATAGGATGCACTGGAAATGATTGATTTGATCATTTTTAGTATTTAGACCTTGTTTAAAAGTGAAAGTAGAGAATGCCAAACACGCCACCGCCCATTTTCTTTGGATTGTTTTAAAGCTTAGAGGTATATCTTTTAAATGTTATATGGTGTTCTAAATGAGAAACGCTTAGAAAATGTGACAATTGAAGGACTGAAACTCGTCGATTTACATGAAAACACACAAGAAGGAATTAATTTGGTGTATTGTAACCTATAGGAAAGAACTTTAAAACACTAGCTGTTATTATTATAATTATTATCATTGTTATTATTGTTAATTTTATCATTATTATTATCATTATTATTATTATTATTATTATTATTATTATAATTTGTATTACTATATCATTGTGTTACATCAAAGGGACTAAACTCTTACAATTTATTATTTTCAGAAGTTGTCTCCCTTGCCGCAACCGTGGACTATGTCTATTCGTCAAATCCCTGCAGACCAAAAGACCGGCTATGTTCAGTACATTGCGAGGTGTTTAAACTTAACGGCGATTTTAACTGCGAGTTTTGCCTGTGTAAAGACAGTTATTTTTATGGTAAATCAATGGTGTACATTATTGGTGGTTGTATATGTTTCATTGTTCTAACCTGCGAAACCCGACTGGAACGAAATGAGTGGTTAAATATGTTTCACTGTTTCCCTCTTGCGAAACCCGAATGAAACGAAAAAGGTGGTCGTATATGTTTTATATACTGTATTGGGGTTCTATGCTGCTTTCGACATAATTTCCGTTCTTCACCGCGACAGTTCACTTATTCTTTACCAGGGTAAACAAACCAGTACTAGCCTAGGTAAAAAGCCTTGACCGCAGCGACTGGGGATCGAACCCGTGAGGCCCGGTTGTAAATCTCCGATGCTTACCATTCAGCTAGTGTGGATTCCTCGTTTTCGTGTATAACGGGGCGATTTCAGGGCTTAATATCATGTCACGTGTAAATGTTATCTTAATTGAACAATTGAGAGGCGATAAGCGAAAACCAACTGTAAGGCACTTGCGACCTGTGTAGAACCAGATAAGACAGCGGTTCCGCGCAGGCTGATCAGGCTCTGTAGTGTTCGCCCATACGTCATAGGTTTCAGGGAATTTCTGTGAATCTGTACGCATTGTGTTCTGCATGCAGACCTTTTGCCATATGTGTAATTGCTGCGTTAAGACTGGTTTTCACATTGCACCACTCATTTATTAACACAATTTGATAAATTGGGGTTTGACGCCTTTTTCAATAGTTTCTGGCCTTCCAACACCAGTAAACCACCCAAAAGACCTTTCAAGCATCTGACTGCTTTTTCACATATAATGTTAGCCCATCGGTGACACAAGAATGACGCTTGTCACAGTGATTGTTATCAAACATTGGACACTATGTTTGCCGAGCAGGGATTTGAACTCATATCCCATCGATTGACAACTACCGACTGAGATACCGGGGCTCGTCTATTGATAACATTGAAGGGAAACCTTAAATTTAAAAGGAAATATCAATATCCACTTAGAAGCTAAATTACAATTTAATTCTTACACTAAATTCACAAAGTCACACAACTATGATTGGGTAAACCGAATAGCACGCCAGCAATGTTATTTCTTTGAAATAAAATATTCTTCAAATTTAGAATGTATTTAAAATGGTTAATGTTTTTGAATTTCAGTACAATGGGAGACAACTCCGATTTCCACCTTACCATCAAATCCTACCACGACCTTACCGCCAGACGTCGTAATAGTCAATAACATAAAATATCACAAAATACCGGACCCATGCAACATCTCGCGAGATCATATGTGTCCATGGGCATGCGCAGAATCAAAATCGATAGATTCAAAAGGACAGATATGTACGATGTGTGACTGCAAAGGTAATTACTTCAGTTAAATTAGCTCATTGGAAGTATCCCGGCTTGGCCATTTATTTATATATTACCGTCTCCATGTTGTTGTGGTAAAAGCGTCCGCATCTTTAGCGGGAGATAAGGGTTCGATCCCCGGTCGGGTCGTACCAAATACCTAAAAATTGGAGTAAATGCTTCCCTCCTCACATGGATGCGTCGGTTTCAGGGTAATGATATACAGTCGAACCTGCACTAAAGACCACCTTTGTAAAGCATTTCCCTGTCTATAGCAACCACTCTTTTAATGTTTCCAATAACTCATTCTTTGCATAAATGACACTGTAATGTACAACCACCTGTGAAATAAGACCATATTGTTATCTTCACATAAGTGGTCTTTAAACACAGGTTGGACTGTAGATGGTACCGGTAATTTATCCAATCAACGTCGTGATATACTGTTGAAAGCGGCGTAAATCACATATTAAACTATTCAGTTGCGTTTGATAACGGCATTGGACTCCAACAAATAATTGCTTTGGACATTCGCGAATATTTTATCACAAATCCTGGACGTCCGTGAATATTAAGTCTTAAATGTGAGGAGTAAACTAGATTAATATCAAGCTGACTCGAAAATAACATATAAAAAATACAAGCGAAAATAATTTCATTTACGGGTGCATGTGATATGCGTTCTCTTTATCTTACCTATTATGGACTCCATTTGTGCTTTATACTATTTTCAACAATATTCAACTATAATACGTCCTTTCTAGAATCCTTGAGTAGTTATATTAAACTGTCATATCATATATACATCACGCCACAACCTTTTATGGGTGGCATTTCCGGAATCATTGACCAGTTACAGATTTTATTTAACCGTCATATCATATACACATATCATTTTTAAATATATATATATATTAATTACATACCTATCCAAATTTTGAATTGGAATTTAAGTGACATAAAATCAATATCAATTTAAAAAAAAAAAGATAACTAACACTGAGACGATAACACTTTTAGTTTTTTTTATATCATCACTAGTGATGATATCATTTTTGCCGGAACTACTTTTTTTAGATTTGGAACATCTTTGGAAATTTTAAAGAAAATATTTATTTTTTTAGTTTTAAGGATTTTAAATACAAATGTATGTTAAAATATTGAAACAAAACATTATTTAAAATAAAAAAATAAGGAATTAGTTGGTATGTTGTGTTGTTTACTAAACTGACAGTTGCATCGTCTGCAGCTTGCACCAAACCAAAAATGGCAGATTTTTTAGACCTCGAGAGTTGGAATGAATTGTCAGCAATATTTCAAGCTTCTGAATTTGAAGAACTACCAAATTTCAACCAACCTATTCAACAGACAAGTAAAATTACAAATAATCCCCAACACAATAATGAAAAGTCAAGGTTTGAGGTTGTTGACCAAGCCACAATTGAACATTTCATTCAAGACCAGGAAAATGTGAACACAAAAAGAAAGACAATGGGTGATATGAAACTGTTTAGACAATTTTGTTCAGAGCAAAATGAAAATGAAATGCCAGAAACCTTTGAAATTGAAAAACTTGACCAGCCTTTTAGAAATGTTATTGCTGTACTCAAAAAAGAAAATGGTGAAGACTACGAACCATCAAGTATCAGAGGATTTCTGTCTAGTCTTGAGCGCTATTTAAGAAACATAGGATATCCACATAACATCAATCCAAAACCCATTGTTCCCCCACGTAAATAAAACCATGAAAGCAAAATTAACCTTACTTAAATCCCAAGGACATGGTTCCAAACCAAATGAGTCTCAAGAGTTAACGGATGACGACATCGACAATTTGTTCGAGTGCGGTCATTTAGGGACTGAAAGTGCGTATCAGATTACCAATTTGCTCCATATCTCTTTTTCGCTATTTATGGGGGTGAGGGGTGGCCGTGAGCAGCACACGCTAAAATGGAGCGACATTGTATTGAGAACCGATGAAGATGGGGACGAATTTCTTGAACACGTCAAAGAAAGACAGACCAAAACCAGGACTGGTACAGATATAAGCAATACCAGGAAATTCAAACCTAAGGCTTGGAATGATAAGCAAAATCTTCAACGCTGCCCAGTTCAAGCTTATAAAATGTATAGGGACAACCGCCCATAATCAATGCTTCACAGTGAAGACTCATTCTTTTTGGCAATTAACTATGTCGAGAATCCTAAACCTGACACTGTATGGTTAAACAAAAGTTCCATGGAAATCAACCACATATACGGATTAGTAAAAGCAATGATCAACAAATGCTATAAAATACAGGGCGACAGAAAACTTACAAACCACAGCGTTCGTAAACATCTTATGCAAAAGTGTAATGACCAAGGACTACCAACTAACTGTACAATACAAATAAGTGGTCATAGAAATGTTGGTAGCGCAAACAGCTACAGCAAAATTAACGATAAACAACAAAGACTCATATCGTCCGCTCTGACCAAAAAGCGCAGCACGTTTTCTTCTACTGAAAATCCGGCTTCGGTCCCAACAAATAGCTTAAACAATACAAACAGCATCTTATCTGAACAGACACACAATATTGAACCGCCCGCTACATTAGCCCCATCACCAAATGCTCAACAAAATATGGCTGTTTCAAATTCTACCAGAAATGTATCCTACAGTAACGAAGCAAAAAGTTCAACATCACAAATGCAGTCAATTTTTCAGGTGTCTACAGTCATTCATGGGGGTGTATTCAATTTTTATACCTCAGAATCTAAATGTGAAAAGGCAGAAAACAGCCCACCGAAGAAGTACAAACGCATCTTACCTGTTTTCAGCGATTCGGATTAAAATTGTAGGCATCATGCCTGTACACACAGACAGCTGAAGAAATGTGTATTGAATCCACTTTGCCGCATACATTTGAAATGAACACGTTGTTTAAATTTGTATTTGTCATCCTCTGAAGATGTATACTTGAAGTTTTACTTATATCCAGTGATGAATGCATTATTAAATAATTGTTATGTCACATTAAATCCAGAATTTGATTATTTGTAGTGAAATAAACATTTAAATCCAACACACACAATTTGTACACAGACTTATATGCTGAAACTGATTTTTCAGTGATTACTTTAACCTTCTTTGTATATAAAATGTTGATAGTATGATTTTCGATCATTATTAAAGTGAAAATAAGATAAAAATGTGTTTCAATTATATTTTAAGATGTCATCCTAATACCCCCTTCACATACACGGATTTTTCTTACACGAGTCCTTACGGATCGCAAATATTCACGGATCCTTATGATTTGGCCACTTTTACGAGCGATTTAAGAGTTGTTCCGAGTTATTACGAGTTATTTACGGTTTATTACGAATTTTTACGAGTTATTACGATGTATTTACGGCAAAATTCTACTATTTGTTACGATTTGTCACGGATATGAGCAACTTACGGGCATTATACGAGCTTTTTACGGATTCTTACGAGTATATTACGGAATATTACTATACATCGAAGCTTTTACGTGTTAGTTACGACCTGTTTACGTGTTTTTACGAATAGAGTTACGATATAGTTACGAGTAAATACGAGTCCTTACGATTTTGCATCTTTTATACCTTTCCCCAAATCGTAAACAATACGTAAGAATACGTAAAGTATACGTATCTATTCGTAAAGTACTTGTAACTATACGTAACGTGCTCGTAACAACTCGGTACAATCCGTAAAGCCATCGTAATACGACTCGAATGAAATCGTAAATAACACGTAAGCACTCGTAATAATACGTAAATAATCCGTAAACATATCGTAAACTAACCTTAACAAATCGTAAAAATAATGCTTACGAGGCATTTACGGATTCTTGCGAGCATTGTATGGATGGTTACGTGTTGTTGCGAGCGGTTTACGATACTTACGGACTGTTACGAGTTATTTACGGAAAATATCAATCCGCGGACAATCGTAAGAAGATTTTTGGCATGTCAAAACAAATTGCCTCTCCTTTCACGGATCCTTAAGAGTGTCTTCGAGTTGTTGCGAGTTGTGACGAGTTATTTACGGATACCAGCGAGTTATTTACGGATGCTTGCGATTGACTACGAGTTGGCGATCCGTAAGGCCTCGTAAGAAAAATCCGTGTATGTGAAGTGGGCATAAGAGACATCTTAAGAAACTTACAAAAGAAAATATAAAGAATGACATAAAACATTTATTTAAACGTGCGGCGTAAGCATTAATGGAACAGCCATGGAACGTCTTAAAATGATGCAGTCGTTGGTTACGTAACATTCATATGCCTAAGGCCAAGTCATTTTTTTTATATGTTTCTTTAAAATAAAGGGGAGATTTATTCCAGATATATAATAAATAGAATAACTAACTGCATGTTTTTGATATAGAATTTATGTCACTCGGGAAAAAAGGGGTAATTTGGTGTAAAATCACTCAACCTACGGTTTCGTGATTTTAACCAAATTACCCCTTCTTTCCCTTGTGACATAAATTCTATATCAAAAACATGCAGTTAGTTATTCTCTATTTATTATATAATCTATAAATAGACGCTTTTCCTTTGGCTAAAAAGTAACTTTTTAGAAAAAATATCTTGCGATATGCACCGTTTTTTTCTGATATGCACCAGTTGTATAACTAGTAACAGGGGAAGACCGGGGAATCCCATGAGCTGCCTATTAATATCCTTCGCCTTTATCCGTACGCTACGGAATTTTCCGAGGCGCGTTCCGAATGATCACGGAAACTTCCGAAGCTCGTTCGGATGATCATGATTATTTGACTTCCATTGATAATTTCCTGTGTTTCCAAACGACAATAACTATCAAAATGGAAAATGAACCGCCACCAACGCGCTTTGCGAACCTTTCGGAGGAAGAAATGCAAAGAATTATGGAAGATAAAGATGCACTTAACACAAAGAAAGCTACGAAGCAATGTTCCTTGAGTGGTCCTCTGTTTTTTTTAAGTTGATCAATATCAAAACAATATAATAACTTGAGGGTTATATGATAAAACAGTTATGGGTTTTTCAGCTGTTATACATGATGTTGATATGCACCAAAAAATTCATTATTGACCTCGGCTATTGTTCTCACATTGACTTTGTTACTTATGAATTAATATTATACGAAACTATACCGATAGCCTTAGTGTTCTCACCTTGACTTTGCTACTTATGAAGTAATATTATACGAAACTATACCGGTAGCCTCAGTGTTCTCACCTTGACTTTGTTATTTATGAATTAATATTATATGAAACTATACCAGTAGCCTTAGTGTTCTCACCTTTACTTTGCTACTTATGAATTAATATTATACGAAACTATACCAGTAGCCTCAGTGTTCTCACCTTGACTTTGTTACGTATGAATTAATATTATACGAAACTATACCAGTAGCCTCAGTGTTCTCACCTTGACTTTGTTACTTATGAATTAATATTATACGAAACTATACCAGTAGCCTCAGTGTTCTCACCTTGACTTTGTTACTTAGGAATTAATATTATACGAAACTATACCAGAAGCCTTAGTGTTCTCACCTTGACTTTGCTACTTATGAAGTAATATTATACGAAACTATACCAGTAGCCTCAGTGTTCTCACCTTGACTTTGTTACTTATGAATTAATATTATACGAAACTATACCAGTAGCATTAGTGTTCTCACCTTGACTTTGCTACTTATGAAGTAATATTATACGAAACTATATCGGTAGCCTTAGTGTTCTCACCTTGACTTTGCTACTTATGAATTAATATTATACGAAACTATACCGATAGCCTTAGTGTTCTCACCTTTACTTTGCTACTCATGAATTAATATTATACGAAACTATACCGATAGCCTTAGTGTTCTCACCTTTACTTTGCTACTTATGAATTAATATTATACGAAACTATATCGGTAGCCTTAGTGTTCTCACATTGACTTTGTTTCTTATGAATTAATATTATACGAAACTATACCGATAGCCTTAGGGTTCTCACCTTGACTTTGTTACTCATGAATTAAAATTCTACGAAACTATACCGATATCCTAAGTATTCTCACATTGACTTTGCTACTTATGAATTAATATTATACGAACATATACCGGTAGCCTTAGTGTTCTCACCTTGACTTTGTTACTTATGAATTAAAATTCTACGAAACTATACCGATAGCCTTAATGTTCTCACATTGTTTTTGTTACTTATAAATTAATATTATACGAAACTATACCGATAGCCTTAATGTTCTCACATTGACTTTGTTACTTATGATTTAATATTATACGAAACTATACCGGTAACCTCAGTGTTCTCACCTTGACTTTGCTACTTATGAATTAATATTATACGACACTATACCGATAGCCTTAGTGTTCTCACCTTGACTTTGCTACTTATGAAGTAATATTATACGAAACTATATCGGTAGCATTAGTGTTCTCACCTTGACTTTGCTACTTATGAAGTAATATTATACGAAACTATATCGGTAGCATTAGTGTTCTCACCTTGACTTTGCTACTCATTATTTAATATTATGCGAAACTATACCAGTAGCCTCAGTGTTCTCACCTTGACTTTGTTACTTATGAATTAATATTCTACAAAACTATACCGATAGCCTTAGTGTTCTCACCTTGACTTTGTTACTTATGAATTAATATTCTACAAAACTATACCGATAGCCTTAGTGTTCTCACCTTGACTTTGTTACTTATGAATTAATATTATACGAAACTATACCGGGAGCCTCAGTGTTCTCACATTGACTTTGTTACTTATGAATTAATATTATACGAAACTATACCAGTAGCCTTAGTGTTCTCACATTGACTTTGTTACTTATGAATTAATATTATACGAAACTATACCAGTAGCCTTAGTGTTCTCACATTGACTTTGTTACTTATGAATTAATATTATAGGAAACTATATCGGTAGCCTTAGTGTTCTCACCTTGACTTTGCTACTCATGAATTAATATTATACGAAACTATACCGGGAGCCTCAGTGTTCTCACATTGACTTTGTTACTTATAAATTAATATTATACGAAACTATACCAGTAGCCTTAGTGTTCTCACATTGACTTTGTTACTTATGAATTAATATTATACGAAACTATACCAGTAGCCTTAGGGTTCTCACATTGACTTTGTTACTTATGAATTAATATTATACGAAACTATACCAGTAGCCTTAGTGTTCTCACATTGACTATGCTACTCATGAATTAATATTATACGAAACTATACCAGTAGCCTTAGTGTTCTCACATTGACTTTGTTACTTATGAATTAATATTATACGAAACTATACCAGTAGCCTTAGTGTTCTCACATTGACTTTGTTACTTGTGAATTAATATTATACGAAACTATACCAGTAGCCTTAGTGTTCTCACATTGACTTTGTTACTTATGAATTAATATTATACGAAACTATACCAGTAGCCTTAGTGTTCTCACATTGACTATGCTACTCATGAATTAATATTATACGAAACTATACCAGTAGCCTAAGTGTTCTCACATTGACTTTGTTACTTATGAATTAATATTATACGACACTCGGGCTGCATGAAGAATACATTTTCTCTGTCACTCTCCCTTTGTCTGTATGCCTGTATGTCTGTCTTTCTGTCTGTCGCTCTCTCTGTCACTCTCCCTCTGTTTGTCTGTCTGTCTGTCTGTCTGTCTGTTTGTCTGTCGCTCTCTCTGTCACTCTCCCTCTGTTTGTCTGTCTGTCTGTCTGTCTGTTTGTCTGTCTGTCTGTCTGTCTGTTTGTCTGTCTGTCTGTCTGTCTGTTTGTCTGTCTGTCTGTCTGTCTGTCTGTTTGTCTGTCGCTCTCTTTGTCACTCTCCCTCTGTCTGTCTGCCTGTATGTCTGTCTGTCTGTCTGTCTGTCTGTCTGTCGCCCTCTCTCTGTCTGTCTGTCTGTAAGTCTCTCTCTCCCATCGCTCTCTGTATGTCTGTCTATCCTTCTCTGTCTCTGTATCATCAATAACTCTATTAACTCTGACATAATTTATTCTTTATTTTTCTAGGAGCATCCGTCCTGATTGGATAGTTTACTATGACGTAAACATGACGTCATGTTGGATCCATGGCCATCCCATTTATTTATTTTTACTCCATACTGTTTGTACATACTTCATAAATCTGTTTTGTTTGCATGAAATAAAGAGAGCTTCATATACATTTTATTGATATTCACACCCTTTTTATTTTAAAATTCAGAACTAAGACACAGGGAAGAATTCTACATTAAAACGTATATCCATTCCATTGCTTTAATGATAAGTGTAATCGCTTTCGTGGTGACGTGGTTAGAGTGTCCGGCCTATGAGCGGGAGACTAGGGTTTTCTCCCCTGTCCGGCCATACCAAATAACTTGAACAATGGAAGAAATAGTTTTTCCCGGTCCGGCCATACCAAATAACTTGAACAATGGAAGAAATAGTTTTTCCCGGTCCGGCCATACCAAATAACTTGAACAATGGAAGAAATAGTTTTTCCCGGTCCGGCCATACCAAATAACTTGAACAATGGAAGAAATAGTTTTTCCCGGTCCGGCCATACCAAATAACTTGAATGATGGAAGAAATAGTTTCCGTCGTTCCCTCCTTGGTGTTCAGTAATACGGGTATAGAATAACGACAGATTCAACTTTGTCAGTATATATACGACCGGTTGTACTGGTAAATTACTCAAACAAAGCCGTGGTACGACTGACTCAACACATAAACTCGAACCTTTGTCTCGCGATCTAAAGGCGGACGCTCAAACCACTAAACCACATAAACTCGAACCCTTGTCTCGCACTCCAAAGCTGGACGTTCAAACCACTACACCACATAAACTCGAACCATTGTCTCTTGCTCGAAAGCCGGACGCTAAAACCACTACACCATATAAACTCGAAACCTTGTCTCGCACTCCAAATGCAGATGCTCAAACCGCTACACTATATAAACCCAAACCCTTGTATCGTGCTCAAAAGGTGGACGCTCAAACCACTACACCACAAAAACTCGAACCCTTGTCTCGTTCCAAATGCAGATGCTCAAACCACTACACCACAGAAACTCGAACCCATGTCTCGCGCTTAAAAGCCGGACGCTCAAACCACTACACCACATAAACTCGAACCCTTGTCTCGTGCTCCAAAGGCAGACGCTCAAACCACTACACCACAGAAACTCGAACCCTTGTCTCGTGCTCCAAAGGCGGACGCTCAAACCACTACACCACATAAACTCGAACCCATGTCTCACGCTTAAAAGCCGGACGCTCAAACCACTTTACCACAGAAACTCGAACCCATGTCTCGCGCTTAAAAGCCGGACGCTCAAACCACTACACCACAGAAACTCGAACCCTTGTCTCGCGCTCGAAAGACAGACGCTCAAACCACTACACCACAGAAACTCGAACCCTTGTCTCGCACTCCAAAGGCAGACGCTCAAACCACTACACCGCAGAAACTCGAACCCTTGTCTCGCACTCCAAAGGCAGACGCTCAAACCACTACACCACAGAAACTCGAACCCATGTCTCGCGCTTAAAAGCCGGACGCTCAAACCACTACACCACAGAAACTCGAACCCTTGTCTCGTGCTCCAAAGGCAGACGCTCAAACCACTACACCACAGAAACTCGAACACTTGTCTCGTGCTCCAAAGGCAGACGCTCAAACCACTACACCACAGAAACTCGAACCCTTGTCTCGTGCTCCAAAGGCAGACGTTCAAACCACTACACCACATAAACTCGAACCCATGTCTCACGCTTAAAAGCCGGACGCTCAAACTACTACACCACAGAAACTCGAACCCATGTCTCGCGCTTAAAAGCCGGACGCTCAAACCACTACACCACAGAAACTCGAACCCTTGTCTCGCGCTCCAAAGACAGACGCTCAAACCATTACACCACAGAAACTCGAACCCATGTCTCGCGCTTAAAAGCCGGACGCTCAAACCACTACACCACAGAAACTCGAACCCTTATCTCGCACTCCAAAGCCGGACGCTCAAACCACTACACCACAGAAACTCGAACCCTTGTCTCGCGCTCGAAAGACAGACGCTCAAACCACTACACCACAGAAACTCGAACCCTTGTCTCGTACTCCAAAGGCAGACGCTCAAACCACTACACCGCAGAAACTCGAACCCTTGTCTCGCGCTCAAAAGGCGGACGCTCAAACCACTACACCATATCAATTTCGAACCCTTGTCTCGCACTGAAAAGGCGGACGCTCAAACCACTACACCACATAAACTCGAACCCTTGTCTCGCACTCAAAAGGCGGACGCTCAAACCACTACACCGCAGAAACTCGAACCCTTGTCTCGCGCTTAAAAGCCGGACGCTCAAACCACTACACCATATAAACTCGAACCCTTGTCTCGCACTCCAAAGGCAGACGCTCAAACCACTACACCGCAGAAACTCGAACCCTTGTCTCGCGCTCAAAGGGCGGACGCTCAAACCACTACACCATATAAATTTCGAACCATTGTCTCGCGCTCAAAAGGCGGACGCTCAAACCACTACACCACATAATCTCGAACCCTTGTCTCGTGCTCAAAAGGCGGACGCTCAAACCACTACACCACATACACTCGAACCCTTTTCTCGCGCTCAAAAGGAATTTGTTTCCACGAATTTGGATATTGTTATTTAAAAAAAAAGGATATTATTATAACTTATTATATTATGATGAAGATAAATATCAGCCTCAAGCTTAATGTTATCTAATAAAAAATATACCATGTTTCCTAGACATTTCATGAAACTTTCTGTAAATAATCGGCGAAAGTTCAGATCCAGATGGTTGGCTTTCCTTTAACAGGTCAACATTGATTTATTATGCATGACAAAGAACAGCCTTCCCCTCGTACAGCTAACCTTGGTTTTTAGCTCCACTGGCTGAAAGCCAGTCGAGTTTATGTAATGGCGAATTGTCCGTCGTGCGTGCGTTTGTGTGTCCGTGCGTCTGTGCGTGCGTTAACTTTTACCTTTAAACGACTTCTTCTCCCTAAACACTTGGTCAATTTGGTTGAAACTTCATAGGAAGCATCCTCTCAATGACCTCTCTTAAATTCCTTCATTTTTTTTTTTATCCATCCATAATTCTTAAGTGTCAGGCCGATTTTCAAATAATTTTGTAGAAATGTTCCATGGGTAACCCTTTATTAGATTCCTTCAAGAAATGTTGATTGGTTGAAAAACATGACCGCCAGGGGGCGGGGCTATTTTGCCTTAAAAGGCTATAGTGAAAACTTAAAATATCCTCTCCTCCGAAAGTGTCGGGCTGATATTCAAATAATTTTGCAGAAATGTTCCTTGGGTGCCCCTTTATTAGATTCCTTCAAGAAAGGTTGATTGGTTGAAAAACATGACCGCCAGGGGGCGGGGCTATTTTGCCTTATATAGCTATATTGAAAACTTAAAAAATCTTCTTCTCCGAAAGTGTTCAGCCGATTTTCAAATAATTTTGTAGAAATGTTCATTGGGTGACCCTCTATCAGATTCCTTCAAGCCATGTTGATTGGTTGAAAAACATGGCCACCAGAGGGCGGGGATATTTTGCCTTATAAGGCTATAGTGAAAACTTAAAATATCCTCTCCTCCAAAAGTGTCGGGCTGATATTCAAATAATTTTGCAGAAACATTCCTTGGGTGACACTCTACAAGATTCCTTTAAGCCATGGTGGTTGGTCAAAAACATGGCCAACAGGGGGCAGGGCTGTTTGGAGATTTGATTTTTGCCTTATGGCCGTGGAGCGATACTGGCCCTCTTGGGCCTTTTATTATTGTTTGGTGTTTTACGCCGTTTCAACAATTTTCCAGTTATATCACGGCGTTTCTTTGGTAAGTTACCAGTAGTACTGGTCCATTTATTGTATACTGACACCAGCAAACCAGTCGTAATGCTAACCCCGCAAGCCTGAACGCCAAGGACGGCAGCCATTACTACCATTGTTAAAGATAGCTAATGAATGGTTTTTATTTCAAAAGTATGAACGAACTTGTCCGAAATCAAAGATGGCGATACGGAGTGCAAGGATTATTCAGGAAACCACAACATTTAGATTACAAATAACACAGTTATACACATAAATAATACCGTTTGTACTGGTTATTTACCCGGGAAACCCGTGATCTAACTTCTATACTGTTGAAAGCGGCGAAAACAATATTCAAACAAACACAATAACACGTTTCTTTGAAAATAGGTATAACCAATTTCATTTTACCACAATGTTGTCAATTCAATGCGGCGAAAACAATATTCAAACAAACATAATAACACGTGTCTTTGAAGTATAACCAATATCATTTTACCACAATGTTGTCAATTCTATTAAAAAATTATGATACTCTCATTTGCAGATATTTTTTCAATATTCTTTTGCCAAAACGTTTTCAAAGAGGTCTGCTGTAGATATATTGTATGTGGGAAACATACACCAGATGGAAGGAACCACACAAGAGTCAGTTGTTGAATGCAGCTAAATTGAAATGTTAACCAAGTGTGATATTGTGATTAACCCTTTAACATTGCCGAGTTTCCCAAAGTCGACTCTTCCTTATTGAAGATTGAACCGCTCCATTTTTCGTTCAACAGGAAATTTGGGAAAATATAATGTCTAAGTGGCAAACAATGCAGATTTCAGGAGAAACAGGTCATTATGTTTGCAAAAGCCTTTAATTGCTTAAGGGTTAAACATGAAGCAATAGAGTATGTTCATTGCTGTACAACTTTGTAGTGCATTTAGTGCTTTGCTGATAAAGAGATGGTAACATGTTGGCTATTGAGGTCGGCCATGAAGATCATACGGTGCGAGATCCGTACTTTTACACACAGACTTATCATCTATAAACGTCACGTCACGGGAAACCAGACCGGCGCAGGATTTTAGATAATAGGTCATTACAATTAAATGACATACATCTTTACCTGTATTGTCAGTTTTGGGTCATAACCGTACTCGGGGAAGCTTCGAGGATGCTTGAACGAATAAATTAGCGAACAGAACATATCCAGATCTGACTGAGTGGATGAGCATGCTGATCTTGACTTTCGCTATTCGCAAAGTGCCGAAGGATCGTTAGACGTGACTCTTATCATTTCACCGACTCTGTTCCTTCGAGCTGCTAATCATTCTGTCAGAAACGTTTATTTGTTTGCTTGTATGGTGTTGTACTCCACTTTCAAGAATTTACCAGTTATATCACGACGTTTCTGCGTAATTTACCAGTTTCTGAGTAATTTACCAGTTATATCACGGCGTTTTCTGAGTAATTTACCGGTTATATCACTACGTTTTCTGAGTAATTTACCAATTATATCACGGCGTTTTCTGAGTTATTTACCGGTTATATCACTACGTTTTCTGAGTAATTTACCAGTTATATCACGGCGTTTTCTATGTAATTTACCAGTTATATCACGACGTTTTCTGAGTAATTTACCAGTTATATCACGGGGTTTTCTGAGTAATTTACCAGTTATATCAAGGCGTTTTCTGTGTAATTTACCAGTTATATCACGGCATTTTCTGAGTAATTTTCAAGTTAAATAACGGCGTTTTCTGAGTAATTTATCAGTTATATCACTACGTTTTCTGAGTAATTACCAGATATATCACGACGTTTTCTGAGTAATTTACCAGTTATATCACGGCGTTTCTGTGTAATTTACCAGTTATATCACGACTTTTCCTGAGTAATTTACCAGTAATATCTCGGCATGTTCTGAGTAATTTACCAGTTATATCACTACGTTTTCTGAGTAATTACCAGATATATCACGACGTTTTCTGAGTAATTTACCAGTTATATCACGTTGTTTTCTGAGTAATTTACCAGTTATATCACGACGTTTTCTGAGTAATTTACCAGTTATATCACGTTGTTTTCTGAGTAATTTACCAGTTATATCACGACGTTTTCTGAGTAATTTTCCAGTTATATCACTACGTTTTCTGAGTAATTACCAGATATATCACGACGTTTTCTGAGTAATTTACCAGTTATATCACGGCGTTTCTGTGTAATTTACCAGTTATATCACGACGTTTCCTGAGTAATTTACCAGTAATATCTCGGCATGTTCTGAGTAATTTACCAGTTATATCACTACGTTTTCTGAGTAATTTACCAGTTATATCAAGACGATTTCTGAGTAATTTTCCAGTTATATCACTACGTTTTCTGAGTAATTTACCAGTTATATCACGTTGTTTTCTGAGTAATTTATCAGTTATATCACGACGTTTTCTGAGTAATTTTCCAGTTATATCACTACGTTTTCTGAGTAATTACCAGATATATCACTACGTTTTCTGAGTAATTACCAGATATATCACGACGTTTTCTGAGTAATTTACCAGTTATATCACGGCGTTTCTGTGTAATTTACCAGTTATATCACGACGTTTCCTGAGTAATTTACCAGTAATATCTCGGCATGTTCTGAGTAATTTACCAGTTATATCACTACGTTTTCTGAGTAATTACCAGATATATCACGACGTTTTCTGAGTAATTGACCAGTTATATCACGGCGTTTTCTGTGTAATTTACCAGTTATATCACGACGTTTCCTGAGTAATTTACCAGTTATATCTCGGCATGTTCTGAGTAATTTACCAGTTATATCACGGCGTTTTCTGTGTAATTTACCAGTTATATCACGGCGTGTTCTGAGTAATTTACCAGTTATATCACGGCGTTTTCTGAGTAATTAACCAGTTTTATCTAGGCGTTTTCTGAGTAATTTACCAGTTATATCATGGCGTTTTCTGAGTAATTTACCAGTTATATCACTACGTTTTCTGAGTAATTTTCCAGTTATATCACTACGTTTTCTGAGTAATTTTCCAGTTATATCACTACGTTTTCTGAGTAATTTTCCAGTTATATCACGACGTTTTCTGAGTAATTTTCCAGTTATATCACTACGTTTTCTGAGTAATTTTCCAGTTATATCACTACGTTTTCTGAGTAATTTTCCAGTTACATCACGTTGTTTTCTGACTAATTTTCCAGTTATATCACGTTGTTTTCTGAGTAATTTACCAGTTATATCAAGACGATTTCTGAGTAATTTTCCAGTTATATCACGACGTTTTCCGAGTAATTTTCCAGCTATATCACTACGTTTTCTGAGTAATTTACCAGTTATATCACGTTGTTTTCTGAGTAATTTACCAGTTATATCACGACGTTTTCTGAGTAATTTTCCAGTTATATCAAGACGTTTTCTGAGTAATTTTCCAGTTATATCACGACGTTTTCTGAGTAATTTTCCAGTTATATCACGTTGTTTTCTGAGTAATTTTCCAGTTATATCACTACGTTTTCTGAGTAATTTTCCAGTTATATCACAACGTTTTCTGAGTAATTTTCCAGTTATATCACAACGTTTTCTGAGTAATTTTCCAGTTATATCACTACGTTTTCTGAGTAATTTTCCAGTTATATCACGACGTTTTCTGAGTAATTTTCCAGTTATATCACGACGTTTTCTGAGTATTTTTCCAGTTATATCACTACGTTTTCTGAGTAATTTTCCAGTACATATGATATATTTTTCAAACTCCAGCGAGTTAGTCGTAATGCTAACCCCGCAAACCTGATGTATTTTGTATGACCCGGCTTGGGATCGAACCCGCGACCTCCCATACCTGAGGCCGACCTGTCAGTAACGACGATGAGTGACAATCAATGGGTCGTCATTACGAATTCAGATTTGACAATTCTTTCTCTCCGATGACGGACAGACAGAAGTCATTCGTCTTCTGCCAAGGGGCTAAAAGGTATCTATGGGAAGGTGGCCAGGCGTTTATGAAGGATGTTGTGTGGAGGACATGTGCACTATTGCTTGCAATGGTAAAGACGTTAACTATGAAAAGAACCACATGTCGTGATTTAATTGGAATTCAGTTAAACTTAGAACTTTCTGACTAAAGTCCAAGTTATTCTTATGTCAATATGCCGTCGCCCCTTTAATTAAGTAATCATAATAATAAACGAACAAGAAACCGCAAATATTAAAAGCAACGAACTGCGCATATAGTGGGTTTTTTGTGGAGATTGGTTTGAATAGATAAGCTCTAGTTTGACTTATGCTGATATTTATCAACAGGGTCTTCGAATTTTACTGTTCATTAAAGGCCTAAAGATATGCCAAACAAAGTCACACAGCTAGCACAGATTCCTTTTTCGATGTTCGCAGTTGTCTGGTTGGAAACCTGCGCTGAACTTGATTACCCTAACCCTTTAGGCAATCCGGCAGCACAAAAAAGTCCTGAAATATAACACAAATGAATGCACATCAATGATACAGAAATGCTTAATATGTGAGCATATCGAGGGCTTGGCATGAAACGGTTGTAACTAAAAACCTATTTTAAAAACCTTGATTTAGGGGCAATTTTGACCCTTTTGTAAACAATGGAAATTTAGGTGCCATTGCTCAGAACGAGCAATGGCACCTAAATTTCCATTGTTTACCAAGAAAAATTATGTAACGCGTATAAAGACTTCATGGCGAGGTAATTCACCTTGGTAAAAAATTACCAATTTTAGTTACAACCGTTTCACGCCAAGCCCTCGATATACAAAAACTTTACCCCAGTGACATCTCATCTTATTGAAACAGTGCAGGAGATGTGCCACTTCACATTTTCAATAGGGACTACTTTAGGGTACTACGACCCGGAACTGATTCCCTTGTGATGTTACACCAGATATATGTGTCAGGTACAAAGGTTAATTTGTTAAAGGGACTACTTTAGGGTTCTACGACCCGGAACTGATTCCCTTGTGGTGTTACACCAGATATATGTGTCAGGTACAATGGTTAATTTATTAAAGGGACTACTTTAGGGTTCTACGACCCGGAACTGATTCCCTTGTGGTGTTACACCAGATATATGTGTCAGGTACAATGGCTAATTTATTAAAGGGACTACTTTATGGTTCTACGACCCGGAACTGATTCCCTTGTGGTGTTACACCAGATATATGTGTCAGGTACAATGGTTAATTTATTAAAGGGACTACTTTAGGGTTCTACGACCCGGAACTGATTCCCTTGTGGTGTTACACCAGATATATGTGTCAGGTACAATGGTTAATTTATTAAAGGGATTACTTTAGGGTTCTACGACCCGGAACTGATTCCCTTGTGGTGTTACACCAGATATATGTGTCAGGTACAATGGTTAATTTATTAAAGGGACTACTTTAGGGTAATACGACCCGGAACTGATTCCCTTGTGGTGTTACACCAGATATATGTGTCAGGTACAATGGTTAATTTATTAAAGGGACTACTTTAGGGTTCTACGACCCGGAACTGATTCCCTTGTGGTGTTACACCAGATATATTTGTCAGGTACAATGGTTAATTTATTAAAGGGACTACTTTAGGGTACTACGACCCGGAACGGATTCCCTTGTGGTGTTACACCAGATATATGTGTCAGGTACAATGGCTAATTTATTAAAGGGACTACTTTAGGGTACTACGACCCGGAACTGATTCCCTTGTGGTGTTACACCAGATATATGTGTCAGGTACAATGGTTAATTTATTAAAGGGACTACTTTAGGGTACTACGACCCGGAACTGATTCCCTTGTGGTGTTACACCAGATATATGTGTCAGGTACAATGGTTAATTTATTAAAGGGACTACTTTAGGGTTCTACGACCCGGAACTGATTCCCTTGTGGTGTTACACCAGATATATGTGTCAGGTACAATGGTTAATTTATTAAAGGGACTACTTTAGGGTACTACGACCCGGAACTGATTCCCTTGTTGTGTTACACCAGATATATGTGTCAGGTACAATGGTTAATTTATTAAAGGGACTACTTTAGGGTTCTACGACCCGGAACTGATTCCCTTGTGGTGTTACACCAGATATATGTGTCAGGTACAATGGTTAATTTATTAAAGGGACTACTTTAGGGTACTACGACCCGGAACTGATTCCCTTGTGGTGTTACACCAGATATATGTGTCAGGTACAATGGTTAATTTATTAAAGGGACTACTTTAGGGTTCTACGACCCGGAACTGATTCCCTTGTGGTGTTACACCAGATATATGTGTCAGGTACAATGGTTAATTTATTAAAGGGACTACTTTAGGGTACTACGACCCGGAACTGATTCCCTTGTTGTGTTACACCAGATATATGTGTCAGGTACAATGGTTAATTTATTAAAGGGACTACTTTAGGGTACTACGACCCGGAACTGATTCCCATGCGGTGTTACACCAGATATATGTGTCAGGTACAATGGTTAATTTATTAAAGGGACTACTTTAGGGTTCTACGACCCGGAACTGATTCCCTTGTGGTGTTACACCAGATATATGTGTCAGGTACAATGGTTAATTTGTAAAAGGGACTACTTTAGGGTTCTACGACCCGGAACTAATTCCCATGTGGTGTTACACCAGATATATGTGTCAGGTACAATGGTTGATTTATTAAAGGGACTACTTTAGGGTACTACGACCCGGAACTGATTCCCATGTGGTGTTACACCAGATATATGTGTCAGGTACAATGGTTGATTTATTAAAGGGACTACTTTAGGGTTCTACGACACGGAACTGATTCCCTTGTGGTGTTACACCAGATATATGTGTCAGGTACAATGGTTGATTTATTAAAGGGACTACTTTAGGGTACTACGACCCGGAACTGATTCCCATGTGGTGTTACACCAGATATATGTGTCAGGTACAATGGTTGATTTATTAAAGAGACTACTTTAGGGTTCTACGACCCGGAACTGATTCCCATGCGGTGTTACACCAGATATATGTGTCAGGTACAATGGTTGATTTATTAAAGGGACTACTTTAGGGTTCTACGACACGGAACTGATTCCCTTGTGGTGTTACACCAGATATATGTGTCAGGTACAATGGTTGATTTATTAAAGGGACTACTTTAGGGTACTACGACCCGGAACTGATTCCCATGTGGTGTTACACCAGATATGTGTGTCAGGTACAATGGTTGATTTATTAAAGAGACTACTTTAGGGTTCTACGACCCGGAACTGATTCCCATGTGGTGTTACACCAGATATATGTGTCAGGTACAATGGTTAATTTGTTAAAGGGACTACTTTTGGGTTCTACGACCCGGAACTGATTCCCTTGTGGTGTTACATCAGATATATGTTTCAGGTACAATGGTTAATTTATTAAAGGGACTACTTTAGGGTTATACGACCCGGAACTGATTCCCTTGTGGTGTTACAACAGATATATGTGTCAGGTACAATGGTTAATTTATTAAAGGGACTACTTTAGGGTACTACGACCCGGAACTGATTCCCTTGTGGTGTTACAACAGATATATGTGTCAGGTACAACGGTTAATTTATTAAAGGGACTACTTTAGGGTACTACGACCCGGAACTGATTCCCTTGTGGTGTTACACCAGATATATGTGTCAGGTACAATGGTTAATTTATTAAAGGGACTACTTTAGGGTTCTACGACCCGAAACTGATTCCCTTGTGGTGTTACACCAGATATATGTGTCAGGTACAATGGTTAATTTATTAAAGGGACTACTTTAGGGTACTACGACCCGGAACGGATTCCCTTGTGGTGTTACACCAGATATATGTGTCAGGTACAATGGTTAATTTATTAAAGGGACTACTTTAGGGTTCTACGACCCGGAACTGATTCCCTTGTGGTGTTACACCAGATATATGTGTCAGGTACAATGGTTAATTTATTAAAGGGACTACTTTAGGGTACTACGATCCGGAACTGATTCCCTTGTGGTGTTACACCAGATATATGTGTCAGGTACAATGGCTAATTTATTAAAGGGACTACTTTAGGGTTCTACGACCCGGAACTGATTCCCATGTGGTGTTACACCAGATATATGTGTCAGGTACAATGGTTAATTTATTAAAGGGACTACTTTAGGGTACTACGAACCGGAACTGATTCCCATGTGGTGTTACACCAGATATATGTGTCAGGTACAATGGTTAATTTATTAAAGGGACTACTTTAGGGTACTACGAACCGGAACTGATTCCCATGTGGTGTTACACCAGATATATGTGTCAGGTACAATGGTTAATTTGTTAAAGGGACTACTTTAGGGTTCTACGACCCGGAACTGATTCCCTTGTGGTGTTACACCAGATATATGTGTCAGGTACAATGGTAGATTTATTAAAGGGACTACTTTAGGGTACTACGACCCGGAACTGATTCCCATGCGGTGTTACACCAGATATATGTGTCAGGTACAATGGTTGATTTATTAAAGGGACTACTTTAGGGTTCTACGACCCGGAACTGATTCCCTTGTGGTGTTACACCAGATATATGTGTCAGGTACAATGGTTGATTTATTAAAGGGACTACTTTAGGGTACTACGACCCGGAACTGATTCCCATGTGGTGTTACACCAGATATATGTGTCAGGTACAATGGTTAATTTATTTAAGGGACTACTTTAGGGTACTACGACCTGGAACTGATTCCCTTGTGGTGTTACACCAGATATATGTTTCAGGTACAATGGTTAATTTATTAAAGGGACTACTTTAGGGTTCTACGACCCGGAACTGATTCCCTTGTGGTGTTACACCAGATATATGTGTCAGGTACAATGGTTAATTTATTAAAGGGACTACTTTAGGGTTGTACGACCCGGAACTGATTCCCATGTGGTGTTACACCAGATATATGTGTCAGGTACAATGGTTGATTTATTAAAGGGACTACTTTAGGGTACTACGACCCGGAACTGATTCCCATGTGGTGTTACACCAGATATATGTGTCAGGTACAATGGTTAATTTATTAAAGGGACTACTTTAGGGTTCTACGACCCGGAACTGATTCCCATGTGGTGTTACACCAGATATATGTGTCAGGTACAATGGTTGATTTATTAAAGGGACTACTTTAGGGTACTACGACCCGGAACTGATTCCCTTGTGGTGTTACACCAGATATATGTGTCAGGTACAATGGTTAATTTATTAAAGGGACTACTTTAGGGTTGTACGACCCGGAACTGATTCCCTTGTGGTGTTACACCAGATATATGTGTCAGGTACAATGGTTGATTTATTAAAGGGACTACTTTAGGGTACTACGACCCGGAACTGATTCCCATGTGGTGTTACACCAGATATATGTGTCAGGTACAATGGTTAATTTATTAAAGGGACTACTTTAGGGTTCTACGACCCGGAACTGATTCCCATGTGGTGTTACACCAGATATATGTGTCAGGTACAATGGTTGATTTATTAAAGGGACTACTTTAGGGTACTACGACCCGGAACTGATGCCCATGTGGTGTTACACCAGATATATGTGTCAGGTACAATGGTTAATTTATTAAAGGGATTACTTTATGGTTCTACGACCCGGAACTGATTCCCTTGTGGTGTTACACCAGATATATGTGTCAGGTACAATGGTTAATTTATTAAAGGGACTACTTTAGGGTACTACGACCCGGAACTGATTCCCATGTGGTGTTACACCAGATATATGTGTCAGGTACAATGGTTGATTTATTAAAGGGACTACTTTAGGGTTCTGCGACCCGGAACTGATTCCCATGTGGTGTTACACCAGATATATGTGTCAGGTACAATGGTTGATTTATTAAAGGGACTACTTTAGGGTTCTACGACCCGGAACTGATTCCCATGTGGTGTTACACCAGATATATGTGTCAGGTACAATGGTTGATTTATTAAAGGGACTACTTTAGGGTTCTACGACCCGGAACTGATTCCCATGCGGTGTTACACCAGATATATGTGTCAGGTACAATGGTTGATTTATTAAAGGGACTACTTTAGGGTTCTACGACCCGGAACTGATTCCCATGCGGTGTTACACCAGATATATGTGTCAGGTACAATGGTTGATTTATTAAAGGGACTACTTTAGGGTTCTACGACCCGGAACTGATTCCCATGTGGTCTTGCGCCAGATATATGTGTCAGATACAAAGGTTGATTTATGTATTGGGATGTAATGCAGGTTTCAACAACTTTCAGTTATATCACGGAGGCCAGTTCGACTACTACTCATGTGTTTCCTTGCTTTCTCGCACCAGTACTCCACACAAAACATGCGAAGAACCTGGCTTCTTTTCCACATAGACTGTTCGCCCTTAAGTGGAAGATGAATTACGCTTGTCACAGTGGCTTTTGTTAAATGTCGGAAAGAATATTGGCTGAGCCGGGATTCAAACTCACAAACCCTGCATTGGCAGCCCGCGACGCTACCGACTGAGACACCGGAGCTCGGCTCAGGTAGAATGGTGATGTAAAGGTCACCTACTTCCTAAGAGTTCATAGCTGATAAAGGCGGACAGAATTACGTTCACAATTTGTGGATTTATACGGTGGTCAATTCGGGACTCTTTTCAACGGGAAGTCTAGAGTTACCCGTTCCTACTAAATAATAAGGTCAGGCATGGCGCCCTTTGGCCATTGTGTAGCAAGTAATTTAAGGCTATAGAGGCAACATATTTGTGGACAAACCAATTTAACCTTTCAAAATCTAAAAGTAGCGTGCTTCGTTATGTATCTTTTAATCCCAAACACTAAGCTGCATTGTTCAATTCAATTTTATATTTACGAATTTACTATTTACATGTATATGCGATAGCGATATATAAAGGGGAGGTGACCAAACTGTTATCTTGGCGCCATAGTTAATTCATGCCAGACGTACCAAATGCCAGACTACTAAACTGGTAGACTGTTGTTATCTCCTTTGTGACTGTTGGACGACAGCTATAGATATATTAAAAATGTTACACCCTTTTTTTGATCAAGACTAACGCAATCAACACTGCGTTAACGCTATTGCATTTATTCGTGTTTCATTTGACGCTTTAATTGTGAGAAAACACCCAACCAAAACACACAAAAAAACCAACCCGTATCCAAGATACAAAACAAAAGCCCGCATAGTGCACTGTTCTAATTAGATCCCTTTATTTGAGCGGTGCGCCAGTAAAAGTACCATTAACGTGATTATTACTCTTGTGGTAAAGGATATTCCTGTGTATCAATGCTAAGGATCAAACTGGATGAGTAATTACTGTAGAGCCAGATTAGATTACTCTGATCATTAACGTTTCTTTTTCAGTTTCTGAATGATAGGGTGTTCTGGCTGATCTGAATCTACTTTGGTCTCAAATGCCGTACGTTTAGGTTTCACAATACACCGCTCTTACTGACCAATGCATATTAGGGCGAGTTCGATCACAAACTATAACTACTAAAGTTTGACCAGACTTTGGTTGAACTCACTATGGTTAGAGGAAATGATGTCACTTTAGAAATCACGGTTAGACCCTTGGAAACGAGATGTGTCTCAGGTAAAAACCAGAACATGTTGAAGTTTGAAAATCTACTTAAAGGCGCATTTAAACACCTCAGTCATATAATTTGTCAATGTAGGTGTGAACTGTCTTTCATTTAACACCATGATTACAATTCGTTCCTGTTGTCTCGCAAACCTCATTATTGAATACCCCCGCAAATAACGGATAATCCCCTCTCAGTTGCTGGCATGACAGTCAACCATTTTTCGAAAAATGCCAGTTCGATCAGGGACATGCGCAGTGCAGCTTCCGGTACAAGGATTTGGTTAATAATTGAACTCGTATCAATAAAGCATCAACAACTACAAAACACAGGTCTTATGGAAACGCTACATTTCAAAAGTAAGCGACAACTTACTTTTGTCAAAATTGAAAAGAAAAGTAGGCTTAAATACATGCGGTCGAAGCAAATTGACTACATATGAAGGTTGTACCGTTTTTAAACAGCATTTAAGTTTCATCACACACATCCACTTTGTCAGGGGCGTAGCTCCCTTTAGGCACTGTAGGCACGTGCCTACACATTATTTCTAAAAATGCCCCAAAATTCAGCTGCGGCGATACACATCTGCGTAATGTATCGACCTGATCCGGCCTACACAAACGCGCACCTCACCATGGTCGCCGAAAGCCAGGATCAAACCTCGGACATACGTCTGATAACCATTCGGCCACAACATATCCTCTTATTTAAGCTGATTAAACACTGGTTAGAAAGTCCTACTAAGCTACCGTATGTTCTAAAACCAGAGCATTGAACTTTATCTACGGTGAACTAATGGTACGTAAAAGAAGTACAGATGAGAAAAATAAGTTTACGAAATCTCATTTGTTCGCCAATATATTTTGCTATGTTTCCGTAATATGTTTGATCTAATGCAGATTTCGATATCGAAAAGGGAAAATTCCCCCTCCTCATTTGTTCGCAAATATATTTTGCTATGCCATAGCAAAATATATTCGCGAACAAATGAGGAGGGGGGAATAAGTTTGATCTAATGCAGATTTCGATATCGAAAAGGTAAAATCCCCCCTCCTCTCCCCAATAAACAAAAGAGAATACTTCCAATCTCAAAAGGATCTGATGTCAAGATAGCATTTGTTGTTTTGGATTTCACAATTCCGTTCTATGGACATAACACATTTATATACATAAACAATGAGTAAATCAACCGCAGCTATCAAAGACAACCCATTTCCCTCGTGAAAGTCTGTTTTAAGACTTTATTGCTTGCTTAATATGATCCATAACAAATGAATTAAGAAAGGGTTGAATACACTTTAAAGCCGTTTCCAGCAGTTTATCGGTTATATCACTGCGGTCGGTTCACAATAACATGTATTCCATTGCTCTCTCGCGCAAGTACGCCATACAGTATTCTTCCAATGAAACCTGACAACATTTCGACATAGCTTGTCCAAACCTATGTGTGTTGCGATAAAGGGTCGAAAGGATTGTTATTTATCAACACGATAATGTTTTTCTTTTCTGTCCGCTAGTCGAAGAAGAATTTCATGCTTAAATCAAAATAAGGAAAAAATGCGGACTTTCCACTGGTTGGTATTAATCGCCATCCATCTAGATGTTGGTGTATTGTGTAAAGCGGCTCCGTCACACCTGTCAGGTCTGTTTTTTAGTTTTATTCGGGTTTTACGCCATTGTCCACAGTTATCACGTTATATATACCGTCGATAGAACACGTATTCGTGAATTACGGTTGACTACCCAGTACTAGAGGTTAGTAAATGTGCCTTATTCACGGGAATACACGTGCCTGATGTCATTTGTTTGTTTTGATTATTGTGTATGAGGACATTGAATTCAGTTTTCACGGGGCGTCGCTGTGGTGCAGATGTAAGGATAAAAGTCGTTTGTACTCGACTTGTTTACACACTGATAAGCTTCGTCATTTATTCTCATCTTGTTGAAGTCATTAAAGGCTGTATATGAAGGTTCGGATTTGAAATCGCAGTTAATAAGTGTGTTCTTGATTCACACATTTACTTGATTTCAACAATGAAAGTTGTTACTCTATTAAATAGCAATTAAGCGGTGTACCGTGAAAACAACATTATCGTAATTATAACACGTGTGGGGGAAAAAAGCTATGCTTGCGCATCCTTGCTAAAGAATCCAAATGAAAACTGCTTTACAGAAGTTTCTATGACTGATTGGAGAGCCAGAGTAGACAGCGCCGATGCGATAGCTGATACGGATCTACACTTCCACCAATGAATTAACAATCTATGTTGAAAAGCAGCAGTTATTTGTAAAGAATGTGTTGAGAACTGGTGCGAGAAAGTCATGAAGCATAATGCTTAGGTGCATTGACGGTCGTGAAATGACGTGAACATTATTGAAAACTGCGTTAAACCTCAATTAAGCATTGCCCACGTGTAGATGCATTCTGAAGCATCTGCAGCAGACGGCTTTTGAAAACATAGTGACAAAAGAAGAAATTGCTCAAAACGAGCAATTTCTCCTTCTGTCACAATGTTTTCCACTTTTAGTCATAGGTTATCCATTCAATTATAGAGATTTTCCATTTTTTGTCAAATAATGTTCAAAGTCGTCTGCTGCAGAATTGTCGTATGAGGGAAAGGGTTAAACCTTGCCCACATGTAGACGCCGTCTGACGTGTCTGCAGCAGACGACTTTTGATTGATGTTTGTTGGGGTTTTACGCCGCTTTCAACAGCCAGGGTGATATCGCGGCGGACAGGAAATAAGATATTGTTTCACACACCTTATATTATCATCGAGCAAACTGGCCGCCGTGATATAACTGAGAAATTGTTAAAAACGGCGTTAAACCCCAATCAATCAATCAATCAATCAATATCATCGAGCAAAAAGAATAACACGTAATCACCACATTTGCTGGATCTCAAGAGTTGCATTGACTCCAATCGTTCAGACCCATTCAGGTTCTCTCACAGTTAAACCAAGGGTCGTCAGACTATGGATGCCATTCACATTGGAATGGGGCACAGACGAATTTTGAAAACATTGTGACAAAGGGAGAAATTGCTCAAATCGAGCAAATTCTCCTTTTGCCACAATGATTTCAACCTTTTTTAGTCAGTAATTATAGTGTTATTTTTACGGAAATGTAATCAAAGTTGTCTGATGCAGATCTGTTGTAAGTGAGAAAGGATAAATGAACCCATGTCGTGGTTACCGACTGAGCTATTGTGATACTTGTATGATAACGAGGCACACTGACTTGTCATGATGCTGGGTGTCAAATCAACACCTTTAACCCACACATACGGACGCTCTCTGACGCCTCTGCAGCAGACGCCATATGAAAACACTGTGACAAGAGGAGAAATAGATTAAAACGAACACTTCTCCCTTTATCTACAACAGTTATGATATCCTCATTTATAGAGATATCAATGTTTTTGTCTAGATTTTTTTTCCAAGTTGTGTACTTTAGATTTGTTGTATGTGGGAAAGGGTTAAGCACGTTTTCAAATTTGATATCCTTCCTCGACGCCCTTCCAAAGTAGGATTTAAATTACCTTTACATAGTTAACGCCCCTTGAAATAACAGGCGTATCACCATAGGAGCCAGTGCATGGGTAAAACAGTACAAGTTGGTTTTGTGAACGGTATATACCCAGATCAGCCTTTGCCTGAGCGCAGTCTGATTAAGATCTACACTGTTCACATTAAGGAGGATTCTGTCTTGTGTAGATTCTGATAAACTTGACCAGGTGGACAAGATGATCTGAATCTGCACTGGTCCGAAATGCCAACTTGTACAGTTTTTCATCGCTGGCTCGTTTATCATTACACAACTTCAGCAGAAAGTGGTTTAACCGTCTCACTAACAATATATCGGCAGAAGACGACATTGAAAAAGTTAGGCTAACGTATGGAACAGTAAGTGACCAGGACAACTGGTCCATTCATCCTGACACCAGTAAATTATCAGGACTATTGCTCCATTTATCCTGACACCAGTAAGTTACTAGAACTTCTGGTCCATTTATTCTGACACCAGTAAGTTATCAGGACTATTGCTCCGTTTATCCTGACACCAGTAGGTTACTAGGACTTCTGGTCCATTTATCCTGACACCAGTAAGTTACTAGGACTTCTGGTCCATTTATTCTGACATCAGTAAGTTACTAGGACTATTGCTCCATTCATCCTGACACCAGTAAGTTACCAATACTACTGGTCCAATCGTCCTGACACCAGTAGGTTACCAGGACTACTGGTCCATTCATTCTGACAACAATAAATTATCAGGACTACTGGTCCATTCATTCTGACAACAGTAAGTTACCAGGACTACTGGTCCATTCAACCTGACACTAGTAAGTTACCAGGACTACTGGTCCATTCATTCTGACAACAATAAATTATCAGGACTACTGGTCCATTCATTCTGACACCAGTAAGTTACCAGGACTACTGGTCCACTCATCCTGACACCAGTAAGTTACCAGGACTACTGGTCCATTCATTCTGACAACAATAAATTATCAGGACTACAGGTCCATACATCCTGACACCAGTAAGTTACCAGGACTACTGGTCCATACATTCTGACAACAATAAATTATCAGGACTACTGGTCCATTCATCCTGACACCAGTAAATTATCAGGACTACTGGTCCATTCATTCTGACACCAGTAAGTTACCAGGATTACTGGTCCATTCATCCTGACACCAGTAAATTATCAGGACTACTTGTCCATTTATCATGACACCAGTAAGTTACCAGGACTTCTGGTCCATTCATTATGACACCAGTAAATTATCAGGACTACTGGTCCATTCATCCTGACACCAGTAAATGATCAGGACTACTGGTCCATTCATCCTGACACCAGTAAGTTACTAGGACTACTGGTCCATTCATTCTGACACCAGTAAATTGTCAGTACTTCTGGTCCATTCATCCTGACAACAGTAAATTATCAGGACTACTGGTCCATTGATTCTGACACCCGTAAGTTATTAGGACTACTGGTCCATTCATTCTGACACCAGTAAATTATCAGAACTACTGGTCAATTCATCCTGACACCAGTAAGTTACCAGGACTACGGGTCCATTAATCCTGACAACAGTAAGTTACTAGGACTACTGGTCCATTTATTATGACACTAGTAAATTATCAGTACTACTGGTCCATTCATCCTGACACCAGTAAATTATCAGGACTATTGCTCCATTTATCGTGACACCAGTAAGTTACTAGAACTTCTGGTCCATTTATTCTGACACCAGTAAGTTATCAGGACTATTGCTCCGTTTATCCTGACACCAGTAAGTTACTAGGACTTCTGGTCCATTTATCCTGACACCAGTAAGTTACTAGGACTTCTGGTCCATTTATTCTGACATCAGTAAGTTACTAGGACTATTGCTCCATTCATCCTGACACCAGTAAGTTACCAATACTACTGGTCCAATCGTCCTGACACCAGTAGGTTACCAGGACTACTGGTCCATTCATTCTGACAACAATAAATTATCAGGACTACTGGTCCATTCATTCTGACAACAGTAAGTTACCAGGACTACTGGTCCATTCATCCTGACACTAGTAAGTTACCAGGACTACTGGTCCATTCATTCTGACAACAATAAATTATCAGGACTACTGGTCCATTCATTCTGACACCAGTAAGTTACCAGGACTACTGGTCCATTCATCCTGACACCAGTAAGTTACCAGGACTACTGGTCCATTCATTCTGACAACAATAAATTATCAGGACTACACGTCCATACATCCTGACACCAGTAAGTTACCAGGACTACTGGTCCATACATTCTGACAACAATAAATTATCAGGACTACTGGTCCATTCATCCTGACACCAGTAAATTATCAGGACTACTGGTCCATTCATTCTGACACCAGTAAGTTACCAGGATTACTGGTCCATTCATCATGACACCAGTAAATGATCAGGACTACTTGTCCATTCATCCTGACACCAGTAAGTTACCAGGACTTCTGGTCCATTCATTATGACACCAGTAAATTATCAGGACTACTGGTCCATTCATCCTGACACCAGTAAATGATCAGGACTACTGGTCCATTCATCCTGACACCAGTAAGTTACTAGGACTACTGGTCCATTCATTCTGACACCAGTAAATTGTCAGTACTTCTGGTCCATTCATCCTGACAACAGTAAATTATCAGGACTACTGGTCCATTGATTCTGACACCCGTAAGTTATTAGGACTACTGGTCCATTCATTCTGACACCAGTAAATTATCAGAACTACTGGTCAATTCATCCTGACACCAGTAAGTTACTAGTACTACTGGTCCATTCATCCTGACACCAGTAAGTTACCAGGACTACGGGTCCATTAATCCTGACAACAGTAAGTTACTAGGACTACTGGTCCATTTATTATGACACTAGTAAATTATCAGTACTACTGGTCCATTCATTATGACACCAGTAAATTATCAGTACTACTGTCCATTTTTCCTGACACCCGTAAATTATCAGGACTACTGTCCATTCATCCTGACACCAGTAAATTATCAGGACTACTGGTCCATTCATCCTGATACCAATAAGTTACCAGGACTACTGGTCCATTCATCCTGACACCAGTAAGTTACCAGGACGACTGGTCTATTCATCCTGACAACAGTAAATTATCGCGACTACTGGACTACATGTCCATTCATCCTGACACAAGTAAATTACCAGGACTACTGGTCCATTCATCCTGACACCAGTAAGTTACTAGGATTACTGGTCCATTCATCCTGACACCAGTAAGTTACCAGGACTACTGGTCCCTTCATCATGACACCAGTAAATTATCAGGACTACTTGTCCATTCATCCTGACACCAGTATGTTACCAGGACCTCTGGTCCATTCATTCTTACACCAATAAATTATCAGGACTACTGGTCCATTCATCCTGACACCAGTAAATTACCAGGACTACTGGTCCATTCATTCTGACACCAGTAAATTACCATGACTACTGGTCCATTCATCCTGACACCAGTAAGTTACTAGAATTACTGGTTCATTCATCCTGACACCAGTAAGTTACCAGGACTACTGGTCCCTTCATCATGACACCAGAGAGTCAATCAAGTTATTATACCACTATACGCCTGAACGCCAAGTAGAGAGAGCCTTAACTATTGTTCTTTATATTGACATGACCCGTACAATGATCGAACCCGCGACCTCCCGCAGCAGAGGCGAAACCATTGCCACAAACATTACACAGTTGTTTACATATCGAAAGGCTTGTATAAGCACAGTCATTAAGAAAATACACCACCACACATCAAATTGTTCGGATATTGGAGGTCGCGGATTCGATCACCGTCAGGGTCGTACCAAAGTCAAGTAAAATGGAAACTATACTCCTCCTTGGCGCACAGGAGTGTAGGGTTTGCATTAAAACTGCTTATATCGTATCAGGATAATAACCGTTATATAACTAAACAATATGGTGAATGCGGCGGTTGACACAATACAGACAAACATACAAAAAACAAATAAAGCAAATCTTTACTTTTTTTAATTGTTCCAATCGATTTCATCATGGGATAAACAATCAATTGATTGGAGTTACATGTATAACGTCAGCATTAACAGGAGCCAGAGCGCTCACAAACGTTACGTAAACATAACGTTAGGTTTAAAGCAACGTAAAGTATAAGTCATCGTTATGTATTTTTTAAAAAGCAACGTCAAGCAAAAAACACTATAGAAACGTTAGGTAAAAAAGAAACGAAAGGTAAAAAAGAAACGAAAGGTGAAAAGCAACGGAAAGTAAAAAAAACAATGTTAGGTAAAAAGCAGTTAAGCAACGTTAGGAAGAAAGCAACGATAGGTGAAAGTCAACTTAAAGTAAAAAACAATGTTCGGTGAAACACAACGTTATGCAAAAACACGTTAAAAAAGCAACGTTATGAAAAACAAATCAACGTTAGCTAAAAAACAAAATTAGGTAAAAAAGAAACGTTAGGTAAAACAGCGTCTTTTGTAAGCTAAGTAAATTCGTACAGATCTTTCCCACATACAGCAAAATTTGATCAAAGGACTTTAAAACATATAAGCAAAACTTTGAAATATACTGCTTTACAGAATGTTTTACGTGTAAACAGAGCCAGACTAGACTAGTGGGTGAGCTGGCTGCTCTCGATATACACTGCTCGGTTGATTTTCATATAGAACGCCGCTCATTTATATGATCGGATCGGGTTTCAAACCTTCAATAGGGTATTTACAAAGAGTTATATTAAGCCAACAATGTAACAAATGTGTATGCTGTTCTTTATTTAAGTTTTTGTCTGTTGAAACGAAAACAATGTCCAAAACCGCAATTTAAGTAGGATGGATAGACTGTATAACAAAGTAGATTGACAATTGTGTTTTGTTTAAACTTTAGAATGAGTTTTACTTTTATACCATACTATGAACTCTTGATAAGGGGCGTTTTACATGTACTAAAATCTTTATTAGAAAATATAACCCTATGATGTGGGTACTCAAAAGAATCGTCTCATTGAGACGATTCTTTTGAGTACCAACAGTAAAGGGTTTAGTTATATAATAAGAGAGATATTGTGGGGAAAAGAGCTGTTTACCCCTTCTTAACTGGACCTCTGGGCCCATACATGTAAATAGTATAGTAAAATGATTAATGGAAGTGATACACAATAAATATGGTGCAGAGGTTTTTTTAGAGTGCAGCCCTCTCGTACCAAAGGTCCCGGGTTGGAGACCCGTGATGAGCGTGTTCTGCCTTTGGAATGTTTCAACACAATCGGAGCGAGTACAGGCTCCAAAAATATGAAAGTGTAATCTGTGCTCAGAATTTGCGCCCAAGTATCTGAATAGTCAGACGTAAATGCGTTCTCCAAATTGACCAGCCAGAAGCCTTATTTGAATTTCAGTTCTGACCACTGGTACCGTTTTCAGATATACACAGTTTCGGACCCTGATTAAGTCTCCAGGAAGCAGATACCGAGCGTGATTAATATAAACTGATCGCTTGTTTCACAATCGATGTAAAATAAATAAGTTAAAACTAAAAATATTAATAAATATAAGATTAGTGCCAATTTAGTGCAAAGCATTAGCATTACGACTGCCTGACTGGATAAATGGAATAGTGGTTCTGGTAACTTACACAGGACCAGCCGTGGTATGACTGAACAATTGTTGAAAGTGGCATTACAGACCAAACAATCAATCAATCTTCTGTGTGCTCTTTATTATGGGGTTATCATTACGACTTACAAGCTGCTGCTAATATAAATGGAATTGTAGAACTGGTAACTTACACAGGACACGCCATGATATAACTGAACAATTGTTGAAAGCGGCGTTAAACACCAACCAATCAAGCAGCCTCTCTAAAGTCACGATAGTGTCAGGGTAAAATAGTCCGATTTCAGACCAGGAGACCAAAGTTCAATCACCCGGTCGAGTTTACCATCTTAAGGCTGAAGGTTGTGCTCGGATAGCATTGCCACTAACGGCCTAGTGTCAGAATTACCTAACAATCAGAACTGGTATGTTGTTAACGTATACACTTAAGTCCGAATGTCAGAATAACCTAACAATCAGAACTGGTATGTTGTTAACGTATACACTTAAGGCCTAGTCTCAGAATAACCTAACAATCAGAACTGGTATGTTGTTAACGTATACACTTAAGGCCTAGTGTCGGAATAACCTAACAATCAGAACTGATATGTTGATAACGTATACACTTAAGGCCTAGTGTAAGAATAATTTTACAACCAGAACTGGTATGTTGGTAACGTATACACTTAAGGCCTAGTGTCAGAATAACCTGACAATCAGAACTGGTATGTTGTTAACGTATACACTTAAGGTCTAGTGTCAGAATAACCTAACAATCAGAACTGGTATGTTGGTAACGTACACACTTAAGTCCTAGTGTAAGAATAACCTAACAATCAGAACTGGTATGTTGTTAACGTATACACTTAAGGTCTAGTGTCAGAATAACCTAACAATCAGAACTGGTATGTTGTTAACGTATACACTTAAGGTCTAGTGTCAGAATAACCTAACAATCAGAACTGGTATGTTGTTAACGTATAAACTTAAGGTCTAGTGTCAGAATAACCTAACAATCAGAACTGGTATGTTGTTAACGTATACACTTAAGGCCTAGTGTCAGAATAACCTAACAATCAGAACTGGTATGTTGTTAACGTATACACTTAAGTCCGAATGTCAGAATAACCTAACAATCAGAACTGGTATGTTGTTAACGTATACACTTAAGGTCTAGTGTCAGAAAAACCTAACAATCAGAACTGGTATGTTGGTAACGTATACACTTAAGGCCTAGTGTCAGAATAACCTAACAATCAGAACTGGTATGTTGGTAACGTATACACTTAAGGTCTAGTGTCAGAAAAACCTAACAATCAGAACTGGTATGTTGTTAACGTATACACTTAAGGCCTAGTCTCAGAATAACCTAACAATCAGAACTGGTATGTTGGTAACGTTTACACTTAAGGCCTAGTGTCAGAATAACCTAACAATCAGAACTGGTATGTTGGTAACGTATACACTTAAGGTCTAGTGTCAGAAAAACCTAACAATCAGAACTGGTATGTTGTTAACGTATACACTTAAGGCCTAGTCTCAGAATAACATAACAATCAGAACTGGTATGTTGGTAACGTTTACACTTAAGGCCTAGTGTCAGAATAACCTAACAATCAGAACTGGTATGTTGTTAACGTATACACTTAAGGCCTAGTGTCAGAATAACCTAACAATCAGAACTGGTATGTTGTTAACGTATACACTTAAGGCCTAGTGTCAGAATAACCTAACAATCAGAACTGGTATGTTGTTAACGTATACACTTAAGGCCTAGTGTCAGAATAACCTAACAATCAGAACTGGTATGTTGGTAACGTATACACTTAAGGCCTAGTGTCAGAATAACCTAACAATCAGAACTCGTATGTTGTTAACGTATACACTTAAGGCCTAGTCTCAGAATAACCTAACAATCAGAACTGGTATGTTGGTAACGTATACACTTAAGGCCTAGTGTCAGAATAACCTAACAATCAGAACTGGTATATTGGTAACGTATACACTTAAGGTCTAGTGTCAGAAAAACCTAACAATCAGAACTGGTATGTTGGTAACGTATACACTTAAGGCCTAGTGTCAGAATAACCTATCAATCAGAACTCGTATGTTGGTAACGTATACACTTAAGGCCTAGTCTCAGAATAACCTAACAATCAGAACTGGTATGTTGGTAACGTATACACTTAAGGCCTAGTGTCAGAATAACCTAACAATCAGAACTGGTATGTTGGTAACGTATACACTTAAGGTCTAGTGTCAGAAAAACCTAACAATCAGAACTGGTATGTTGTTAACGTATACACTTAAGGCCTAGTCTCAGAATAACCTAACAATCAGAACTGGTATGTTGGTAACGTTTACACTTAAGGCCTAGTGTCAGAAAAACCTAACAATCAGAACTGGTATGTTGTTAACGTATACACTTAAGTCCGAATGTCAGAATAACCTAACAATCAGAACTGGTATGTTGTTAACGTATACACTTAAGGCCTAGTGTCAGAATAACCTAACAATCAGAACTGGTATGTTGGTAACGTTTACACTTAAGGCCTAGTGTCAGAAAAACCTAACAATCAGAACTGGTATGTTGTTAACGTATACACTTAAGGCCTAGTGTCAGAATAACCTAACAATCAGAACTGGTATGTTGTTAACGTATACACTTAAGGCCTAGTCTCAGAATAACCTAACAATCAGAACTGGTATGTTGGTAACGTTTACACTTAAGGCCTAGTGTCAGAATAACCTAACAATCAGAACTCGTATGTTGGTAACGTATACACTTAAGGTCTAGTGTCAGAAAAACCTAACAATCAGAACTGGTATGTTGGTAACGTATACACTTAAGGCCTAGTGTCAGAAAAACCTAACAATCAGAACTGGTATGTTGTTAACGTATACACTTAAGGCCTAGTGTCAGAATAACCTAACAATCAGAACTGGTATGTTGTTAACGTATACACTTAAGGCCTAGTGTCAGAATAACCTAACAATCAGAACTGGTATGTTGGTAACGTATACACTTAAGGCCTAGTCTCAGAATAACCTAACAATCAGAACTGGTATGTTGGTAACGTATACACTTAAGGTCTAGTGTCAGAATAACCTAACAATCAGAACTGGTATGTTGTTAACGTATACACTTAAGGCCTAGTGTCAGAATAACCTAACAATCAGAACTGGTATGTTGTTAACGTATACACTTAAGGCCTAGTGTCAGAATAACCTAACAATCAGAACTGGTATGTTGTTAACGTATACACTTAAGGTCTAGTGTCAGAAAAACCTAACAATCAGAACTGGTATGTTGGTAACGTATACACTTAAGGCCTAGTGTCAGAATAACCTAACAATCAGAACTGGTATGTTGGTAACGTATACACTTAAGGCCTAGTGTCAGAATAACCTAACAATCAGAACTGGTATGTTGGTAACGTAAACACTTAAGGCCTAGTGTCAGAATAACCTAACAATCAGAACTGGTATGTTGGTAACGTATACACTTAAGGCCTAGTGTCAGAAAAACCTAACAATCAGAACTGGTATGTTGGTAACGTATACACTTAAGGCCTAGTGTCAGAAAAACCTAACAATCAGAACTGGTATGTTGGTAACGTATACACTTAAGGCCTAGTGTCAGAAAAACCTAACAATCAGAACTGGTATGTTGGTAACGTATACACTTAAGGCCTAGTGTCAGAATAACCTAACAATCAGAACTGGTATGTTGGTAACGTATACACTTAAGGCCTAGTCTCAGAATAACCTAACAATCAGAACTGGTATGTTGTTAACGTATACACTTAAGGCCTAGTGTCAGAATAACCTAACAATCAGAACTCGTATGTTGGTAACGTATACACTTAAGGCCTAGTGTAAGAATAACCTTACAATCAGAACTGGTATGTTGTTAACGTATACACTTAAGGCCTAGTGTAAGAATAATTTAACAACCAGAATTGGTATGTTGTTAACGTATACACTTAAGGACTAGTGTAAGAATAATTTTACAACCAGAACTGGTATGTTGTTAACTTATACACTTAAGGCCTAGTGTAAGAATAATTTTACAACCAGAACTGGTATGTTGGTAACGTATACACTTAAGGTCTAGTGTAAGAATAACCTAACAATCATAACTGATATGTTGGTAACGTATACACGTAAGGCCTCATGTCAGAATAATCTTACAATCATAACTGGTATGTTGGTAACGTATACACGTAAGGCCTCATGTCAGAATAACCTAACAATCAGAACTGGTATGTTGGTAACGTATACACTTAAGTCCTAGTGTCAGAATAACCTAACAATCAGACTTGGTATGTTGGTAACGTATACACTTAAGGTCTAGTGTAAGAATAATTTTACAATCAGAACTGGTATGTTGGTAACGTATACACTTAAGGCCTAGTGTCAGAATAACCTAACAATCAGAACTGGTATGTTGTTAACGTATACACTTAAGGTCGAGTTAAAAACTAGGTAACCTTTGAAAACAATGTAAAGTACAATTGAATCAAAGAAACAAACAGAGAAACTGTTGTAAATTTATTCATAGTTGTCAAAAGGCTCATTCAATTTAAGGTCTTTCCGTGTATAATTCAATTACTTCACTCATAACAGTCGTAACTACAATCTTCTTACAATGCGTAGTTACAACTGTATTGCATGGAGACGACGAAATGTTGGAAGTTATTTCATTCATAAACAGCTGGGGACGGTTTTCGTTTTGATAGTATTATCATATTGACCTACTTAAATGTCACGAGCTTATTCCCTATCATAGTAGAGTCGCTTGGTTTGTTTGTTTTATGTTTTACGCCGTTTTAAACAGAAAACAGACAAAGCGGTGTTAAAGACCACCTTTGTAAGTCTATAGCAACCATTTTTTAATTTTTTAAATACTAACTTTCTGCATAAATGACCATGCAATTAAGCCCACCTGTGAACATAGACCAGATTTTTACCTTTCCATGGGTGATCCTTAAACACAGATTGGACTGTACGGTCGTTTCCTAATTAAATTACCAGTACTACTGATAAGCTTATCCTGACCCCAGCACATACGTCATCATGTTAACACAATCGTTACATTGACCACCGTTTAACCTCTACCCACATACAGACGCCTTTTGACGCCTTTTGACGCCTATTCAGCAGACGATATTTAAACAACATTGTGGCAAAAGCTGTAATTGCTCATAATGAGCAATTCCTTCTTTTGGGACAATGTTTTGAGTTTGAATGTTTTCAATAATTGAACTTCCCCATTTATAGATGTTTCTTAATTTCTCATTGATGTTTTCACAGTCGTCTGCTGCAAATTTGTTGTATGCAGGAAAGGGTTAAGGTATGACCCGACTGAGGGTCGAACCCTGGTCTCCCACCCCCGGGGGCGAACGCTCAAGACGCTACACCACCGATGAGGTAATTTCATTGAAGTTATCATTAAAATATGAGTAACATAAGCACGCATGATTCAAAAGCTGAAGGTCTCTTGTTCGAGGAAATATGTGGTTAAGTACATAATATATCATAAGCACGCATGATTCAAAAGCTAAGGTCTATTGTTCGAGACAATATGTGGTCAAGTGAATAATATATCATAAGCACGCATGATTCAAAAGCTGTAGGTCTGTTGTTCGAGTCAATATGTGGTCAAGTGAATAATTTATCATAAGCACGCACGATTCAAAAGCTGTAGGTCTGTTGTTCGAGTCAATATGTGGTCAAGTGAATAATTTATCATAAGCACGCATGATTCAAAAGCTGTAGGTCTGTTGTTCGAGTCAATATGTGGTCAAGTGAATAATTTATCATAAGCACGCACGATTCAAAAGCTGTAGGTCTGTTGTTCGAGTCAATATGTGGTCAAGTGAATAATTTATCATAAGCACGCATGATTCAAAAGCTGTAGGTCTGTTGTTCGAGTCAATATGTGGTCAAGTGAATAATTTATCATAAGCACGCACGATTCAAAAGCTGTAGGTCTGTTGTTCGAGTCAATATGTGGTCAAGTGAATAATTTATCATAAGCACGCATGATTCAAAAGCTGTAGGTCTGTTCGAGTCAATATGTGGTCAAGTGAATAATTTATCATAAGCACGCATGATTCAAAAGCTGAAGGTTCAAGTGAATAATGTTTTATATCCTTACGAAACGGTATGAGTTGGCCTCAATATTACTGCTTCCATATTTCATGATGTTTTAAAAAGAAAAAAATCTACTCCGGCTGAGAAATTAGTGAATTAAATAATGGATGACTGTGAAAATAATGCAACTGATTCAGTTCCGGCTATACAGTGTGGAAGGAAGATGGACACTATTGCTAAGAAATAATATAAAGCATACAAAACGTTGAATTTTAAGCAAAATATAAAAGTTCTTGAACAAGGATTATACTTCCCAATCAGTTTTGTTATTTAGGTGCAAGTCCTGATGGTTTAGTTTTATGTGAAAAAGAAACCTTTCTTCTTGAAGTGAAATGCCCTTACAAATATATGTTAAGAAAAGTAAGAGATGCTTGTAAGGAAGCCGATTTCTGTTGTTGCACAGATGAAAATGACCAAATTCAATTGAAGGATGACCATAGATACTACAGGCAAATTTGAGGGCAGATAGGAATTTGTGGTTTTTAAAAATGTGATTTGGTCATTTATACATCAAATGATTTTCAAATTGTAACAGTGGAATTCAACAAACTATTTTGGGAAACATTGCTCAAATGCTTAGTAAAATTTTATGAATCATTTGTGAAGCCTAAATGTTTCAATTAACAATTTATTGTATTATAGGTATGCAAAAAAATTATAGTATAGGGCAAAATTTGTTCTATAGATCAATTACTGCTTTTGTCAGAATATTTTCAACTCCCTTTCATATATAGAACATTTCATAGTTTTGCCTTGATGTATTCAAATGATCTGCTGCAGATTTGTTATATATTGTAAGGAGTTAAGTTTGATAATCTTATCAAAAGTACAAATGCTAATAATGCGCAATTTCTCCTTTTGCTGCAATGAACTCGACTGTCTTTTATTTATAGAGAGCCGCAAGAGAGTTTCAATAGTTTTGCCTGGATGATGTCAATGGTGTCTGTTCTTGATTTGTTGTATGTGGGAAAGGATTAAAAGATTTCTTTCATTTTATAAATTATTAACCCTTTCCCACATACAACAAATCTGCAGCAGACGACTTTGGAAACATACCCGAAACAATTTGAAAACTCACTTTAAATGAAAGTACAATAATTTCTTCTTTTGTCTCCATGTTTTCAAAAAAGCCCTCTGCTATAAGAGCGTCAGAAAGTGTCGATATGAGGAAAAGGGTCAATACTTTGTTCATGTAATTATAAATGATAATTTAAGAAAAAGTTCTACATACAAATGAACAAAATCTGTATAAAAAAAAATGTAATTACAGAATAGTCTTAAAAACATTTTGACAAAAGGAGAAAATGAATTTTATGAGCAATTTCTCTTTTACCCACAATGATTTATAATGGCCTTTGCTTCAGAGTCATCAAAGTACATGGGGAAAGGATTCAATAACAAACCTTTTCTGAAACTTTGTTTAAATTTCATTCAACTTTCTGATTATTTCATTGACCCCTTTCCCACATATTACAAATCTGCGGCAGCAAATTTTGAAAATATCTAGGCACAAATGTGACAAATCTCTGTAAAAGAATTTATAATTATTGAATAGAGATCAAAACATTGCTGCAAAAGTTTCTCCTATTGCCTTAATGCACAATGTTTTCAAGAATCATTTCTCTACAGAGGCATCAAAAAGCGTCTGCATGTGGAACAGGGTTTAATAACACACTATCTTCTGATACCTTGTTTAAATATCAGCAACAGACAATTTTGAAAATATTTGGGCATATATGTGAAAGAAATCTATAAATATTAATAATAATTATTGAATAAAGTTGAAAAAATATTTTTGCAAAAGTATAAATGACTAATAATGAGAAATCTGTCCATCTGCAATACATTTTTCAAACTTTCATTGCACCTTCAATTATGTAGATTTTAATTTTGTGTTGCATAGATGTTTTCAAAGTCATCTAGTACAGATATGTTGTATATGGGAAAGGGTTAAATACCAAGAATATAGATGTTGAACTCTGTTACATCACTGAAAATTAAATCATTGTAGCCTTCATTTATATTGAAGAGAACAATGATGAATGAATTACTTATAAAATGTTATTTTGAATACAATACTGTACAGTAATTAACTTATCTATGTTATGTTTTAAAAAGTTAATACACATAACATTAAACTGAAATTGTCCTCAACTTCATACATGATAGTGTATAATTATGCTTAGATTTCTAAGAACTTCTCTTTACTGTTGTGAATCAGGGTCGTATCCCTCAACACCCAACCAATATTTCCTTCGCACCTTCAGTTATTTCTCTCTGATTCCCATTTTGACAATTTTGAAAATATTGTCCACAAAGTTTTTGACTCATTTGAAATGTTTTTTAGAGTTATACATGCACATGATAGGTGTTAGCAAGTTCACAATGAAAAATATCTCCTTTTGCCACATTTTTTTAGCTCTATTTAACCCTTTCCCTCATACGACAATTCTGCAGCAGACGACTTTGAACGTATTTTGTCAACAAATAGAAAATCTCTATAATTGAATGGATAATCTATGACTAAAAGTGGAAAACATTGTGGCAAAAGGGGAAATTGCACGTTTTGTGCAATTTCTTCTTTTGTCACTATGTTTTCAAAAAGCCTGCTGCAAAGGCGTCAGAAAGCGTCTATATGATGGAAAGGGTTAAATATATATTTTTCGAAATTCTTCCATCTTAAGAAATAAAAAACACACGGTGTGAACAGGTTATCAGGATTAAAAGACTGTTGTAGTGTGAATAATCTGTATTGTGGCTTACAGTATGTTCATATTAAACACTGCTAATAAATATGAGATTTTGTTTTTTTACTTAGTCAAATGATATATATACAAATAAGACAAAAATTGTCTTCTGGAGTAAGCGACTTAAATAATACGAATCGACGGCGAATCCGGCGATGTTTCCCGGCAGTAACTACTCCCGGCAATAGGTAATGTGTATGAACTTTGCAAAACTTTGCTATACCGTCTTTCCAAACATAGTGTCCAGATAAATAATTATATCCCGAGTGATAGGTATGCACGTGTATCAAACGAGTGCGCATGCACGAGTTTGCTATATGCGGGTACAATCACGAGCTCGTCTAAACATTATACAATAACGACTTTAAAAATGGTATAAATCACTTTCCTGCCCTGGCGCTCAGGGATGTTGGGTTAGCATTACGACTTACATGTACTTATTTGTGTCAGGATAAATGGATGGGTAATTTATCATACAAACGAACAAACAAACAATGCAAGCATAATTAAATAGTTTGTGTATGGTCAATAACCTTCCCATCAGGACAATTTTAACGCCACATGGCGAACATGGAATGTCCTAATCCGACTTGATGGATGCACAAGTTGATCTTGGTCTTCTAAGGTCTCGATGTTCGTTAGACCTTGGTCTTCTAAGGTCTCGATGTTCGTTAGATCTTGGTCTTCTAAGGTCTCGATGTTCGTTAGATCTTGGTCTTCTAAGGTCTCGATGTTCGTTAGATCTTGGTCTTCTAAGGTCTCGATGTTCGTTATATCTTGGTCTTCTAAGGTCTCGATGTTCGTTAGATCTTTTTCTGTTTGACTTACCTTAGTTTGCATAATACATATCGAGGGCTTGGCGTGAAACGGTTGTAACTAAAATTGGTATTTCTGTACCAAGGTTAATCACCTCGCCATAAAGTCTTTATAAGCATTAAATCATTATTCTTGGTAAACAATAGAAATTAAGGTGCCATTGCTCGTTCTGAGTAATGGCACCTAAATTTCCATTGTTTACAAAGGGGTCAAAATTGCCCCTGAACCACGGTTTTTAAAATAGGTTTTTAGTTACAACTGTTTCACGCCAAGCCCTCGATATAGCTTTGAGTACTGCAGACTTCAATGTTTAAAACACATACAAGATGATTTTTTCTTTTATTTCAGAAATACAGTTTAATTCACACAAGAAACGTTTTTTGTTTGAAAACGGAACCACGCTATTCTGTAATGGCGTTTGTTACATAAGTTGTACAAATGGTTACCAGAAAACCGTTGCTGGATGTCATCTATGCGTTTGTAAAGCCATCAATTCGACGTCGAACGCCACTCTTGGACAACCCACGCCTCTCGTACCATCAAATTACCCCATTAACGCCGGCCAGGTCGGAATATTCTTCGACAAACCATGTGACCCGTCAGTCCGCCATTGCCCTCTTCGCTGTACCATTGGTTATGAGTCCGGGAAAAATGGATGTCAACTGTGCGCATGCGTAGACGCACTGCCAGCAAACGTCATCACATTGTGTATGTACGTGTTGTTTTAAAGTTATTCAGTACAATGCAATTTAGCCAGCATTTAATACGGATAAATGGTTGCACTATTTTCGACCGCATTTATTACAAAACAAGCGTTAGGTAGTTCCAAGCCTAATTGTTGACCGATGTTGTAAATCTTCATGTCTTATTCTTCTGTGCGCCACCGACTCCGTCAAGTTGTAAGTTCGAAACCCTTTGTTAAAAATTCTTTCAAGCCGTTTGCTTGGAAGGAATGTAGTGTGGAGAACTGGTGTGGGAAAGCCAGGAAACACATTTGTTGAAAACGGCGTTTAACCTTAACCAATCAATAAATTTCAAGATGGATATCATTACAAATTGTCGTAAGTGGGGTTACACTTGGAGTCTTTGTCACAAAGAGCATGTGGGACATATAACATGTGAAGGTTCAGTCTCCAATGTCCTCAAACCGCTTAACGCGGCTCACAGTGCACCAGAGTGTACCCGAGTGTACCCGAGTTTACCCGAGTCTACCCGAGTTTACCCTTGTCTACCCGAGTCTACCCGAGTTCAATAATAAACTATAAGAAAACCTTATCGTAACACCTAGATCATTATACCACTAAAAACATGAAACTGGGGTATATTCAGTGTGTTCAAACACATCGTGAACTCGCGTGAATCCTGGCTGAATCAACCTAACAAATTACAACGTATATGAAAATCTCACCGAGCACTCAATATGTTAGGACAAATGGAATACACCCCTGGTATCACCACTATTGATCTCCAATAAGTTCTTAAATATATATTCCTCTACACTTGGTGCATTAGTCTCGAATAATACAGTTAAACATCGTAAATCACGACCTAAGGAAATGGTGTTTATATGCGTGTTATCATAGAAGGTTAAGGGTTAATGAAAACAATATCATTGTTACAGCATCCATCACCAGTATTACTAGACCACAACAAACAACAACAACCCCGATGATCGGTTCTACAGCAATAGGACTGAATAACATAACAGCCTTGTCAACATTAGCAACAACAACAACGAATTCACAACGAACGTCTAATATTACGTCATATATTACGTCACCTACAAAACCGCAATCTGGATTCACAGATCCATGTATTACGTCACAAACAGTTTGTAACCTAAGGTGTGGAAACAGTTACGTGTTAGGTAGGAACCAATTCAACATCAGTGATTTTCGCTTTATGAGCGGGAGACCAGGGTTCGATGTAAGGTCCAGTTATGCAACAACTGTAGTACCTGTCTACCTCCTTTGTGAGCAGGATTGCGGGAATAGTATTACAACATATCGAGGGCTTGGCGTGAAACGGTTGTAACGAACATTGGTATTTTGTTCCAATGTTAATCACCTCGCCAAAAAGTCTTTATAAGCGTTAAATCATTTTTCTTAGTAAACAATGGAAATTTATGTGCCATTGCTCGTTCTGAGAAATGGCACCTAAATTTTCATTGTTTACAAACGGGTCAAAATTGCCCATAAACAAGGGTTTTCAAAATAGGTTTTTAGTTACAACCGTTTCACGCCAAGCCCTCGATATACACCATAGTCGGGATATATTATACCGGTGTACACCGGTACTTGTACAGGAAAAGCCGTGCTATTACTGAAATACTGTTTAAACGTCGTTACAATACCATTCACACGAAGTACTGATAGAGTTCGATTTTGGCTTTTGCTGGATTAAAGATCAAGACGGGAGAAAGTTTATGCGCGAACGTAGGCAGTTCTTAACTCCCTAAAAAGTCAATACTGTCAGTACCGTCTTGGCGGTGTAGTGGTGCATGTGGGAGGTCACGGGTTCAATCCCCGGTAATCTCATATCAAAAACTTTAATATACGGTAGTAATGGTTTCCCTCCTTGGCGATCAGGGTTACGGGAATAGCTCTACGACTAACGCATCAGTGGCAGGATGAATAATACCGGTGACGCCCTGATATAATTAAAAACGGTTCAAAAAACGGCGTAAGCACCATTCAAACTAGAACGGTGTTATGGAGTGGAGTAAGCACCATTCAAACTAGAACGGTGTTATAAAACAGCGTTTCGATATTGAAATGAACTCTGTGGTTCTTTGAAATTTAGAATATTATTATGTACTTTGCACAAATACAGCGATTTGTATTAACTATCAAATAAAACTGACGACGTGATATGATTGAACTATATGTTAAACACGGTAAAACCCTTTTCAAAATTATACAGCTTAGCGGCAGGTTAAGAATATAGATATATTGCCAAAAAATATGAAAAATTAAGAGGAAACAATTGTGGAAAAATAGGCGCCAAAACGATTTTGTATGAGGCTTAATTAAACGCTTAGAAAAGATTGTGTATGAGGCCTAAATAATCGCTTCAAAATGATTTTGTATGATAATTAATTAAACGCTTCAAAATGATTTTGTATGAGAATTAACTAAACGCTTCAAAATGATTTTGTATGAGAATTAACTAAACGCTTCAAAATGATGATTTTGTATGAGAATTAACTAAACGCTTCAAAATGATTTTGTATGAGAATTAACTAAACGCTTCAAAATGATTTTGTATGAGAATTAACTAAACGCTTCAAAATGATTTTGTATGAGAATTAACTAAACGCTCCAAAATGATTTTGTATGAGAATTAACTAAATGCTTCAAAATGATTTTGTATGAGAATTAACTAAATGCTTCAAAATGATTTTGTATGAGAATTAACTAAACGCTTCAAATGATTTTGTATGAGAATTAACTAAACGCTTCAAAATGATTTTGTATGAGAATTAACTAAACGCTTCAAAATGATTTTGTATGAGAATTAACTAAACGCTTCAAAATGATTTTGTATGAGAATTAACTAAACGCTTCAAAATTATTTTGTATGAGAATTAACTAAACGCTCCAAAATGATTTTTTATGTGAGGCTTAATTACATATTTTCTTTGTATTTTGCTATTTGTACTGTTTGTACATGATTGCAAATAAAATATTTTGTATTGTATTGTATTGTAATTAAACGCTCCAAAATTATTATGTATCCTCATATAGACGCTTTTTGACGCCTCTACAGCAGAAGGCTTTTTGAAAACATAGTGACAAAAGAAGACATTGCTCAAAACGAGCAATTTCTCCCTTTGCCACAATGTTTTCCACTTTTAGTCATAGGTTATCCATTCAACTATAGAGATTTTCTATAATATTGACAAAATCTGCTGCAGAATTGTCGTATGAGGGAAAGGGTTAATTGAACCTTCAACAATTTAATTTCATATGATATTTGTTTTCCCCAGGTCCTGAAAGTTGCCAGTACTGTTTATGCGCCGACACCCTGCCGTCACAATTCCGCCCAACAACATCAGGTAAATAAAATAGTCGTACTTGTCCTCTTATCTGTATCTATTTATTATCCCTTTCCCACATACAAATACTTGTTGACGCCTGCACGGGAGACCACTTTTTATAACAGTGTGGCAAAATGAGAAAGTGGTCGATATGAGCAGTTTCGCCATTGTTATGCCCCCGGAATCACCGATTCGGTGGGCATCTAGTTTTTGGCCTGTCTCTTTGTCTGTCTGTCGAAAACAACTTTAACCATAACAGGTACGGCTACCATATTTCACATGTGTATTCCTTGTGACATGACCTTTCTGTCAGTACCAAAATATTTGACCTTGCGACCTTGACCTTTGACCTAGATATTGCCATTCGGGGACATCAGTGTTTCACAAACACATCTTGTTCACAATGTTTTCACCTATATATAATTATTATATTTTCCTTTTGAGCGATTTTCCATAGTTTTGCCGAGGTTTTTACGAAGTCAACTGCTTCAGTCAGGTTTGTTGTATTTCGGGAAGGGCTAACGTGGCAGAACGTATGTCGCTTTTCAAAATAATTGTTCGAGTTATTCGGTATAAATACCTGACACAATATTACATAAACACTTCGCTTTTACATGACCCTTATTGTACATTATTTGTGCATGTTATTATCAGTAAATAAAATGATTAATTTGGGCTCAACGCCGTTTTTAACATTTATGCCGTTATATCACATCGTTTCCTGTGTAAGTTACCAGTAATACCGGTATTATTTATATCACATTGTTTCCTGTGTAATTTACCAGTAATACCGGTATTATTTATATCACATCGTTTCCTGTGTAATTTACCAGTAATACCGGTATTATTTATATCACATCGTTTCCTGTGTAATTTACCAGCAATACCGTTATTACTTATATCACATGGTTTCCTGTCTAAGTTACCAGTAATACCGGTATTATTTATATCACATGGTTTCCTGTGTAATTTACCAGTAATACCGGTATTATTTATATCACATGGTTTCCTGTGTAATTTACCAGTAATACCGGTATTATTTATATCACATCGTTTCCTGTGTAATTTACGAGTAATACCGGTATTATTTATATCACATCGTTTCCTGTCTAAGTTACCAGTAATACTTGTATTATTTATATCACATGGTTTCCTGTGTAATTTACGAGTAATACCGGTATTATTTATATCACATCGTTTCCTGTCTAAGTTACCAGTAATACCGGTATTATTTATATCACATGGTTTCCTGTGTAATTTACGATGAATACCGGTATTATTTATATTACATCGTTTCCTGTCTAAGTTACCAGTAATACCGGTATTATTTATATCACATGGTTTCCTGTGTAATTTAGGAGTAATACCGGTATTATTTATATCACATGGTTTCCTGTGTAATTTATCAATAATACCGGTATTATTTATGTCACATGGTTTCCTGTGTAAGTTACCAATAATACCGGTATTATCTATATCACATCGTTTCCTGTGTAATTTACCAGTAATACCGGTATTATCTATATCACATGGTTTCCTGTGTAATTTACCAGTAATACCGTTATTATTTATATCACATGGTTTCCTGTGTAATTTACCAGTAATACCGGTATTATTTATATCACATCGTTTCCTGTGTAATTTACCAGCAATACCGTTATTACTTATATCACATGGTTTCCTGTCTAAGTTACCAGTAATACCGGTATTATTTATATCACATGTTTTCCTGTCTAAGTTACCAGTAATACCGGTATTATTTATATCACATGGTTGCCTGTGTAATTTACCAGTAATACCGGTATTATTTATATCACATCGTTTCCTGTGTAATTTACCAGCAATACCGTTATTACTTATATCACATGGTTTCCTGTCTAAGTTACCAGTAATACAGGTATTATTTATATCACATGGTTTCCTGTGTAATTTACCAGTAATACCGGTATTATTTATATCACATGGTTTCCTGTGTAATTTACCAGCAATACCGGTATTATTTATATCACATGGTTTCCTGTGTAATTTACGAGTAATACCGGTATTATTTATATCACATCGTTTCCTGTCTAAGTTACCAGTAATACCGGTATTATTTATATCACATGGTTTCCTGTGTAATTTACGATGAATACCGGTATTATTTATATCACATCGTTTCCTGTCTAAGTTACCAGTAATACCGGTATTATTTATATCACATGGTTTCCTGTGTAATTTAGGAGTAATACCGGTATTATTTATATCACATGGTTTCCTGTGTAATTTATCAATAATACCGGTATTATTTATGTCACATGGTTTCCTGTGTAAGTTACCAATAATACCGGTATTATCTATATCACATCGTTTCCTGTGTAATTTACCAGTAATACCGGTATTATCTATATCACATGGTTTCCTGTGTAATTTACCAGTAATACCGTTATTATTTATATCACATGGTTTCCTGTGTAATTTACCAGTAATACCGGTATTATTTATATCACATCGTTTCCTGTGTAATTTACCAGCAATACCGTTATTACTTATATCACATGGTTTCCTGTCTAAGTTACCAGTAATACCGGTATTATTTATATCACATGTTTTCCTGTCTAAGTTACCAGTAATACCGGTATTATTTATATCACATGGTTGCCTGTGTAATTTACCAGTAATACCGGTATTATTTATATCACATGGTTTCCTGTGTAATTTACCAGTAATACCGGTATTATTTATATCACATCGTTTTCTGTGTAATTTATGAGTATTACCGGTATTATTTATATCACATCGTTTCCTGTCTAAGATACCAGTAATACCGGTATTATTTATATCACATGGATTCCGGTGTAATTTACCAGTAATACCGGTATTATTTATATCACATCGTTTCCTGTCTAAGTTACCAGTAATACCGGTATTATTTATATCACATGGTTTCCTGTGTAATTTATCAATAATACCGGTATTATTTAAGTCACATGGTTTCCTGTGTAAGTTACCAGTAATACCGGTATTATCTATATCACATCGTTTCCTGTGTAATTTATCAATAATACCGGTATTATTTATGTCACATGGTTTCCTGTGTAAGTTACCAGTAATACCGGTATTATCTATATCACATCGTTTCCTGTGTAATTTACCAGTAATACCGGTATTATTATATCACATCGTTTCCTGTGTAATTTACCAGTAATACAGGTATTATTTATATCACATGGTTTCCTGTGTAATTTACGAGTAATACCGGTATTATTTATATCACATCGTTTCCTGTCTAAGTTACCAGTAATACCGGTATTATTTATATCACATGGTTTCCTGTGTAATTTACGAGTAATACCGGTATTATTTATGTCACATGGTTTCCTGTGTAAGTTACCAGTAATACCGGTATTATTTATATCACATGGTTTCCTGTGTAATTTACCAGTAATACCGGTATTATTTATATCACATGGTTTCCTGTGTAATTTACCAGCAATACCGGTATTATTTATATCACATGGTTTCCTGTGTTATTTACCAGCAATACCGTTATTACTTATATCACATGGTTTTCTGTGTAATTTACCAGTAATACCGGTATTATTTATATAACATGGTTTCCTTTGTAAGTTACCAGCAAAACCGTTATTACTTATATCACATGGTTTTCTGTGTAAGTTACCAGTAATACCGGTCTTATCTATATCACATCGTTTCCTGTGTAATTTACCAGTAATACCGGTCTTATCTATATCACATGGTTTCCTGTGTAATTTACCAGCAATACCGGTATTATTTATATCACATCGTTTCCTGTGTAATTTACCAGTAATACCGGTCTTATCTATATCACATGGTTTCCTGTGTAATTTACCAGCAATACCGGTATTATTTATATCACATCGTTTCCTGTGTAATTTACCAGTAATACCGGTCTTATCTATATCACATGGTTTCCTGTGTAATTTACCAGCAATACCGGTATTATTTATATCACATGGTTTCCTGTGTAATTTATGAGTAATACCGGTATTATTTATATCACATCGTTTCCTGTGTAAGTTACCAGTAATACCGGTATTATCTATATCATACGGTTTCTCTGTAATTTACGAGTAATACCGGTATTATTTATATCACATTGTTTCCTGTGTAATTTACCAGTAATACCGGTATAATCTATATCATACGGTTACTGTGTAATTTACGAGTAATACCGGTATTATTTATATCACATTGTTTCCTGTGTAATTTACCAGTAATACCGGTATTAAAATATTTATATCACACCGTTTTCTGTGTAAGTTACCAGTAAAACCGGTATTATTTATCCTAACATCGTTTCAACAGTCGTAAGGCTCTCATCGAAACCCTAAACGCCACGAAGAAAAGCCATAACTGCAATTTGAAAGACATTTTGTTCTACCGCACCGGGGATCGAACCCAAACCCCTGTCTCCCGCTCCCGGTGCGGCCACCCGAACCACTTCAACTCGGAGACGGTATATTGATAGTTGCCTATCACATTGTGTGCGTGCATGTTAAGTAAATATTGTGTCCATCCAGGGGTTGTGAGTTTGAAACCCAGCTCGACCAACAATCTCTCCGACGTTTGACAAAATCCACTGTGACAAGCGTCATTCGTCATCCAGTCTATGTGTAAATGTTGTGTGGAGTAACGGTGTGGGAAAGCCAGGACACTCGTAGGTGAACTGGCCGTCGTGAAATAACTGAACAATTGTTGAAAAAGGCGTTTAGCCCCAATCAATACGAAAATGTGAATAGTGAAAGTTGACTAATGATTGCATGCGTGTTTACGAGCGATTATTATTGCCTTTCAAAAGCGAGTCCTAACTTAAAAAAATGTTCAGAGATCAGTATTATATCAGTGGTGCAGAGGTAGAGCGTAGGCCTCTCGTATCAAAGGTCCCTGGTTCGAGTCCCGTGATGAGCGGGTCCTGACTTAGGGATGTTTCTACACACACGGCGCGAGTACTGGTTAAGTCTCCAGGAAGCAGACATCGAGAGTGTTTAATCTAAGCCAAAAGCTTGTTTCGTTATCGATGTAAAATAAATAAGTTTAAACTAAACTAACTAATTAAAGCTCGCCCTGCCGGGATGAATGTTCCGGTGAAGATTTGACGGAAATACAGTGGATTGATTGACTGAGGTTTGACGCCGTTTTTAACAATTTCTCAGTCATATCACGGCGGCCAGTTCATCTACTTATGTGTTTCCTGGTTTTCTCACACCAGTACTCCACACAAACAATCTTCCCAAGCAACTGGCTGCTTTTCCACATAGACTTAGCCCATTGGTGGAAGACGAATGACGCATGTCGTAATGACTTTTGTCAAACGTCGGAAAGAAAGTTGGCCGATCCGGGATTCGAACTCACAACCCCTGGATTGACAGCCCGCGTCGTTACCGACTGAGCTACCGGGACCCGGCTGGAAATACAGTGGAACCTGAGTATTAAGACCACCCATGGGGGGGGGGGGACAACAATATGGTCTTTGTTCACGGGTGGTCTTTAATTGCAGGGTCATGTATGCAGAAAATAAGTTATTGGGAAACTAAAAGTGTGGTTGCTATAGACAGGAAAACGCTATTCCAAGGTGGTCTTTGATACAGGTTTTACTGTATAACAACTTCTATACCAAGGTGGTCGTTAACACAGGTTTTTCTGTATAACAACTTCTATACCAAGGTGGTCGTTAACACGGGTTTTACTGTATAATAACTTCTATACCAAGGTGGTCGTTAACACAGGTTTTACTGTATAATAACTTCTATACCAAGGTGGTCGTTAACACAGGTTTTACTGTATAATAACTTCTATACCAAGGTGGTCGTTAACACAGGTTTTACTGTATAATAACTTCTATACCAAGGTGGTCTTTAACACAGGTTTTACTGTATAACAACTTCTATACCAAGGTGCTCTTTAACACAGGTTTTACTGTATAACAACTTCTATGCCAAGGTGGTCTTTAACACAGGTTTTACTGTATAACAACTTCTATGCCAAGGTGGTCTTTAACACAGGTTTTACTGTATAATAACTTCTATTCCTTTTGCTTAGCTCCTGGGATACCCTCTGGTTTTTCAAAATCGAATTCGTCGCTCGTTGATCCTGTCACCACTACAGTTTCGTCTACACCATCTCCGGAGGCCTGCCTTATGGCAAAAGTACGGTTTCACTTGTGTTCGAGAATGTTTGAATGATTATGACGACTTTTGAAAACATTGTGGCAAAAGGAGAAATTGCTCAAAACGAGCAATTTATCCTTTTGCCATAATGTGTTCAACTGTATTTAATACTTTCTTCTTTTTACCTCAATTTGGAAGACCAAATATTCATATATTTAATAATTATACATTTGTTTATAGAATGATTTCACAGTTTTTTTCCGGTGTGTTTTTAAAGGCGTTTTTAAAGCCAACTTTACACATGGTGTCCAAGGAATCCGCTGTGGTCGAGTGGTTAGCGTCGGGGATTTCGAAACCGGTTGTCCCGGGTTTGATCCCCAACCGCGGCACTACGGTCATGGTGGAGTGCCCTTGGACAAGGCACATTTTCTAGCCTAGTACTGGTTTGTTCACCCAGGGATCATAAATAAGTGAACTGTCGCCGTGATATAACTGAAATAATGTTAAAAGCGGCGTAAATCCCCAATAAATAAATAAATATACACATGCTGTCCATGATGTAATTACTCTTTCAATGCTGTTTCTTTTAAAATGGACTTGTCCACCTTTTGAATGAGCTCACAGTCAATTCTAGGAAATCAAGGTTAATATTGAGTAGCCACCAATATTGAGCCTGGCGAGGCGAGGCAATGGCGTACGAGACTCCAGCCGGTCAGTCGTAATGCGTACACCTCAACTCTTTAAAGTATTTGGTATGACCGGGCTCGGGGATCGAACCCACGACCTCCCGCACCCGAGCCGGAAGTTCTGACACAACACTATCGAGGCTGTGAATTTGTTTATCATGTCATATATAATTTGTTTTCCATTGGGCGTAAACAATGGGAAATTTCTAATCCCTCTCGAATTCATAACGAACCCGTGTAGACGCACTCGTTCTTTATTACATTTCAACCAACGGGCTAAGTATATGTGGAAAAGCAGCCATTTGCTTGGGAAGATTGTTGTGTGGAGTACTGGTGTGAGAAAACCAGGAAATGCATGAGTATGTGAAAATGGCGTTAAACCCCAATTAATCAATCAATCGTTATTACACGCGCGTAAATATCACTCCGGATAGAATTCCCGTATCAAAAATTGAAAGATAAATGAGATTTATAATTGAGCACGAGAAGAAGTACAAGTTGACATAGCTGTACAGCGTGGGTCAGACCTTCTTGTCGACCTGGTCAGTCTTATCATAACTTATGTTGACATTATCTTGTAACAAGTTTGTGCAATTAATTAGTGAACCGTGTTTAATTTGATCAGACTGTTTGAATGCGCATGCTAATATTAATTTACTCTGTCCGCCAGATCAATCTCGTACCTTTTCTCATGCACTGACTCATATTTCACATATATTGTTCACGTCCATATTTTCAGGTGATTTGTAACCAAAAATGTCCAAACGGGTTCATCAGCAGACCTGAGGACTGTTTGTATTGTTCGTGCATAAAAACAAGGGCAGGTACGGTAAAACTATTTTATAAATGAGTTACGTTTCGTAATTTGAAAGAGGATTATTATTTTTTTTTAATTAAAAAGAAAAAAATAACAGTAAATTAATATCGTTAATAAACTCTTTCAGCGCCAAAGGCAATATTGAGGTTTTTGCAAACAATACTGATTCAAGCGAGTCAGCTCGTAACGAGCTGTCTCACCTGAAATCAGCATTGTTTGCGTTTTACTCATCCAAATAGTCCAAAACTTTTATTACATGAGAAATGGAGACGCCCGATTTGGAACATTGAAGAGTCTACTTTAAACAATTCGGCGCTGAAAGAGTTAACAAAAACTAACAGTAAATTAATAGCATTAACTCAGCATAGTACATGTAGGACGAAAACGACAAATACAAGCGTATGTTTTAGCCCAGCAAAATAAATCGAACACTCACTTCCGGTAAAGATATAAGCAAGCTGTTTTGTATTTGGCGATTATATGTTGTGGGTTAATTTTGATGGTTGTTCTTTGAGAGCGCCAAGTCTTGACGACGCCTCGTAATTCAAACTGTCTACAAAATGCAAGCATTTGGCCCCGCATAACTAAAGACGTAATATAGTCGTTAACGGGTCTTTCTTCAACGCGGTTCAATTCACGGCTGCGTCATACCAACAACTTTAACATGGAAGTAATAGCTTTCCCTCCTTGGCGTCAGGGGATAACATGACGTCTCACTCGATGGTTTCAGGATAAAAGGACCCGAAGCACATCATATTTTCATTGACACCGTTTTCATTTATATTTCATTAATATTTTATTTATATATCATTTCTTTTTCATTTCTTTTTCATTTCTATTTCATTAATGTTTCATTTCTATTTAATTAATATTTTATTTCTATTTCATTCATATTTAATTATTTCTATTTCATTTCATTTCTATTTCATTTTTATTTCATTTCTATTTCATTTCTTGATAATTCATTTCTATTAATATTTCTTTCTTATTTCATTAATATTTCATTTCTATTTCATTCAAAATTCATAAATATTTCATTCAAAATTCATAAATATTTCATTAATATTTCATTAAATTATTTAATTAATATTTCATTAATATTTCATTAATTTCATTAATATTTCATTAATATTTTATTTCTATTTAATTAATATTTTATTAATATTTCATTTCTATTTAATTAATTTTTCATTAATATTTCATTAATATTTCAATAATATTTCAATAATATTTCATTAATATTTCATTAATATTTCAATAATATTTCAATAATATTTCATTAATATTTCATTTCTATTTCATTTCTATTTCGACGATTGATTTATTTCAGGACTACTGGCGACCACTACGCATTCGGTCAGCCTCAAACTCCGGAAACCGTGTTTATACGGAAACACCCGATGTGAGACGCGATGCACCACTGGATATATTAGGGGACCTCGTAATTGCCAGTTCTGCTCGTGCAAAAGCTAATGACAGTCGTTCCTAATTTGATTATTTTGTCTGCATCTAAATTGTTTCTGTCTTTGACAATCTTGAATTAAAGTTAATTTGAAACAGTTTTCTTGAATCATTGCTTACGTTTCATCAACTAATCGTTCTTAATATTATTCTAATACCATAACATATTAACAAATAAACAGACAATTTATTTGGCTAAACAGTGTGGTTACGTACATGGGACATTTCGCTACGAGCTGTTGCATACACTTGAATCTACATCTACACTAAAAAGAGTTTTATTGGGGTTTTATGCCGTTTTCAACATTATTTCAGTTATACAACGGCGATAGTTCACTTTTTCATGATCCCTGGGTAAACAAACCAGTACTAGGCTATGCAATTTGCCTTGCCCCACGGGCTTTCCACCATGACCGCCGCTACTCGACACTAACACGATTCCTAGATGTACAATAATCAAAGCACTGAAAGTACAGGTTGGGCGGTTGTGTTGGAATTCGTAATTTAAGGTCAGGCAGGCAGTTGAATATGTTTGTACACAAGATATGTTTGTTAAATATGAATGCTTTCACTCAACAGTGAGAGAAGTCATACAGTTAATCCAGTTTCATTTTAATCTGCCCATGGATTTTTTAATTTACTATGACAACATCACCAAGACCAGATTCCTTATATACCCACTTGCCAACGTTGCAATGCTCGTGTGCGGTGAGAGATTGATAATAATACCAGGGAAGTAGTCCACATGGTAATTTAAGTGTGTAAACTCCGAATGGATAGTAATTGAAGGAAGAAAAATACATCATTTACTAATCGGACCTTAACTTTTGGACAAGAAGATTTAAAGTGTTCACTATAATACACATTCAAGTGGACCATGATGGTCCTAAATCGCTTTGGAACTATTTGTTTTAGCGTAGTTTTATTTCGGCGGAGCTGCCTGTGTTTTTAGGAACGTGGTAACTCCGTTGACTCTGCAACGGATGTCTGTCGACAACCGTCCCAAGAATTTCTTCAAAGACATCTGCTCCAAACAGGGTGAAATTGGTAAATAATGTAAAGGTTTTGAATACCAACACTGAAGTGTTTAATGAGTAGGCTAATAAGAAAGATACCTTGGGAAATGGACTATTTATTTCACATTTTGGCCTGAAAATATTCTTGACGGCTGGAACATATCAATAACACTCATTTAGAGGTAGCGTGGCAGTCTTCAGGCCGTTTGATACTGTTTATTAATGCAACAACGACACCGAATATGAAAAAGAAGCCATTTTAATGTCTACTACAATTCCTTAAAATAATTTGAATCACAATGTTTGCCGGAAGTAGATAGATCGCGTGATCTATTCCTGGCATGCGCAGTACTGACACAGCCTCGGTCCGGTTTTGTATCCACTCTCGCAGACGATCATGCACAAATCAATACCCTGTAGACAAGGGTTGGGTAGCTTCACCTTCGGTTGCCGCTCCAGCGTTACATTGGCTGAAAAAGATAATAAGGGAAATTGTATCGTTACGTCGCTTTGAAAACATAGATATCACGTTCAGGGGCGTAGCTTTGCAATAATCAATGTGTAGGCCGTCTCGTGAGAAAATCAACATTGTGGACTCTGCGTAAAGTATCGACCCGGATCAGCCTAAGCATGCCACACATACCTACCCGGATAGACACTTTTCGCCTCCTGTGGATTTTATGTTTCAGGAATAACTACTCTATACATCTACCCCCCGACGGAATGTGTCGGCCGGATCAGTCTGCGCGGACAGCGCAGGCTGATCTGGTCGATACATTACGCAGATGTCTATCGCCGCAGCTGCATTTTGGGGCATTTTGATGAAAAACGTGTACAGTGCCTAAAGGGAACTACGCCCCTGACGTTACACAGAAGATCGATTAAGATGTCACTTCCAACGCTCCAAGGTAGTACAATACAAAACCACGTAACGTCACTGCAACATGATTGATATTCGTGTTATCATATAATCTAACAATTATGATTTTTAAGACAGAATAATGTTTTTTTTATACATATTTAAATGCTTTCATAAATAAAGTCACACAGTTTTCATATAAAATTAAATTCATGAAAATTAAATCTGATGACCCTAGTTAAATCGCTTTGAGCTCTCCGCTTCTTAGCACAGTATAGAGATAAATTTGCCAAAAACAATATAGTATTTTGTCAAAAGATGCATCTTGGACTAAATTGAAAATTTAACGGACAGTGAAAGCTCTGGATGCAATGACTTGCTTAGACTTTCAATATACTCTCATGCAGTAAGACCACAAATCAGTAGACGCGGCTTTTAGTAATTAATATCGATTGTTTTGACACACAGAAAATGGTAAGGTAACAAACTCAATACATTGTAGGCAAAAAGGGCAGTTAATTGATTGTTCTTCTCTCCAAACTATTTTATGAAAATTGCGAGATTCTCAGGCGGCAGATATTGTCAAGGATTTAATTATCTAATCAAGATGCCCTTTACCAACACTGTGTTGAGTGTGAGGCTATATCGAGGGCTTGGCGTGAAACGGTTGTAACTTAAAACCTATTTTGAAAAACCCTGGTTTAGGGGCAATTTCGACCCTTTTGTAAACAATGCAAATTTAGGTGCCATTGCTCAGAACGGGTAATGGCACCTAAATTTTCATTGTTTACCAAGAAAAATGAGTTAACGCTTCTACAGACTTTATGGCGAGGTGATTAACCTTGGTAAAAAAAATACTAATTACCAAGCCCTCGATATGTGAACTGCCCACCTTGATACGACTAAACAAATGTTGAAAACTGCATTAAACCCCAATTGATTAAACCATCACTTGGCCACATTGTCCAAAACTAATTTAATGTGTAAATACCTATTTTAGTTGTTGTATAAACAATTGGAAATGTCGCTCATGACATACATATATATATATATATACCACCCTTGTGGACACTCACGTGAATATTGTAAAACATGTAGGCTGTAGATCTGTTGTAAACAACGCCGACTATCAATCGGGGGGGGGGGGGGGGTCGAGAGTTCGAGCCTCAGCTCGGTCAACATTATTTCTGATAAATGACAAAAGTCAAAGGGACAAGCGTCATTAGTCTTCCACCAATGAGATAACAGTTTGAGTGGAAAAGCAGTCGGTTGTCTGTGGGGGGTACTGGTGTGAGAAAACTCATGGGTAGGTAGTTGATTGATTGATTGGGGTTTAACGCCGTTTTTAACAATTTCTCAGTTATATCACGGCGGCCAGTTCACCTACTCGTGCATTTCCTGGTTTTCTCAAACCACTACTCCACACAACAATCTTCCCAAGCAACTGGCTGCTTTTCCACATAGACTTAGCCCATTGGTGGAAGACGAATAACGCATGTCGCATTGACTTTTGTCAATCGTCAGAAAGAAAGTTGGCTGAGCCGGGATTCGAACTCACAACCCCTGGATTGACAACCCGCGTCGCTACCGACTGAGCTGACGGAGCTGGGTAGGTAAACTGAGCGCCGAGATATAACTGAACAATTGATGAAAAACGATGTTTAACCCCAAGCAATCAATCAATACATAGCAAATCGATTCGGACGAACAGACCAAGTGAAAATGATATGAACTGGGTCTGTCGATTTGGGGACTGATTGTCTAATTGACTCCCATTTAAAGTACTGAATGGGGTTACACCTCTTTGTTTTCCCAATGTCTATTAAACATGTTGGCGGACAGTGAAGATTCTGGTGAGAATTTGCAGTCGTTAGATGCGTTAAGACCCCCTGATCGCTAGATACAGCTGCTCATATCAGTTCGCATTGATCGGGGTATAATTAACGAACTAACTTATATGCCAAGTAAATATCATTACGCCCAGGTCGGGGCATAATTAACGAACTTACTTACATGCCAATATCACTACGCCTTGGTCGGGGTATGATTAACGAACTAACGTACATGCCAAGTAAATATCATTACGCCCTGGTCGGGGCATAATTAACGAACTTATTTACATGCCAAGTAAATATCATTAAGCCTTGGTCGGGGTATAATTAACGAACTAACTTACATGCCAAGTAAATATCATTAAGCCTTGGTCGGGGTATATATAACGAACTAACTTACATGCCAAGTAAATATTATTACATCCTGGTTGGGGTATAATTAACGAACTAACTTACATGCCAAGTAAATATCAATACATCTTGGTCGTGGTACAATTAACGAGCTGACTTACATGCCAAAAAATATCATTACGCCTTGGTCGAGGTATAATTAACGAAGTAACTTACATGCCAAGTTAATATCATTACGCCTTGGTCGGGGTTTAATTAACGAAGTAACTTACATGCCAAGTTAATATCATTACGCTTTGGTCGGGGTATAATTTACGAACTAACTTACATGCCAAGTAAATATCATCCTTGCCGACACACTTGTCACACGCGGGATTTATCATAAAGCCATGCGGGTGAGTGATCTGGCACGTGGTCATCTTGGCCAAACATTGGTCTGCCGGTGACATCGTAGGACCTGGCGTAATAAAGAATTGTGTTTAACTGTTGAAGTTGAATGCTTTTGAACTATATTGGAATTGACAATACTTCAATTAAATAGTTTGTAAATTTATAAAATATTCAAAGTTGAGTGTCATAAATCTATAACGGTGGCTGTTCTTACACGACATATAGGCATTGCTAGGTACCGTGACGTCATCGCTGTCAACGATTTAAAAAATGTTAATCGTATGTTAAAGATACACGTATTGGAATATATGTTTTTTCCCAGTTTAAATATCAATTATCTATCTGTAAGATATTGAAATACGTCTTAGTTCACCTTAAATATTATTTCTTTTAGGATCGCATAAATGTCTCATTGGACATGTATAACATCGGTTATAAAAGAGATAAAAGAGGAACAATGGTCTCCCGCTAAACCAAAGTCGAAAGAACCCAGAACAAATCTCAAATTATCGACGTTTTCGATTGATCAATGGGTTATTCAGTACTTTAATGATGATTATCAGTCAGCGATAAAATCATATCACAGATCTGATGTAGATAATGGTTCGAGTTATGCAATATATACGAGTTAAATCATGCTCAATTCAGGGGCGTAGCACGTGCCTGCGCATTTTTTCTCTCAAAATGCCCTAAAATGCAGCTGCGGCGATAGATATCTGCGTAATGTATCGACCAGATCAGCCTGCGCTGTCCGCGAAGACTGATCCGGCCTGAAACATTCCGTCCTAGGGGGATAGATGTATAGAGTAGTTATTCCTGACACAGAAAATCCACAGGAGGCGAAAAGTGTCTATCCGGGTAGCCCTGTGTGGCATGCTTAGGCTGATCCGGGTCGATACTTTACGCAGAGTCCACAATGTTGCAGTGCTACGCCCCTGCAAGTTATTGCCAGTCTACTGTTTAACTATGTGATATAATGCTATATGTGAATTAGTTGACATACCTGACTGAACGTTACATTTACAATAAGTACATCCGCCGTTACCAGTAGTGTAGCCATCGCTGCAGGGGAGGTCGCATGTGTTCGGCGCCCCTGGGCACGGGTTCGAATAAGGTATAGGAGGTATGGTGGTCACCTCTGAAGGAGAGAGAAATCAATTATGATGACCTCTGTATACCTGAAGGCCACTACAGGAACAGCAGGCTTAGGACAACTGGTACCGTATCAGCATGTACACAACTGGTACTGTATCAGCATGTACACAACTGGTACCGTATCAGCGTGTACACAACTGGTACCGTATCAGCATGTACACAACTGGTACCGTATCAGCATGTACACAACTGGTACCGTATCAGCGCGTGTACACAACTGATACCGTATCAGCATGTACACAAATGGTACCGTATCAGAATGTACACAGCTGGTACCGTATCAGCATGTACACAACTGGTACCGTATCAGCGTGTACACAACTGGTACCGTATCAGCATGTACACAACTGGTACCGTATCAGCATGTACACAACTGGTACCGTATCAGCGCGTGTACACAACTGATACCGTATCAGCATGTGCACAACTGATACCGTATCAGCATGTACACAACTGGTACCGTATCAGCATGTGTACAACTGGTACCGTATCAGCATGTGTACAACTGGTACCGTATCAGCATATGTACAACTGGTACCGTATCAGCATATACACAACTGGTACCGTATCAGGATGTACACAACTGATACCGTATCAGCATATACACAACTGGTACCGTATCAGCATGTACACAACTGGTACCGTATTAGCATGTGTACAACTGGTACCGTATCAGCATGTACACAACTGGTACCGTATCAGCATGTGTACAACTGGTACCGTATCAGCATGTACACAACTGGTACCGTATCAGCATGTGTACACAACTGGTACTGTATCAGCATATACACAACTGGTACCGTATCAGCATGTACACAACTGGTACCGTATCAGCATGTATACAACTGGTACCGTATCAGCATATACACAACTGGTACCGTATCAGCATGTGTACAACTGGTACCGTATCAGCATGTACACAACTGGTACCGTATCAGCATGTGTACAAATGGTACCGTATCAGCATGTACACAACTTGTACCGTATCAGCATGTACACAACTGGTACGGTATCAGCATGTACACAACTGGTACCGTATCAGCATGAGTACAACTGGTACCGTATCAGCATATTCACAACTGGTACCGTATCAGCATGTGTACAACTGGTACCGTATCAGCATGTGTACAACTGGTACCGTATCAGCATGTACACAACTGGTACCGTATCAGCATGTTCACAACTGGTACCGTATCAGCATGTTCACAACTGGTACCGTATCAGCATGTGTACAACTGATACCGTATCAGCATGTGAACAACTGGTACCGTATCAGCATGTACACAACTGGTACCGTATCAGCATGTGTACAACTGGTACCGTATCAGCATGTACACAACTGGTACCGTATCATCATGTACACAACTGGTACCGTATCAGCATGTTCACAAATGGTACCGTATCAGCATGTGTAGAACTGATACCGTATCAGCGTGTACACAACTGGTACCGTATCAGCGTGTACACAACTGGTACCGTATCAGCGTGTACACAACTGGTACCGTATCAGCATGTACACAAATGGTACCGTATCAGCATGTGTACAACTGGTACCGTATCAGCATGTACACAACTGGTACCGTATCAGCATGTTCACAACTGGTACCGTATCAGCATGTACACAACTGGTACCGTATCAGCATGTGTACAACTGATACCGTATCAGCATGTGTACAACTGGTACCGTATCAGCATGTACACAACTGGTACCGTATCAGCATGTGTACAACTGGTACCGTATCAGCATGTACACAACTGGTACCGTATCATCATGTACACAACTGGTACCGTATCAGCATGTTCACAAATGGTACCGTATCAGCATGTGTACAACTGATACCGTATCAGCGTGTACACAACTGGTACCGTATCAGCGTGTACACAACTGGTACCGTATCAGCATGTACACAAATGGTACCGTATCAGCATGTGTACAACTGATACCGTATCAGCGTGTACACAACTTGTACCGTATCAGCGTGTACACAACTTGTACCGTATCAGCATGTACACAACTAGTACCGTATCAGCATGTACACAACTGGTACCGTATCAGCATGTGTACAACTGGTACCGTATCAGCATGTATACAACTGGTACCGTATCAGCATATACACAACTGGTACCGTATCAGCATGTGTACAACTGGTACCGTGTCAGCATGTACACAACTGGTACCGTATCAGCATGTGTACAAATGGTACCGTATCAGCATGTACACAACTTGTACCGTATCAGCATGTACACAACTGGTACGGTATCAGCATGTACACAACTGGTACCGTATCAGCATGAGTACAACTGGTACCGTATCAGCATATTCACAACTGGTACCGTATCAGCATGTGTACAACTGGTACCGTATCAGCATGTGTACAACTGGTACCGTATCAGCATGTACACAACTGGTACCGTATCAGCATGTCCACAACTGGTACCGTATCAGCATGTTCACAACTGGTACCGTATCAGCATGTGTACAACTGATACCGTATCAGCATGTGAACAACTGGTACCGTATCAGCGTGTACACAACTGGTACCGTATCAGCATGTACACAACTGGTACCGTATCAGCATGTACACAAATGGTACCGTATCAGCATGTGTACAACTGATGCCGTATCAGCGTGTACACAACTGATACCGTATCATCATGTACACAACTGGTACCGTATCAGCATGTACACAACTGGTACCGTATCAGCATGTGTACAACTGGTACCGTATCAGCATGTTCACAAATAGTACCGTATCAGCATGTGTACAACTGATACCGTATCAGCATGTGCACAACTGGTACCGTATCAGCATGTACACAACTGGTACCGTATCAACCTGTGCACTTTCAGATATGTATCTGCACTGTTAGGTAGTTTAAACCTTTTTAAAAAGAAATGTGCATTATTTGTATTGTTTTGTTGGTTCTATAAACATTTAACTGTCAGTTGCTATTCATTTGCTTGTCGTAAAATGAATATGTTTATTCTGTTTACATTATTGCGTGTAACGTACTATAGGAAAACTTGCCTGCAAATAATCAAATGCTTTATATTGTATTCTAGTGAATTGTATATATTTCTGATTTGTCCAATAGTTGTTATACATCTTTAATTATGTTGGTTGATTGAGTGGTTTGGGTTTCAAACATTGTTTTAGTAATATCACGGCGGTCAGTTCACCTGTACATGTGTACCAATTAAGTGAGCTGAACCGATTAGGACGTTATATACATATGAGCCGTCCCACATAAAACCAACATTGTGAACTCTGTGTAAAGTATCGAACCGGATTAGCCTAAGCATTCAGCGCACGCTAACCCGGACAGACACTTTCGTCTCCTGTGGATATTCTGTTTCAGGGATCATTAAACTATACACATATCCCCCTGAGACGGAATGTGTCGGTCCGGATTAGTCTGCGCGGACTGCGCAGACTGATCTGGGTCGAAACATTACACAGAGGCCATAATGTTGGTTTTCTCGTGGATCGGCTCATATTCATAAGAGGCATGATTATATAATATTGGGACCACACCAAAACTAAATCGACCTTTGGTATATTGTAACCACTGAAATGCCTGATCAGCCTGTTCATCCGCGCAATCTAATCGAGACTTTTCCCGTTTACAGAGCCCAAGTCTGCAATTAACAATGTGTACAAGCTTTAAAGAGGGACCTATCTCGCTGAACAAAGTAATTCGCTATACGTATATTGGATCTGATTACACCGCATGCAATGTCGTCTAGAATTGACCTTATAAAGTTAAATACGTTATGTCCAATTAAATCGTCCAACCAACGTCCGTGCTATACAATCGGAACACCGCTTCTCTTTATCGGTTATTCGCATGCATGGGTTATCTAACTTGTTTTATACCGATCGTTTTGGTAACCGGTAATTTGATTGGTTAACGAAAAGGTCACTTTGTAAGGAGCAAACATCAGATATATATATATATATATGAGATTGATGAGTGACATACCTGGTTGTTTGGTTTGATGAGTGACATATGTGGTAGTTTAGATTGATAAGTGACATACGTGATAGTTTAGATTGATGAGTAACATATCTGGTAGTTTAGATTGATGAGTGACATACCTGGTAGTTTAGATTGATGAGTGACATACTTGGTAGTTTAGATTGATGAGTAACATATCTGGTAGTTTAGATTGATGAGTGACATACTTGGTAGTTTAGACTGATGAGTGACATACGTGGTGGTTAAGATTGATGAGTGACATACCTGGTAGTTTAGATTGATAAGTGACATACCTGATGGTTTAGCACATATACAGAACTGACAGTCTCCCGGACCATTGTAGTATCCTTGCGCACACTTTAACTTGTTGCACTGTATCCCCGGTATACACGGATTGTCGTAGGTCATTGACGAAGTCTGGATACCAGCATCTAATCCAAATCCTTGAGGTCCCAATTGAGCCCCGCCTTGATTGAATGGGTTCCCGCCTGGGCCCATAATGAACCATATGAAATATGAAAATACATTTGATAAGATGAAATCAAATGATTTTAAATCCGTTTGTTTGCCTTTTTCAACAATAGTTCAGTTATATCATGGCTTCTTCGAGACTAATTACCGATAGTTTTGATAAGTGTATGTTGATACCAGTGCATCACTCGTCATCTTGTTACTGAGCGTCAATGACCGAATCAATCCCGATAGCCTCGGCTTCGGTAGAGGAGGTCAAAGGTTCAAATCTCTGTGAAGAAATCGGGGCCATTTCTGATATGTCCAGGAATCCGTCGAGGACCGTGTGGTTAGCAACGGAAATTGACACCGGGCATCCCGGGTTCGATTCCCAGTCGCGGTTCGTCGGTAATGGTGGAGAGCCCTTGGGTAATGCACGTTTCCTAGCAGTGTACTGTCTTGTTTACCCAGGAATCATGAATAGGTAGCCGTGATATAACTGAAACTATGTTGGAAGACAGCGTAAGCCTGTTTATCGGTGCATTTTCGAAAATATAGGACTCGGGAGGTAAGGAAATGTTCAGAATACAGGTGATTCAGAAGACCGCAATGACTTGCCCGTTCAACAGGGGTAACACTATGAGATAAAAAAGCTGGCACTTTCAATAGTTGTGACACAATAAGACCGAGAGGGCTGGCCCTTTTAATACTTTATGTCAGAAATGGCTGCCCCTTTCATTTGGGATGACACTATACATGTACGTCAGAAATTGCTGCCCCTATCATTTGGGACGACACTTTACATCAGAAATGGCTGCCCCTTTCATTTGGGATGACACTATACATGAACGTCAGAAATTGCTGCCCCTTTCCATTGGGATGACACTTTACGTCATAAATGGCTGGCCCTTTCAATTTGGGTAACACTATTAGTCAGAAATGGCTGTCCCTTTCAATACGGGTAACACTATACATCAGAAATGGCTGCCCCTTTCAATTGGGATGGCACTTTCAGACTGGAATGACTTGCACTTTCAATAGGGGTGACACTATTAGTCAGTAATGGCAGGCCCTTTCAATAGGGGTGACACTATTAGTCAGTAATGGCAGGCCCTTTCAATAGGGGTGACACTATTAGTCAGTAATGGCTGCCCCTTGCAATAGGGGTGACACTATTAGTCAGTAATGGCAGGCCCTTTCAATAGGGGTGACACTATTAGTCAGTAATGGCAGGCCCTTTCAATAGGGGTGACACTATTAGTCAGTAATGGCTGCCCCTTGCAATAGGGGTGACACTATTAGTCAGTAATGGCAGGCCCTTTCAATAGGGGTGACACTATTAGTCAGTAATGGCAGGCCCTTTCAATAGGGGTGACACTATTAGTCAGTAATGGCTGCCCCTTGCAATAGGGGTGACACTATCAGACTGGAATGACTTGCCCCTTTCAATTGGGATGACACTATCAGACTGGAATGACTTGCCCTTCCAATTGGGGTGACACTATCAGAAACAAACACTTTAGTTTTACTTCACTTTGTACTGTCCTTTTGAAAGTGCTTCTAGCGAACTTGATCAGATCAAATCATTCTCTCAAATCTAGTAGCTGTTAAAGCATTTATCATCTCATTTGGTAAAACGTGTAGAAATAAATAAATTGGTTTAATCTGATAGGGGATGTTGATATATTTGAGTTTTACGTCGTTTTCAAACGTATCTCACTTCTATCACGGCGGTCATCTCACCATATGTTTTTCGACTTTGTCGAACCAGTTCTCCACACAACTTTCTTCCCGGACAACTTGCTACCTTGTCGCATAGACTAGTTAACCCATGACCGCCCCGCTGGTATGGTGGTAGAGCGTCCGCCTCGGATGTGGGAGGTCTTGGGTTCGATCCCCGACCAGGTCATACCAAAGACATTAAACATTGGTAACAATGCCTGCCCTCCTTGGTGCTCAGGTTTCCGGGGTTAACATTACGACTGACTGGCTAGTGTTAGGATAAATGGACCAGTAGTAATGGTGACTAACCTAGGAAACGTCGTGATATACATTACGACTGACTGGCTAGTGTTAGGATAAATGGACCAGTAGTAATGGTGACTAACCTAGGAAACGTCGTGATATACATTACGACTGACTGGCTAGTGTTAGGATAAATGGACCAGTAGTAATGGTGACTAACCTAGGAAACGTCGTGATATACATTACGACTGACTGGCTAGTGTTAGGATAAATGGACCAGTAGTAATGGTGACTAACCTAGGAAACGTCGTGATATACATTACGACTGACTGGCTAGTGTTAGGATAAATGGACCAGTAGTAATGGTGACTAACCTAGGAAACGTCGTGATATACATTACGACTGACTGGCTGGTGTTAGGATAATATACCAGTAGTACTGGTAACTAACCTAGGAAACGCTATGGTGTAACTGAAAAATTGTTGAATGCGGCGTAAAATACCAAACAATCAATCAACTGTTTATCCCATTGGTGGGTGACGAATGACCCTATTCAAAATAACTTTTGTTAATCACACTAAAGAACGAATAATCGAGCCGATGTTCGAACACGAGACCCCTCGATGAATGGTCGGGCCATTATGGGAGCCATTTGCGCCGTATGGTGCTCAAGTAAGATATATAATGAGAGTTACCGCTGTCTGTGGAAAAGGAACAAACTCGACAACCTCTCGAGTCAAACGTGTAAACTCCATTGGTACAGACCACAAAGGCACAGCCATACATGAAACCCTCTACTGGATTGAACGGTGCTGCGGACACGCCTCCCAGTACTGTAAGTGGAGAAAAGAAAGAATATAAATATAGTATCCTAGATTGTTAAGTAACTAAAGATGGGAAAATGTCCGCCCGATTCCGGGGCTCTATCCCACGACCTCTATAATACTAGTATAGCGCTTTAACCAATTGAGCAAACAGGACAATCACGTCTTGAAACGACATCAAGATACTACAATTATAAGATTGTATTCAAATAGTTAGGCCACCGGCTCATAATATAAGCAACAAATTAATATGTTTGCCCTAACAAATTGCAATTGTTTTTAATTTATTTTCTTTACATGTAGTTAAACTCTGCTCCGTGGTCATTTGTACGTACCATTTACATTTCATAGTCTTTTTTTCGACACAAAATGTAAAATGTCTAGCAACTAGTGTCGATAAAGATCAGACAATATGTATGTTATATGTTCTAGGTTAGGCTATTCATTTCTTATCAACACTATTTTGTGAACACATTTACATATATTGAATAAGTTTGATTTGTTGCAGCTTGCCATGAATCTAATTGTCATCACTCGATCGTAGTCTAAACGGCGTCTACATTGCAATCTTCGTTCAGTCTTGTGGTCCATTTTTCTCCAAAATCTATGAATATTTATCTTATTGGGAATTACTTGAACGCGTAACACGTTTTATACCGAAATATTTGGTAAGCGATACATTAATTTGCTGACGCAAAGGTAAATCTGTGTTGACTTTTATGGGGGGCAGACAATGTTGGCTTCCAGTGTGACAGTACGCATTTTCAACATGAGGAAAATACTGTAACCCGAGGCTAAGCCCGAGGTTAACAGTATTTACCCGAATGTTGACAATATGTACTGTCACACTGGAAGCCAGGCAATATTTATTTTATTATACCGAACAAAATTACGCGTTTATTTAATTTATTCTGTACCTTTGTAGGGGAGGTGAACATGGGTAGATCTACTACAATGTAACACACACATGTGAGTATACCGGTTAACAGTATACTGTTACTTAGCACGCGCGTCTAAAAAAGTGACGTTATTGTTTGAAATAACGTCATGCATGTGCATAACCAACATTTTAACGCGCGTGCCATGTAACAGTTTACTGCTAACCGGTCAAAAACGTACTGTTAGCATGAGACAGTAAGAAATTGCCCATGATGAGTATATGAGAATTTAACATTACAAAGTCACGTGAGGTATAATATACTAGTATATACCAGTGAGCGAAGTTCAAGACTGTTTTTAAAGAGATGTGTGTCCGTGGTGTATTCAGATTGAACTTGGGACAGTAGTAGACGAATCCACCAACTAAATAAAAGCTGTTCACCCTTTACCACAAACAGCAAATCTGCAGTAGAGGAATTCGAAAACATCTAGTCATAACAGTTGACTAATTTGATAAATCAAAGTTTTATTATTAACCTTTTCCCTCATATAGACGCTTTCTGACGCCTCTGCAGCAGACGGCTTTTTGAAAACATAGTGACAAAAGAAGAAATTGCTCAAAACAATTAAAGAGATTTTCCATTTTTTGACAAAATATGTTCAAAGTCGTCTGATGCAGATTTGTCGTATGAGGGAAAGGGTTAAATAGCGTTGAAAACATTGTGGTTAAAAAAATTCTAACACTATTGACAATTTCTCTTCTATACACAAAGAGGGATTTGAACGTGATCTAACACACGGTATGCCGTGATATAACAAGCTGCGTAAAACACCGAAAAACAAACAAAGCATGAAAACATATTCGTGTGGAAGACAGTAGCCCAGCGATAGAGCGTCGGCCTCTCGTACCAAAGGTCCCGGGTTCGAATCCCGAGATGAATGTGTTCTGCTTTTTGGACCTTTCCACTCAAACGGCGCGAGCACAAAGTAGGCATCGGGCGTGATTATTTTAAGCTAAAATCGTGTTTCACAATCGATGTAAACTAGATAATTTAAAGCTTTAAAAGTTGGAAAACTTCATATCGTGGTGTTTGTTGATCAGCTCTAATCAGGTGACAGTGGGGCAAACGGATCCCAGGTTAACTGATAAAAATGTTATTTTGAAAAATTTATTATCTGCGAGAAGCGATGGTCTTTTCTACACAAATACATATGAAAAACACTTTATTGACTTCTAATTGACCTTTGAACGTATATATATATATATGTGATGGTAATCTAGTCATGAATCTACATTATAGGCCAGATAAAATGTTTGTAATGTGTCCAACACAATGTGTAAGTTCATCAAACGACATCACAATTTGATGACAATACACGAGCAGTGTATTATTGACTCTCCGTATAACGACATCACAATTTGATGACAATACACGAGCAGTGTTTTATTGACTCTCCGTGAAACGACATCACAATTTGATGACAATACACGAGCAGTGTATTATTGACTCTCGGTATAACGACATCACAATTTGATGACAATACACGAGCAGTGTATTATTGACTCTCCGTATAACGACATCACAATTTGATGACAATACACGAGTAGTGTATTATTGACTCTCCGTATAACGACATCACAATTTGATGACAATACACGAGCAGTGTTTTATTGACTCTCCGTATAACGACATCACAATTTGATGACAATACACGAGCAGTGTATTATTGACTCTCCGTATAACGACATCACAATTTGATGACAATACACGAGCAGTGTATTATTGACTCTCCGTATAACGACATCACAATTTGATGACAATACACGAGTAGTGTTTTATTGACTCTCCGTATAACGACATCACAATTTGATGACAATACACGAGCAGTGTATTATTGACTCTCCGTATAACGACATCACAATTTGATGACAATACACGAGCAGTGTATTATTGACTCTCCGTATAACGACATCACAATTTGATGACAATACACGAGCAGTGTATTATTGACTCTCCGTATAACGACATCACAATTTGATGACAATACACGAGCAGTGTTTTATTGACTCTCCGTATAACGACATCTTAATTTGATGACAATACACCAGCAGTGTATTATTGACTCTCCGTATAACGACATCACAATTTGATGACAATACACGAGCAGTGTTTTATTGACTCTCCGTATAACGACATCACAATTTGATGACAATACACGAGCAGTGTTTTATTGACTCTCCGTATAACGACATCACAATTTGATGACAATACACGAGCAGTGTATTATTGACTCTCCGTATAACGACAATCACAATTTGATGACAATACACGAGCAGTGTATTATTTATTTTCGGTATAACGACATCACAATTAGATGACAATACACGACCAGTGTATTATTGACTCTCCGTATAACGACATCACAATTTGATGACAATACACGAGCAGTGTTTTATTGACTCTCCGTATAACGACATCACAATTTGATGACAATACACGAGCAGTGTATTATTGACACTCAGTTTAACTGAATCATTTAACTAACAGTGTAGTATTGACCCTCGGTATAACGACATCCCAATTAGATGACATCACACGAGTAGTGTATTATTGACTCTAAGTATAACTGAATCATTCAAAGATAAATTAGAGTAACACTATTTTTTGCCAAGAGATATTAGATAGTGAAGGCTTTGGTGAGATTGTACGGAGAACCGGTTTATCTTATTTTTCACTGAACGCAGACATTCAGACCCAAAATCGCTAGATTCGACTCACATGTGCTTACGTCAATATGATTAAATTATTTGTATAAATAAATAAAGGATCAGTTTGATGTTGTCGAATAATGCTTGTCTATATTGTAAACCCTGACGAAACGAGCGTAAGTTACTTGTCTATACTGTAAACCCTGACAAAACGAGCGTAAGTTACTTATCTATACTGTAAACCCTGACGAAACGAGCGTAAGTTACTTGTCTATATTGTATACTCTAACAAAACGAGCGTAAGTTACTTGTCTATATTGTATACCCTGACGAAACGAGCGTAAGTTACTTATCTATACTGTAAACCCTGACGAAATGAGCGTAAGTAACTTATCTATACTGTAAAACCCTGACGAAACGAGCGTAAGTTACTTGTCTATATTGTATACTCTGACGAAACGAGCGTGAGTTACTTGTCTATAGTGTATACCCTGACGAAACGAGCGTAAGTTACTTGTCTATATTGTATACTCTGACGAAACGAGCGTGAGTTACTTGTCTATACTGTAAAACCCTGACGAAACGAGCGTAAGTTCCTTGCCTATATTGTATACTCTGACGAAACGAGCGTAAGTTACTTATCTATACTGTAAACCCTGACGAAACGAGCGTAAGTTACTTGTCTATATTGTATACTCTGACGAAACGAGCGTAAGTTACTTGTCTATATTGTATACCCTGACGAAACGAGCGTAAGTTACTTATCTATACTGTAAACCCTGACGAAATGAGCGTAAGTAACTTATCTATACTGTAAAACCCTGACGAAACGAGCGTAAGTTACTTGTCTATATTGTATACTCTGACGAAACGAGCGTGAGTTACTTGTCTATAGTGTATACCCTGACGAAACGAGCGTAATTTACTTGTCTATATTGTATACTCTGACGAAACGAGCGTGAGTTACTTGTCTATAGTGTATACCCTGACGAAACGAGCGTAAGTTACTTGTCTATATTGTATACTCTGACGAAACGAGCGTAAGTTACTTATCTATACTGTAAACCCTGACGAAACGAGCGTGAGTTACTTGTCTATAGTGTATACCCTGACGAAACGAGCGTGAGTAACTTGTCTATAATGTATACACAGACAAAACGAGCGTAATTATATTCTTAAACATGTATATAGATTTTTAATAGTTTTTACCTAGACGTTTTCAAAGTCAGACATCGCGCCTCAGCTCGACCATTTATTTTGTCCGATAAAAGAAAAGCAGTGGACCGAATGATGTCTGCGTTTGTATGCAGAGAATTAATGTTCACGATAGTTTAGTAAGATGTGTCCAAGAGCCATTCCACTGCCAGTCCAACCGTGATCGCTAAAAATGGAATGGAACCCGATAATACCGGTTAAACAGGATTTGAAACAGGGCGTTCCTGGTTCGATCTTCACTCAAAGGCGGTCATGGTCAAGTGCCCTTGGCAAGGCACATTTTCTAGTGTAGTACTGATTTGTTTACCAAGGGATTTTGATTAAGTGAACTGTCGCCGTGATAGAGCTTAACTAATGTTGAAAATGACTATAAACACCATACAGGCCGAAACATTATACACCAGGATCAACGGTTATGGCGTCCTCAAATACGAATCAAATCCAGTGGTGGATTGTCCTTGGGCAGGGCACATTTTCTAACCTAGTACTGATTTGTTCACCCAGGGATCATAATTAAGTGAACTGACGTGATATAACTGAAATAGTGTTGAAAAACAACGCAAAACCCAAATACAACATATAAAACATATTCTCAAACCGTATTAACATCTCGTTGTTGTATGACACAGTTACGACCTTTTTTTATACAAGCGACGATTTCCTTGACAATGTGAACATCCAGTTTACAGTTTGCGCGCTAATAATGTGCGTGTTTGTTGAATTCACTACCGCGTTGAGTCCTTATTCCTTAACCCAGAATCTTAGCAATATATATATATAAGTAGCCAATGTTAAGCAGTAATATATGACTACAGTTATGTGAAGGTTGATTTTTGGTCTAAACAATATCAACATCCAGTTTACAGTTTGCCTATTATTAATGTGCCAGTCCTTAACCGAGCTGGATTCGTGCAGCGGAACCTTGTTTTTGTGCATGTTCCTGTATACTTTAAGTAGTAATCGTTGCAGTATATATTACTTAATCCATAAGTAGCCAATGTTAAGCAGTAAGATCTGACTACAGTTATGTGAAGGTTGATGTTTAGTCTTAACAATCTGAACATCCAGTTTACAGTTTGCCTATTATTAATGTGTTTTGTTAAATTCACTTCCATGTCCAGTCCTTAACCCAGCTGAATTCGTGAAGCAGAACCCTTCGTCTTTTTGGCACGTTCCTGCATATTTTTCGTTTAACCCTTTCAGCGCCGAATTGTTTAAAGTAGACTCTTCTATGTTCAAACTCGGACGACTCTATTTTCATGTTATAGGATTTTTGAAATATCTTTATAACTCATAGCCAAACAATGCAGATTTCAGGTGAGGCAGCTCGTTACGAGCTGACTCACCTGAATCTGTATTGTTTGCAAAAAACTCAATATTGCCTTTGGCGCTGAAAGAGTTAAACATGTTTATTCAGTTAAAGAAATATACAGTTAATATAGGCAATGTTACAGAGAATTACATAACTGGTTCAGAAAACATGCAAAATATGCTAATAATATATTAACTCTTCTCCTCGATGGTTGCATTTAAATAAGATCTCCCAACAGAAATGTGCAGGATAAGGGTTATAACATATTTAAATCACGACTGCTTGTTTATCAACCCGCGTCTTTCATGACCTTTTTGCACCACAACAATCTTCCCAAACAACCGGTTATCTTTCAACATAAACCTTTTTGGTCTTTAAATTGGTGGAAAATATCCTTGGCTTAAATAAGATATCGAGCGTGATTAATATAAGCTTAAAGCTTGTTTCTCAATCGATTTAAAATAAATAAGTTTAAAACTTAAAACTAAATAAGAGAAAAACGAAATGAAGTCTTAATCCGATTCTGACCGTCAAGATAACTCAACCATGTGATTATATAAATGATCACGAACCATATCCTCCTTAAAACATTTAAACAGCAGTTCTGATTACGCAGCTATCTTGATATGATTTTATCGGTGGCTTGCTTTTTATAATTTATCGGTGGCTTGCTTTTCATAATAAACAAAATTTAAGATAATTGTTTTCCAAAACTGACACATAAATTAATTATAAACTCGCATTTTTTCGATGCAACTACAAGTATAAACAACACGATGGATTAAAATTAACCGTGGTAATGGTACGTTACTGAAATATTATCTGAGGTCATTGAAATATCGAGGGCTTGGCGTGAAACGGTTGTAACTTAAAACCTATTTTAAGTGCCATTGCTCAGAACGAGCAATGGCACTTACATTTCCATTGTTTACCAAGAATAAAATGATTTAATGCTTTAAAAGACTTTATGGCGAGGTGATTAACCTTGGTAAAAACATACCAATTTTAGTTACAACGGTTTCAAGCCAAGCCCTCGATATGATTTAATTCAGTCAAAATGAGGTAGGAGGGCGCTATTCTCACGCCAGTCATACAGTTTTACTTTTTGTGTAAATTGGGTTATTTCGCTGTTGAAAATATCGAAGTAGAGTATGGGTTCCTTTCGACTTCGAGATATCGCGAGACTACTTTACGTCTATACCATTATTACGTGTATGCTTCTTCTTCTACTGTGTGTCATACCAAAGACTTTAGAAATGGTAGTAATGGCTGCTCTCCATGGCGCTCAGAATTATGGGTTTAGCATTACGACTGACTCGCTGATGTCAGGTAAATCGACCTGTAGTACTGGTATTTACCCAGGAATTGCATAACTGAACAATTGTTGAAAGCGGCGTAAATCACCAAACAATCAATATGATGGTTCTTACCCTAAATAGCTCAATCCAGGGTGTGTGCGTTCGAACCCAAGCTCAGGCAACATTTTTTTTCTGACGGTTGACGAAAGACAATGACACAATCATCATTCGTTTCCCACTAATGGGCTAACATAATTTGTGGAAAAGCAGCCAGTTACTTGAAAACAAACGATCTGTGGATTAATGGCCAGGAAAAACTGGCCGCCATGATATGACTGATTTCGTTTGAGACGGCGTTAAACTTAAGTCAATCAAATCCTTCATGTGTTAGTTATTTTACAAAGTAAAGCGCCAATTTGTAGAAAGTTCAAGCATGTTACATATCTTTACACCAATGACAAATGTGTGTGTGTTTGTTTGTGTGATGTTTTAAGCTGCTTTCAGCACCATTTCAATTAGTAACCAGCGTTTCCTTCGTAAAATTACCAGTAATACTGATTACTTTATCCTGACACCAGCGCATGTACCAGTCGTTATGCGAACATCACAGTCCCTAGTGTCAAGGAGGGAAGTCGCTAGCACCAGTCGTTATGCTAACATCACAGTCCCTAGCGTCAAGGAGGGAAGTCGCACACAACATTCGTTATACTAACATCACAGTCCCTAGCGCCAATGACGGAAGTCGCTAACACCAGTCGTTATCCTAGCATCACAGTCCATACAGTCAAGGAGGGAAGCCGCTAACACCAGGCGTTATGCTAACATCACAGTTATTAGCGTCAAGAGGGAAGTCGCTAACACCAGTCGTTATACTAGCATCACAGTCCCTAAAGTCAAGGATGGTAGCCGCTAACACCAGGCGTTATGCTAACATCACAGTTCTTAGCGTCAAGGAGGGAAATCGCTAACACCAGTCGTTATACTAGCATCACAGTCCCTAAAGTCAAGGAGGGTAGTCGCTAACATCAGGCGTTATGCTAACATCACAGTTCTTAGCGTCAAGGAGGGAAATCGCTAACACCAGTCGTTATACAAGCATCACAGTCCCTAAAGTGAAGGAGGGTAGCCGCTAACACCAGGCGTTATGCTAACATCACAGTTATTAGCGTCAAGGAGGGAAATCGCTAACACCAGTCGTTATACAAGCATCACAGTCCCTACAGTCAAGGAGGGTAGCCGCTAACATCAGGCGTTATGCTAACATCACAGTTCTTAGCGTCAAGGAGGGAAATCGCTAACACCAGTCGTTATACAAGCATCACAGTCCCTAAAGTCAAGGATGGTAGCCGCTAACACCAGGCGTTATGCTAACATCACAGTTCTTAGCGTCAAGGAGGGAAATCGCTAACACCAGTCGTTATACTAGCATCACAGTCCCTAAAGTCAAGGAGGGTAGTCGCTAACACCAGGCGTTATGCTAACATCACAGTTCTTAGCGTCAAGGAGGGAAATAGCTAACACCAGTCGTTATACAAGCATCACAGTCCCTAAAGTGAAGGAGGGTAGCCGCTAACACCAGGCGTTATGCTAACATCACAGTTCTTAGCGTCAAGGAGGGAAATCGCTAACACAAGGCGTTATACTAACATCACAGTTCTTAGCGTCAAGGAGGGAAGTCGCTAACACCAGTCGTTATACTAGCATCACAGTTCTTAGCGTCAAGGAGGGAAATCGCTAACACCAGTCGTTTTACTAACATCATAGTTCTTAGCGTCAAGGAGGGAAATCGCTAACACCAGTCGTTATACTAGCATCACAGTTCTTAGCGTCAAGGAGGGAAATCGCTAACACCAGTCGTTATACTAACATCACAGTTCTTAGCGTCAAGGAGGGAAATCGCTAACACCAGTCGTTATACTAACATCACAGTTCTTAGCGTCAAGGAGGGAAATCGCTAACACCAGTCGTTATACTAACATCACAGTTCTTAGCGTCAAGGAGGGAAATCGCTAACACCAGTCGTTATACTAACATCATAGTTCTTAGCGTCAAGGAGGGAAATCGCTAACACCAGTCGTTATACTAACATCACAGTTCTTAGCGTCAAGGAGGGAAGTCCCTGCTTCAATCTTTAAGATCGTTAGTATGACCCAATCGGAAGTCGAACCCGAGTCTCCCGCCCTCGATTGATTGCTTGTTTGAGGGTTTAACGCCGTTTTCAACAATGTTTCAGTCACGGCGGCCAGTTCACCTACTCATATGTTTCCTGGTTTTCTTCCACCAGTACTCCACACAACATACTTTCCAAGTAACTGGCTGCTTTTCCACATAGACTGTTAGTCCTGCCGCCGTCGAGGCAGACGCTCTTACCACTACGTACCCGGCCTGGTAGTACCGAAAACTTTAGAAACGGTAGTAATGTCTGATCACCTTGGAGCTCAGGGTTGCGGGGGGTGTTACGACGGAATGGCCGGTATCCGGACCAGAAGTAATGGTAACTTACACAGGAAACGCCGTGTTATAACTTAGAAATTGTTGAAATCGGCGTAAAACCCTAAACAATCAAACAATCAAACAATCAAACAATCAATCAATCAATCAATCAATCAATTAATCAATACATCAATCAATCTTACCACCGAGGCAGTTTGTACGTAGGTCAGGGTCATATCTATTGTGTTGAGTAATGACAGATAAAAACGAGATACATACCTATGGAACTCAACGTTAATATTTCCTGTAGAAAACTCATAATGTTAGATAACAATCCAGGTACACAACTAGACAGTAAATATCACTTCAATTCTATAATTACACGCTTTTAATCCATTCTATAAGGAACAAATACCTCTACAGAAGCATCAAAACATTAATAAACATATATAACTTTCTGTTTACGAATTCAGGCACTATAGTGTATAATATACAGACAAACACAATTTGGGGTCTTCAAATCACGTGTTTAGTTCCACCGTTTGATAAGGTGTAAGCGTGTATTCACTTTGAATGAAGACTTTAAATTCAACAGCACCAACAACGATTTTATAAGATGGAATAGACTGAACGAAAACAGTCGTGTTATCAATTCTAAAAGGCGTGGGTTATCAAATTAGGAAATAGATCTCATTTTGAGTGATATACCGGCTCAGATATCACGATTGGGAGTTCAGGTGTGTAGTAATTAATCACGAAGGCCGAATGGCCTGAGTGATTAATTTATTATACACACATGAACGACATATCGTGATATCAGAGCCGGTATATCAATCAAAATGAGATCTATTTCAAGTATTTAACTTAAAGGGCTACAAATTAAGGGGGAACTAGGTTTTGACATGACGTTGTTTTCCTTGATAAAATCACGTGTAGGCTATTCTATATTTACTCCCAAATATATTTGTTTTAGAAATATTCGATAAAACATTTTGAAATCAGTTTTATTAACAGTATATGAACATTTTTTTTTTTATTATACCTTTTTCAATTGTTCTTAAACTCATCATGGGCAATTTGTTACTGTCTCATTCTAACACAACGTTTTCGACCGCGTCAAAAATGTTGGTAAAGCACGTGAATGACGTCGCGTCATTTGAAACAGTTACGCACCGTTACAATTCAAATTTCCAAACGGCATTTACAACAAAAACTCGTGACTTCATTCATAAAATGTAAAGCCCAACGTAGTAACGCATGCGCTATGAGAAACGTTGTATGAAAAATACTCGGGAGGGAATTTCAACAGCCAAAAATAGTTCCGGAAATATAGAGTGATATACTGCATTTAGATCACGCTGAAATCCTTCTTTGTGTATAGAAGAGAAATTGTCAATAGTGTTAGAAATATATATATATATTTTTAAATATGTAACTATATTAGCCATGAGGTCGTTGGTCCATCCATCCCCCCATACCTTACAATAAATATGAATAGAAAAGAATATATTTGATTAACTTATATAACATACATGTATCTCGTCATACAAAACATATTTGTTAATGCATTAACGAAGGTCAAACACGGTTACATCAATATAAACTTTTTTTTTAATATATCTATAGGTGCTACCTATTTACGAAAAAATGCAAGATAATTATAAACAAAAATTAAAGAGCATACTTTGGCCATAAAAAAGGATTTATAAGTAATTGACTAGACAATAATAATGTTAATGTCATGTGTCTTGCATTATCAAAACATATTTGCAATTCGTATTGCTGTCGTCTATCATTACGAACAGAAAATAATAAAGTAAAGACTTTCAGAAAATCAAGGAATACATTTATAATGAACGAGGTTAAAACATGAGGGCCAAGATGATCCTTAATCGATCACCTGCATTATGGTAAAGAAGCAAATAGATCAGCCCTTTTCTGATGCCACCTGGCGACTGCCTTTTTCAAGCAGTCAATATGACTGGAACAAATTATGTAAGGGGTCACATTTCTGCTAAACCCTTTCCCTATTAGAGACGGTATCTGAGGCCTATGCAACGATTTAGGAAAAGATTGTCGCAACAAGAACAATTGCTCCTTATGAGAAAGTTATCCTTTTGCCACAATGTTTGATAAATATTTATACTTTGAATGATTGAGTCAATAGCTCATGTATAGGAATTTGGGGTCTTTCATGTTGATACCACTTTTTTGCGAGAAACGACGTCGCTCCAATGACGTTACGCCAAGATGAAGTGTAACGGAAATGACGTCACGTCCTTCTTTGGCTACGATACAGTCAAAATTTAGTTTCGGGCGTAGAAGGCTAATGCTGTCGGTTTTTTTTGACGAACGGGAAAACATATTTCTTATAGATTTCCATTTATTTTTAACTTTTCGTACAAATGTTAATTCCTGCACTTTAATGATCTTAAATATCGATTTTAAAAAAAATGAATAAAAAGACGACAATAATTTTCAATCCGTGTTTTTCTGCTTATTTTATACATACCCATAATACCGATTTTAAAAAAAATGATTAAAAAGCCGACAATAATTTTCAATCTGTGTTTTACGTCTGCTTTTTATACATATCCAAAATGGCGGCCCCCCATGGATTTTTCCAGTTTCATTTCAGAGAGCTTCATGGGTTATTGAAAAAAAAAAAAAAAATCTCACGCCCGTTAACTATAAGCGAAAAAACCCATTTATGGTTTTTTTTCGTATTATTATTACTACATAGAGGATGAACAATTTCGTACATAACTATGATTATATGCATGGTGAACATTAGTAAATCTATGCTAGTATATATAAGGTTTATAAAACACATTATATACTTTCCAGTTATGTATTTCTAAGGTATTTTCCTATTGTAGTTTACTTTAATCCTGTTAAACATTTTTCAACATTATTTTCAGATAAAGTTCAGTAAAATGTATCTCTTGATGATACTCTATGGGTTCTCGCAACGCGAAGTGAAACCTTTTTGAAATAAATATATTGATTTGAAAGGTGTTTTACGCCGCTTACGACAGCTTCTTAGTTATATCACGGAGTTTCCGGGTTGTATTACCAGTACCACTGGTAGCATTCTGCCTGACACCAGCCAATCAGTGGTAATGCAACCGTAAGCACTAAACAGGGATGTCATTACTATCATTGTTAAAGTCCTTGTTATAAACCGACCTGGGATCGAATTCGGTTGTCCCAAGCTAGATGATATAACTAGTATGTACGATTAAAGTACATATATATGTAGTTAGTTTGTTGTCCCACGCTAGATGATATAATTAGTACGTACGATTAAAGTACATATCTATGTAGTTAGTTTGTTGTCCCACGCTAGATGATATAATTAGTATGTACGATTAAAGTACATATATATGTAGTTAGTTTGTTGTCCCAGGCTAGATGATATAACTAGTACGTACGATTAAAGTACATATATATGTAGTTAGCTTGTTGTCCCACGCTATATGATATAACTAGTACGTACGATTAAAGTACATATATATGTAGTTAGTTTGTTGTCCCACGCAAGATGATATAACTAGTATGTACGATTAAAGTACATATATATGTGGTCATTTTGTTGTCCCGCGCAAGATGATATAATTAGTATGTACGATTAAAGTACATATATATGTAGTTAGTTTGTTGTCCCACGCTATATGATATAACTAGTACGTACGATTAAAGTACATATATATGTAGTTAGTTTGTTGTCCCACGCTAGATAATATAACTAGTATGTACGATTAAAGTACATATATATGTAGTTAGTGTGTTGTCCCACGCTAGATGATATAACTAGTACGTACGATTAAAGTACATATATATGTAGTTAGTTTGTTGTCCCACGCTATATGATATAACTAGTACGTACGATTAAAGTACATATATATGTAGTTAGTTTGTTGTCCCACGCTATATGATATAACTAGTACGTACGATTAAAGTACATATATATGTAGTTAGTTTGTTGTCCCACGCTAAATGATATAACTAGTATGTACGATTAAAGTACATATATATGTAGTTAGTTCGTTGTCCCACGCTATATGATATAACTAGTACGTACGATTAAAGTACATATATATGTAGTTAGTTTGTTGTCCCACGCTATATGATATAACTAGTACGTACGATTAAAGTACATATATATGTAGTTAGTTTGTTATCCCACGCTATATGATATAACTAGTACGTACGATTAAAGTACATATATATGTAGTTAGTTTGTTGTCCCACGCTAGATGATATAACTAGTATGTACGATTAAAGAACATATATATGTGGTCATTCTGTTGTCCCACGCAAGATGATATAATTAGTAGGTACGATTAAAGTACATATATATGTGGTCAGTGTGTTGTCCCACGCTAGATGATACAAGACGAATTTTGATGCTAAGCATCAAAGACGCCGCGCATGCTTTTAAGGCATGACTTAAAGGAAAGCAGATGCAGTTCAATACATTTAAATAACCTGTGCAAACGGACAGGATGTAAAGAAGGCCAAATGTACCTTTATCTTAAACAAGAAGGCCGAGATGTTCCTTATTGCTCACCTGGATACCATAGTCTATAATAAAATGTTATCAATAGCAAAAAGGGTCCATTTTGACGTAGGGAGTGAAGTATATACTTTATATGCTACGATCTATATGATATTCAGCATGTAAAATTTAGTCGTGAAATGACGAGTTAAGTCTTCAAACTATTTGTTTTACCGTTTGCTTAACATTGACTGCAACAAAACAAGCTGAAGTTTCTTAATTTTAAATCTGCTCTAACTAGATCAATTAGACAAACAAAAAACATAGATACTGAAATATTAACAGATATTAACTTAAGTGTTAATGCCTCTAGTTATAAGTTAAGTGTGACACAAGCTTTGGAAGGAGAGAGGGAAGTCGATTCTCCTTCCAGTTGAGCAGAAGTATGATAACAAAAAACGAGAGTATATAAACAAAATATACAAATAATTCTAACAAGTTTAAAGATATTTAATATCGAAATTAAGTATTTATGAAATTAAAAGAAAATGTTTTCATGTATAGTCAACATATAGCAAGAATACAATGGTCTGAATGAACAACTGTATGGGGAGGAACGTTTTAAGTTTAGTAATACAACAGAAATAAGTTGGAAACAAGAGGGCCATGATGCCCTGGAATCGCTCACCTGAGAATGGGTTATTTAAGGCTTTACTCTTTCAGCGTCAATGGCAATATCATCTAGACAAATTTTCTGACAAAATTTCAAGCTGCTCAAGTCAAAAATGCAATCTCTATAGTGTTAACTAGATTGTTCTGCAATTTAGCCTAGTGACCTAGTTGTCCTGACGTGACCCATATTCGAACTTTACCTAGATATCACTAAGACAAACATTCTGAGAAAGTTTCAACATGCTCAACCCAAAAATGTGGCTTCCAAAGTGTTAATAAGACTTTCCTTAAACTTGGCCTAGTGACCTAGTTTTTGACCGGTCATGACCTACATTCAAACTTAGCCTAGATATTACTAAGACAAACATTCCAACATAGTTTCATCATGCTCAAGCCAAAAAAACGGCTTCCAAAGTGTTAACAAGATGTTCCTTACATTTGGCCTAGTGACCTAGTTTTTTACCGGACATGACCAATATTCAAACTTGGCCTAGATATCATCAAGACAAACTTTCTGAGAAAGTTTCAACATGCTCAAGTAAAAAATGCGGCTTCCAGAGTGTTAACAAGCTTTTCTTTAAATTTGGCCTAGTGACCTAGTTTTTGACCCAACATGATCTATATTCAAACTCGGCCTAGATATCACTAAGACAAACATTCTGACAAATGTTCAACATGTTCAAGCCAAAAATACGGCTTCCAGAGTGTTAACAAGATTTTCATTAAATTTGGCCTAGTGACCTAGTTTTTGACCCGACATGACCCAGTTTCAAACTTGGCCTAGATATAATCGAGACAAACTTTCTGTCAAAGTGTCAACATGCTCAAGTTTAAAATATGCCTTCCAGAGTGTTAACAAGATTTTCCTTCAATTTAGCCTAGTGACCTAGTTTTTGACCCGACATGACCTATATTCAAACTTTGGCTAGATATCATATGACAAACATTCTGACAAAGTTTCAACATGCTCAAGTCAAAAATGCGGCTTCCAGAGTGTTAACAAGATTTTCAATAAATTTGTAAACCAAACAATTAAAACAGCGTAGCCTAGTGAACTCCGTAAATCAACTCATAAAAAAAGCTTAGCCTAATTAATTGGGGAACAGTTATTAAACACAATTTAAATGTATCTACAGTTTTGTAACAACTGTGAAAGATGTACATATTTTGTATCTTGTTGTTTCTTAAATCAGTTAATACAATTTATTCAACCATATAGGCTGTTTTTTCAAACATATTACAGAGTTTTTCTTTACAATAATATCTGTGGGTTTCTCCCTTTTTGATTACGTCACCCCATGGTACAAAATTAAAACCTATCCCATACTGACGCCGCGCTTCCACGCGGCGTCAATAACCAGAATGTTCGATTAAAGTACATATCTATGTAGTCAGTTTGTCCGAACCGTTTTCGGGAAGCTTCCATGATACTTCTATAACAAGATGGCGACCATGGAATATTCTGATCTGACAGCGAACCTCGTGTGGCGTTAACAATGATAACGTAACATGTTTCATTGCTTTGTAATAGAGATATCCGTGAACCTCGTGTGGCATTTACAATGATAACGTAACATGTGTGTTTGCTTTGTAAGAGAGATATCCGTGAACCTAGGAGAAACATGTTTGGTTGCTTTGTAAGAGAGATATCCGTGAATCTCGTGTGGCATTAACAATGATAACGTAACATGTTTGATTGCTTTGTAAGAGAGATATCCGTGAACCTCGTGTGGCGTTAACAATGATAACGTAACATGTTTGATTGCTTTGTAATAGAGATATCCGTGAACCTCGTGTGGCATTAACAATGATAACGTAACATGTTTGTTTGCTTTGTAATAGAGATATCCCTGAACCTAGGAGAAACATGTTTGGTTGCTTTGTAAGAGAGATATCCGTGAACCTCGTGTGACATTAACAATGATAACGTATCATGTTTGATTGCTTTGTAAGAGAGATATTTGTGAACCTCGTGTGGCGTTAACAATAATAACGTAACATGTTTGATTGCTTTGTAAAAGAGATATCCGTGAACCTAGGTGAAACATGTTTAATTGCTTTGTAAGAGAAATATCCGTGAACCTCGTGTGGCGTTAACAATGATAACGTAACATGTTTGATTGCTTTGTAAGAGAGATATCCGTGAACCTAGGAGAAACGTGTTGATTGCTTTGTAAGAGAGATATCCGTGAACCTCGAAAAAACATCGGTCGTCAAACTCATATTTCTTTGTGTTTCATAAAAGATAAATATGTTTTTATAGTCGATAGGAGATGTAATCACTTTCTTTCTTTGAACTCTAGTTTGGACATGGTGAATCAAGTAAAAGGCTATAGAGACGAACAGTTTTACCTTTCTAACTTGAAAAGTAGTTTACTTATCATGAAGTGGTATTGATCCGCTGTACTGTTAACGAAATCAATGTATTTTCAAAATTAACTATTATACGTCTGGTATCAGACTTATATCAGACGTACTATTACGAATATGTATTTTCAAAAATAACTATTATACGTCGGGTATCAGACTTTTATCAGACGTGGGCTACTATTACGAATATGTATTTTCAAAAATAACTATTATACGTCGGGTATCAGACTTATTTCAGACGTACTATTACGAATATGGCTTTCTCGACTTCGCGCTCAGGGTTGTTGGGTTAGTATAACGTCTGTTTCGCCGGTCTAATGGTAAATGGACGAGTAGTACTGATAACTTACTGGTGTAAGTATAAATGGACGAGTATTACTGATATCTTACTAGTGTAAGTATAAATGGACGAGTAGTACTGATAACTTACTGGTGTAAGTATAAATGGATGAGTAGTACTGATAACTTACTGGTGTAAGTATAAATGGACCAGTAGTACTGATAACTTACTGGTGTAAATATAAAAGGACCAGTAGTACTGATAACTTACTGGTGTAAGTATAAATGGACGAGTAGTACTGATAACTTACTGGTGTAAGTATAAATGGACAAGTAGTACTGATAACTTACTGGTGTAAGTATAAATGGACGAGTAGTACTGATAACTTACTGGTGTAAGTATAAATGGACCAGTAGTACTGATAACTTACTGGTGTAAATATAAAAGGACCAGTAGTACTGATAACTTACTGGTGTAAGTATAAATGGACCAGTAGTACTGGTAACTTACTGGTGTAAGTATAAATGGACCAGTAGTACTGGTATCTTACTGGTGTAAGTATATAAGGACGAGTAGTACTGATAACTTACTGGTGTAAGTATAAATGGACGAGTAGTACTGATAACTTACTGGTGTAAGTATAAATGAACCAGTAGTACTGGTAACTTACTGGTGTAAGTATAAATGGACCAGTAGTACTGGTATCTTACTGGTGTAAGTATAAAAGGACGAGTAGTACTGATAACTTACTGGTGTAAGTATAAATGGACCAGTAGTACTGGTAACCCACTGGTGTAAGTATAAATGGACGAGTAGTACTGATAACTTACTGATGTAAGTATAAAAGGACCAGTAGTACTGATAACTTACTGGTGTAAGTATAAATGGACCAGTAGTATTGGTAACTTACTGGTGTAAGTATAAATGGACGAGTAGTACTGGTATCTTACTGGTGTAAGTATAAATGGACGAGTAGTACTGATAACTTACTGGTGTAAGTATAAATGGACCAGTAGTACTGGTAACTTACTGGTGTAAGTATAAATGGACGAGTAGTACTGATAACTTACTGGTGTAAGTATAAATGGACCAGTAGTACTAGTAACTTACTGGTGTAAGTATAAATGAACCAGTAGTACTGGTAACTTACTGGTGTAAGTATAAATGGACCAGTAGTACTGGTATCTTACTGGTGTAAGTATAAAAGGACCAGTAGTACTGATAACTTACTGGTGTAAGTATAAATGGACCAGTAGTACTGGTAACCCACTGGTGTAAGTATAAATGGACGAGTAGTACTGATAACTTACTGGTGTAAGTATAAAAGGACCAGTAGTACTGATAACTTACTGGTGTAAGTATAAATGGACCAGTAGTATTGGTAACTTACTGGTGTAAGTATAAATGGACCAGTAGTACTGGTAACTTACTGGTGTAAGTATAAATGGACGAGTAGTACTGATAACTTACTGGTGTAAGTATAAATGGACCAGTAGTACTGATAACTTACTGGTGTAAGTGTAAATGAACCAGTAGTACTGATAACTTACTGGTGTAAATATAAAAGGACCAGTAGTACTGATAACTTACTGGTGTAAGTATAAATGGACCAGTAGTACTAGTAACTTACTGGTGTAAGTATAAATGGACCAGTAGTACTAGTATCTTACTGGTGTAAGTATAAAAGGACGAGTAGTACTGATAACTTACTGGTGTAAGTATAAATGGACGAGTAGTACTGATAACTTACTGGTGTAAGTATAAATGTACCAGTAGTACTGGTAACTTACTGGTGTAAGTATAAATGGACCAGTAGTACTGGTATCTTACTGGTGTAAGTATAAAAGGACGAGTAGTACTGATAACTTACTGGTGTAAGTATAAATGGACCAGTAGTACTGGTAACCCACTGGTGTAAGTATAAATGGACGAGTAGTACTGATAACTGACTGGTGTAAGTATAAAAGGACCAGTAGTACTGATAACTTACTGGTGTAAGTATAAATGGACCAGTAGTATTGGTAACTTACTGGTGTAAGTATAAATGGACCAGTAGTACTGGTATCTTACTGGTGTAAGTATAAAAGGACGAGTAGTACTGATAACTTACTGGTGTAAGTATAAATGGACCAGTAGTACTGGTAACTTACTGGTGTAAGTATAAATGGACGAGTAGTACTGATAACTTACTGGTGTAAGTATAAAAGGACCAGTAGTACTGATAACTTACTGGTGTAAGTATAAATGGACCAGTAGTATTGGTAACTTACTGGTGTAAGTATAAATGGACCAGTAGTACTGGTATCTTACTGGTGTAAGTATAAAAGGACGAGTAGTACTAAAAACTTACTGGTGTAAGTATAAATGGACCAGTAGTACTGGTAACTTACTGGTGTAAGTATAAATGGACGAGTAGTACTGATAACTTACTGGTGTAAGTATAAAAAGGACCAGTAGTACTGATAACTTACTGGTGTAAGTATAAATGGATCAGTAGTACTGGTAACTTACTGGTGTAAGTATAAATGGACCAGTAGTACTGGTATCTTACTGGTGTAAGTATAAAAGGACGAGTAGTACTGATAACTTACTGGTGTAAGTATAAATGGACCAGTAGTACTGGTAACTTACTGGTGTAAGAATAATTGGACCAGTAGTACTGGTAACTTACTGGTGTAAGTGTAAATGGACGAGTATTACTGGTAACTTACTGGTGTAAGTATAAATGGGCGAGTAGTACTGGTAACTTACTGGTGTAAGTATAAATGGGCGAGTAGTACTGGTAACCCACTGGTGTAAGTATAAAAGGACGAGTAGTACTGGTAACTTACTGGTGTAAGGATAAATGGACCAGTAGTACTGATAACTTACTGGTGTAAGGATAAATGGACCAATAGTACTGATAACTTACTGGTGTAAGTATAAATAGACCAGTATTACTGGTAACTTACTGGTGTAAGTATAAATGGACCAGTAGTACTGATAACTTACTGGTGTTAGTATAAATGGATCATTAGTACTGATAACTTACTGGTGTAAATATAAAAGGACGAGTAGTACTTATAACTTACTGGTGTAAGTATAAATGGACCAGTAGTACTGGTAACTTACTGGTGTAGGTATAAATGAACGAGTAGTACTGGTAACTTACTGGTGTAAGTATAAATGGACGAGTTGTACTGATAACTTACTGGCGTAGGTATAAATGGACGAGTTGTACTGATAACTTACTGGCGTAGGTATAATTGGACCAGTAGTACTGGTAACTTACTGGTGTAACTATAAATGAACCAGTAGTACTGGTACTTTACTGTTGTAAGTATAATTGGACCAGTAGTACTGGTAACTTACTTGTGTAGGTATAAATAGACGAGTAGTACTGGTAACTTACTGGTGAAAGTATAAATGGACGAGTAGTACTGATAACTTACTGGTGAAAGTATAAATGGGCGAGTAGTACTGGTAACTTACTGGTGAAAGTATAAATGGACGAGTAGTACTGGTAACTTACTGGTGTAAGTATAAATGGACGAGTATTACTGGTAACTTACTGCTGTAAGTATAAAAGGACGAGGAGTACTGGTAACTAACTGGCGTAAGTATAAATGGACGTGTAGTACTGATAACTTACTGGTGTAAGTATAAATGGACGAGTAGTACTGGTAACTAACTGGTGTAAGTATAAATGGACGAGTAGTACTGGTAACTAACTGGTGTAAGTATAAATGGACGAGTAGTACTGGTAACTAACTGGTTTTAAGTATAAATGGACGTGTAGTACTGGTAACTAACTGGTGTAAGTATAAATGGACGAGTAGTACTGGTAACTTACTGGTGTAAGTATAAATGGACGTGTAGTACTGGTAACTAACTGGTGTAAGTATAAATGGACGTGTAGTACTGGTAACTAACTGGTGTAAGTATAAATGGACGAGTAGTACTGGTAACTTACTGGTGTAAGGATAAATGATAAATGGACCAGTAGTAATGATAACTTACTGGTGTAAGGATAAATAGACCAGTAGTACTGGTTACTTACTGGTGTAAGGATAAATGATAACTTACACAGACAACGCCGTGATATAAGGGACAACTTTTTGAAGGTGGCGAAAAACACCATACAAACGAACAAACAAACAAAGTATCGTAGTACGCCGGGTACCAGAATACATTGCAAGTGGACAATGTTGGTTCATGTCAGAAGTACTAATCAACTATAGTACGCCGGGTACCAGACTAATAGGAACGTTGTATTGATATCCAAGGTCTAAAATCGAGGTTACAAGTTAGCTCTTTCCCCCACACAAACATTTTATGACGCTTCGGCAGCAATCGACTTTTGAAAACATTGTTACAAACGGAAAAATGCTCATAATAACAAATTTCTCTCCTTGCCACATTGTTTACAACCCTTTTCAATGAGCCTACTTTTATTTATATAAAGCTAAAAAAAATTTGCATATATCTTTTAAACATCGCCTGCTGCAGAGTTGTCATTATTATATGGGAAATGGTTAAGCCGAAGATTGATGACCATTGCGCAACTTCCCAGTTCATGGGAACATGTACAAGTTAACATTTCTGAAAAGTGTTAGTTCCGATCAGCCGGTACATATGCTCCGTCTTAACGGAATCTACATAAGTTGGCAGAAGCTTCCGACAGGCTTGTGTGAATAATACATGATTAGTGTATATCTTTATCAAGCTGTGTGAATGCACAAGCTGATGTTTATGGACACTGTTCAAAAGTCAATTTGCACATTTTCCCATGAACTGGCTCATTTATATATGACTGCAAAGCTCTCAGGAACCAAAATCAGCGTACATGTTCTATTTGTGTGTACTGGGTTTTTACCTTCGTGGAAGACAGTGGTGCAGAGGTAGAGCGTCGGCCTCTCGTACCAAAGGTCCCTGGTTCGAGTCCCGTGATGGGCGGGTTCTGACTTTGCGATTTTTCCGCACAAACGGCGCGAGTACTGGTTAAGTCTCCAGGAAGCAGACATTGAGCGTGATTAATATAAGTTTAAAGCTTGTTTCGCAATCGATGTAAAATAAATCAGTTTAAACTTACTTTATTTTCCTGTTATAATTCTTGAACAATTACTTTAAATGTATTACTGTTTGTTTAATTACCAACTTCAGTATAATTGTCTCGGCCTTATCTGAGTTTAATTATATATATCGATACTCGGACATAGAAAATTATTTGTTTTATTGAGGTTTTACGCAGTTTTCATCGGTATTTCAGTTATATCACAGTGATGGTTCACTTATTCATTCTTCCTTGGTAAACAAACTATGCAATGTGCCTTGCCGAAGGGCACTCAACCATGACCGTCGCGACTAGGGATAGAACCTGTGATGCCAGGTTCCAAATCGGTCACGGCGGATTTCGTATATAAATTAAGCCTGCTGATATTGAATTTGTTTCCCCCTGTATAGTAAAGACTTGGTTGAGCCTGTGCATACATGAAACATGGCTCTAAACATTTCACAATAATACTATTAAGCTCGAGTCCAACATGTTTAAATTATTTTAAACACGTGTACATGTGGTGTTGAAAATGGCGTTATATATGGACATCATTCTGCTCTATAGATATGTATAGTGTATTGGGATTCGCTTCTTTAGATATCCCTTATTGTCAGGCCTTTCCGGCTGTCTGTCTGTCTGTTTGTTTGTAAAGCGACGCTCCACAGCCAAAACCGACGGGCCGATTCCGATGAAACTTTGTGAACAGGTGCCATACGGGCTCAGGGTGTGCGTGTTTGAGTTTCGTTGCTAAGGACAGACAACCAAGGCGAATCCCACGTCACCTACCGGCTTGTGTTAATATTACCGAGCCCGGTAGCTCAATCATGGATTATGAGTTCGAATCCCAGCTCAGCCAAAATTCTCTGCGACGTTTGACAAAAGTCACTGTGACAAGGGTTCTTCGTCTTCCACCAATAGGCTAACAGTATATGTTGAATGGCAGCCAGTTGCTTGGAAAGTATGTTGTGTGGAGTGCTGGGTGAGAAAGTATGTTGTGTGGAGTGCTGGGTGAGAAAGTATGTTGTGTGGAGTGCTGGGTGAGAAAGTATGTTGTGTGGAGTGCTGGGGTGGAAAAGCCAGGAAACACAAACAATCTCTCGATTTTAAAAATCTCGAACATTCACGAATGTACCGTGTCTAGCTATTTTCGGAGTGTAGTTGACCGAATCATGTATTATTTATAACCAAATATTGTTTACTTTTAGCTATAATGACACTCTAATAGCCATTTACAGAACATCCTGTATTTTCTGAAATTGAAAGTTAAATTCAGTGCGGGATACGGGTGACATTCTATTTGACCTCATAACACGAAAAATTGTCCGTCATCCTGTATGTTTTCTTTGCTATTTTGGTAGTTCTTATACTGAACTTTGGTTGCTGTGTAGTTTCACTTTTTGGGAACGAACCATAACACATAATGCTATAATGGTCGTCTATGGATGAATTACTTCCCTTTGACCTTAAGCACGAGGACGAACATTGGATGGTAATTTCTATTTTATCAGAATATTTCGACACTCTGAACATAGTTAAGCATGTCAGTCGATAACTAAATGCATTATTAAGGTTGTTGTTAGTCGTAGGTGTAATAGTTCTTTTGTAATTGTTAATTTGAACATAATAACGGTTTGGCTGCAGACAGGTCGGTGATCATGACACGAGCTGTCTTAAATAATATAACCGTGGTTGCATTAGTTGCCGGCAGCATGTATTCATTATAATCTACAGCATGTGACAATCTTAGATTATAATGACTATTATAAGTTATTGGGTTTGTTACTGACCCACTACGAAAATATATGGGGGTCTGTAAGATTAATAGGGGGCGAGGCGTATACGAAAATATATGGGGGTCTGTAAGATTAATAGGGGGCGAGGCGATAGCCGAGTCCCCCTATACATCCAACAGACCCCCTATGTTTCCGTAGTGGGTCAGTAACAAACCCAATAATGTATTTATTTCGTCGACCACTTTAAACTGAGATATACTGTAACTTGTTGATATGTGTTGGTAGCATAATATGACGTCATGAGTAAAAGATATATCCATAATGATTAAAGAATTGGAATAGATATATTATTTAAACAAGAGGGCCAAGATGGCCCTAAATCGATCACCTGAATGATAGTAAAATAGAAGCAAATATTTAACTGCAAATATCTATGATCAAGAGTTCAAATGAAACTGCAAGGAGTGGACACTCAGTTAAAGAAATAGTTTATCAGTAAAAGCCATTTGTATCTTGAAATCTAACAAGCAATTTAATAAGAATGGAATTATAAAGTTTGTCATTTTGCACCTTTCCTGATGCCACTTTGCTGCCCTGTATGTCAACGAAATCAATATGGCTTGAACAGTTTTTGTAGAGAGTCACTCAAAGAATATTTCTGCCAAATTATCTTGGAATCTGACAAATGGATTATGGAGATGGAGGTTTTTAAAGTTTGGGTTTATTCCTCAATTTCTGATGCCGCAGCAACAAAAGTTATACACAGAATGTAAGTCTTTGAACAATTTTGAAAGAGGACCATCAAAGGACCATTCCTGTGAAGTAACGTTGAAATTGGTCAAGTGGAATGGTAGGAGTTGTAATTTGTAGCTAAAAGTTCAATTTACCCCTTTTGTGATGACGCGAGGTTGCTATGATTGTTTAACCAATCAATATGGCTTGAACAAATTAAGTAGATGATCACTGAAGTAAGATTCCTATTAAATTTTCTTAATATCAGACAAGGACCTAACAAAAAATGGAATTTCCAAATGTTATCATTTTGCCCCTTTTCTGATGCCTCCTGACTGCCATGTTTTTCAACCAAACAGTATGCCTTGAACAATCTTTGTAGAGGGTCACTAAAAGAACATTTCTACTAAACTATATTGGAATCTGACATGCAGATTCAGAGGAGAAGATTTTTAAAGTTCGGACATTTTGCCCCCTTTCTGATGCCGCAGCAACCAAAGTTCTCCATGGAATTTAAATCTTTGAACAATTTTGAAAGAAGGCCACCAAACGAACATTCCTGTGAAGTTTGGATGAAATTGGTCCTGTGGTTCAGGAGGAGAGGATGTTTAAAGCTAAAAGTTAACGACGGACGACGGACAAAAAGTGATCAGAATAGCTCACCTTGAGCCTTTGGCTCTAGGTGATCTAAAAAATACACCGGTTCAACATGAACACATTTATTTCAATTCATTTCATTTCTTTCTTGGTAACTGGTAACATTTGAGAGCCACTTTACGAAAGCCAACCTTTGAACTGACTTTTTTACTTTACTCACCCCCTATGGAATTTACTCACCCCCTATAGAAATATAGGGGGTCTGCACGTGACACGCTTTAACCAATGAAATTGCTAAAATTTCGTGGGAGGCGAAATAAATATATATGTATGGCGTTGAAGGTTAATTATCGAGAATGATAATTTGATAATTGTTTTCCTTTTGTAACTTTAGATTGATGCCTGAGTCCGGATCCCGCAGCCAATAACATATTGTATTAACACAAAAACCTTTCTTATTTAGGGTGAGTTAAAGAGATATCAGCTGAAGTTTCTTTCAATCTGTAGATTAATGTATACTGAATATGTAAACAAAAATGAGAAAAAATGCATGAAACTGGCCATTTCAATTATGTTGTTATTATATGATCTATTTGAACTTTAATGTGCTTTAAACTGTGCATTTGATAAGAGAGACAATAAAGTAAATCTCATTTAGAAGTAATGAATGTTTTGATAATGTTTTACAATCAGTATTGTTAAAGCTGATATCATATCCATTCTATTTGCTGTAAAGTGCTCTGTCTGAATAAGCAAATATAACGCTTTCATTTTTTATTTGTGGAAACTCTTGAGTTGTTGAAAGTATTGTCAACAGGTGATTTGAGTTGCAGGCTGTGGAGCAGGGCTTTGTTATTGATTAAAAGATGCAGTAAAACATGATTTGAATTTTGGTTATTGCAGGGACGTAGATAAGAGGGATAAGTAACTAAATTATATACTAAAATATCACCCGTGCCAACATTTGTAGCAAGTAAAACTCAAAACCTATTCAAGATATGAAAATAAAAAATATATGTTCTGGAAGTTTAAACATTCTTCTATTGCAGTAAATAAAATTGTAATATATTACAGGTTTTGATAATAGGTTATCCGTATGAAAAATGTCAGTCTATTAATTTTTGGAAAAAAATAATATAATTCAGAAATCCAAATATCGGTGTTTTTTAAAACAGTCATTGTTCAAAATACAAAGAAATTCCAGTTATTCATTGTATCTCTAACTTTAGTTGAAATGTTAAGCTTTCAGAATATGTATGTTTTGTTTATGTGCCAAATGTGACTTCAAAGTTTTATTTGCTACAAAATGTGAAAATTTGGACAATTTTATTTCTATGTGCGATATTTTAACCAGATAACAGGTCTACAGGTGGAGTTGCCTATCCCTCTTATATCTACGTCCCTGGTTATTGTCCCATCTCATATGTTTAAAAGACCTTAATGCATTCCCAGGAAAGGGCTCAGACTTGTAATTTGTTCGTCAATCTAATACAACTGAGAAATAACGATCATTACTCTGAGCATATTGATGCCAAAGTCCACAGATGGAATTATATGGTATACCGGAAGTCCTGAGTTGACAATTGCAGAAGTGCAATGATAAGACGTTACGGAAAACTAATCCATCAATCAAGTTACAGCACCTTGACCCCTGGTAAGAACACATAACACACCCATACCCCCGCCCAGTCTGTGGACGCAATATTGCTAGTAGTTATAGCACTGAGAGCGTGGGAGGAAACCAAATTGGAACCTGCTCTCGGAGAATTTAAAATGATTTGTATAGATAAGTAGAAAAGCGTCCGCGTCTGAATCGGGAGGTCGCGGGTTCGATACTCGGCCGGGTCATGCCAAAGTCTTTAAAATGGTACATGTAGTAGTGACTGCCCTCCTATGCGCCCAGGGTTGCGGGATTAGCATTACGATTGACTGGCTGGTGGCAGGATAAATGGACCAGTAGAACTTGTAACTTATCAAGGAAACGCTGTGATATATCTGAAACATTGTTTAAAGCGGCGTAAAAAAAAACCGATCAATACATCAATTACACTGTGAAAGTTTTGAATTAGAAAACCTCCGAATGTGAGTTTTCATGGGACGTACGTGACTTATTGCGTTATTCAAGTGTCAACAATATGTGATCAAATACTTATGTTGACGAATTGGTAAGTACTGATCAAGGATATCAACACAGTCTGGGGTGTAGCTCCCTTTAGGCACTGTATGCACGTGCCTACACATTTTTTTCTCAAAATGCCCCAAAATGCAGCTGCGGCGATAGACATCTGCGTAATGTATCGACCAGATCAGCCTGCGCTGTCCGCGCAGGCTGATTTGGTCGACACATTCCGTCTTAGGGGGATAGATGTATAGAGTAGTTATTCCTGAAACAGAAAATCCACAGGAGGCGAAAAGTGTCTATCCGACTAGGCCTGTGTGGCATGCTTAGGCTGATCCGGGTCGATACTTTACGCAGAGTCCGGAATGTTGATTTTCTCACGAGACGGCCTACACATTGAGTATTGCAAAGCTACGCCCCTGACAGTATCCCATGAAATGTGTGCACATGAAGACCCAGTAAGTCTGACTTTTAACAGAACTGTAGACTGAGCAGAGATGGTTTGAGACATATTATTAATATACATGTATACATCAGTTATACAGTAAAGTAGACTTGTCAGTTTACAGAATACAATTCGTATTATAACGTGTAATCATATACCTTGCAATACCATAACTATTTGGTTTCTTTTAAAAGAATGCATTCAGTTTAACTTATCATTTATCGTTAAATGGAAGATTTCATAATAGAACATTAATATAAAGAATGTCATGAAAAAATAGGTGCCTTTTTATATTCCACATAACTCGTTTCATTTTAAATTCCACAACGTGCGTTCTGACGCGCGATAGCGATTTGACGGCACTGTGATAAACAACAAATTGGGTCGATAGATTTTCTGGAAATTTATGTAAATGGTAGAAGAAATTATAAATATGTATCAAAACAAACTCTCAAGCAGACCATAAAAGCGAATGCTACATTACAATGGTATGGAAATGTCAAACATTGCAAAATATTATTCATCTGAAAATGACCGACAAGTCAAAGGACAATACCATTCTCTTACGACTTTTGACGGAAAATAAGAATACCATTAACCGTAAATAAATAGCGACGTCATACGGAAATCACCGAACCCATAAAGGATGTTCCTTCATTTTCTATGTATCAAACTGCAGGTTTTCTGTGTATTCATTTGTTTTGTGTTTTACGCCGCTTTCAACAATTATTCAGTTATATCACTGCGTTTCATGGGTAATTTACCAGTACAACTGGTCCATTTATCCTGACACCAGCGTCAGCAATCTGACTAAAGTACACGATATTCTGTTTTATTTGACATATTAATAAATATGTATTAGAAATCTGCAACAACGATATGGAAAACATACCGTAAGAAATATAGCAAATATATCCAATCAGACTAAAGTACACGATCTTCTGAAAAGCGTAGCGTTTTTGAGGAGATGGTTTTAATCAGATTGTCAGCGTCAGTTGTAATGCTAAGCCTGAACGCCAGGGAAGGCAAGCCATTACTGCCATCGTAGAATGCATTATGCTTAAAATCCAAACGCTAAATAACCGATGTATTGAAAAGCCGCATCATCTATTGGCCAGTATTTGAGTGTTTTTGTTTTTTAAATAGAAAAATGAAACACGACATACACAATAGACCTTCTAAGATAGGAAAACGGAACGTGGATTCGGGTTGATTGCTGAAACCTCAGCGCGTCCACCATTATAACATTGTTTCCGACGTTTGACGATTGATTGATTGATTGATTGATTGATTGATTGATTGATTGATTGGGGTTTATAGCCGTTTTTAACAATTTTTCAGTTATATCACGGCGGCCAGTTATCCTACTCATGCATTTCCTGGCTTTTCACACCAGTACTCCACACAACAATCTTTCCAAGCAACTGGCTGCTTTTCCACATAGACTTAGCCCATTGGTGGAAGACGAATGACGCATGTCGCATTGACTTTTTTGTCAATCGTCGGAAAGAAAGTTGGCCGAGCCGGGATTCGAACTCACAACCCCTGTATTAACAGCCCACGTCGCTACCGACTGAGCTACCGGGGCTCTACTCCGACGGTTGACAAAAGATAATACGACATTCACCGTTCGTGTTTCATCATGCCCTTGACCCCCAGGATCGCCCAAAACACCATCCCATTCAGGTTCTTCTTAAAACCTTCATATAACATAAAATTGGTTGCATATGTTCACTGTTACAAACATTTCTAAGTTAAGAAGGGGCAATAATCAAAATACATGTCACGGTTATGCAACTTGTAAAACTCTTTTTCCAAGTTCTAAAAGTGATAGCTTTGATATTTTCATGTAAGTGACACAAAACTTTACCGTTTACTTTACTTTATCGATGATAATCGAGTGACGACAATAGCTCGACATTTATTTGTTTAAATCAGACGAGCTATAAATAGATCAGACAAAAGTATGTGCCCGGATTATATTGAGCCTTGGTAGCGACGCGGGCTGTCTAAACGGTGACGTTATTGTTTGAAATGACGTCATGCATGACCAACATTTTAGACGCGCTTGACATGTAACAGTATACTGTTAAGCGGTCAAAAGCGTACTGTTAGCATGAGACAGTAAGAAATTGCCCATGATGAGTATATGAGAATTTAACATTACAAAGTCACGTGAGGTATAATAAGGAGATTTATTAACTCTATACAGTTGACAACATTGTGGCAAACGAGAAGTAGCTCGGTTTCGATCTCTAAAGAATGGCTTGAACATCTCAGTTTACTAAATGCCTGTTTATAGTCTAAAGTTCGATACATGTACCATATATGGTTCCAATGCAATATAATTTTTTGTTAGTGAAAATGTATCAAGTTTGCTAGACGTTTCAATGTCATTGTGATAATGCTGTAAATATTGATCATATATTCGTTGTGTTATAGCGGTATTGTTCCATAAACATTGAAATCCTAAGTCACATAACAATTGTTTCACATTAACAGACCATGTATTACAATTGCTTGAGCCAATGTTTTTACAATTATACATAAGTTTGTACATCAAGGAATCCGGAGTTTTGCCAAGCTTATACCAATATTTGATCATTCTAATTTTTCTAGTAACAAAAAGAGGGAATCGCCCAACTTCACCATAGATACAAGCATTCGTTTCATTGCGATTTAAGCCCATAATATTCTTCATAAATTTCAAGTGTACCTTTTTTACGTCAGGAGATTTGTGAAATCCGTTTACCTCTGATCCATAGCTCAAAATAGGATTAACCATGCTATCAAATAACTTTATTAACCGTATACCACATATAATAAATTACCAATGTAATTGTACCAAATATTGTCAATTACCAATGTAATTGTACAACATGTTATCAATTACAAATGTAACTGTACCACATCTTATAAATTATTAATGTTATTGTACCACACCTTATCAATTACAAATGTAACTGTACCACATCTTATAAATTACAAATGTAACTGTACCACATCTTATCAATTACAAATGTAACTGTACCACATCTAATCAATTACCAATGTAACTGTACCATATCTTATCAATTACAAATGTAACTGTACCACATCTAATCAATTAAAAATGTAACTGTACCACATCTTATCAATTACAAATGTAACTGTACCACATATAATCAATTACAAATGTAACTGTACGACATCTTATCAATTACAAATGTAACTGTACCACACCTTATCAATTACCAATGTAATTGTACCACACCTTATCAATTACAAATGTAACTGTACCACATCTAATCAATTACCAATGTAACTGTACCACATCTTATCAATTACCAGTGTAATTGTACCACACCTTATCAATTACCAATGTAACTGTACCACATCTAATCAATTACAAATGTAACTGTACCACATCTAATCAATTACCAATGTAACTGTACCACATCTTATCAATTACCAATGTAACTGTACCACATCTTATCAATTACCAATGTAATTGTTCCACACCTTATCAATTACCAATGTAATTGTACCAAACCTTATTAATTACCAATGTAACTGTACCACATCTTATCAATTACCAATGTAATTTTCAGCGAAATATCTGTTAATCATTTCCTACATACAGATGCATGTTGACGCAATTGTAGCAGGCGACTTTTGGACAATATGGCAAATAAATAAATTGTTAAAAAATAAGCAGGTTAAGATTTTGCCAAAATGGTTTCAACTGTATTCAGTGATTATACTTTCATATTTAGAAAATACCCATATGTTTACCCATATTGTTTTCAAAATCGTCTGAAGCAGATTTGTTGTATGTGGAAAATATTTGATATTTACATAGATTGAACGCTACACTATCGACTTGGATGCAAAGATAAGGATTTTCCCAAATAAATCCTTTGTTGTTGACTATTCCTTTGAGTACCAACAACAAAGGCTTCAAAGATCAAATAAGAAGTTTATAGCATTAGATACGTATCTTCTCTAGAAGTCTACTGACATGTAGCTCCGATCTGAGTCTATACAAACATAGATACCCATCTATCCATCAGGAGACAAAACTGAAAACATCTAGGTAAGATTATGGGTGGAATCCGCCGTGGTCGAGTGGTTAGCGTCGGGGATTTGAAACCGGATGTCCTGGGTTCGATCCCCAGTCGCGGCACGACGGTCATGTTGGAGTGCCCATGGGCAAGGCACATTTTCTAGCCTAGTACTGGTTTGTTTACCCAGGGATCATGAATAAGTGAACTGTCGCCGTGATAATTGAAATAATGAAAAAACAAAGCAAGATTATGGAAGTTCTTTTTAAACGTAAGTATAATTAAAGAATCAACAAGAAAAGAAGAAAGCGCACATAATTAGCTTGTTCTCCTTTAGCTCATTTAGCTGCACTGTTTTGTAATTATTTTTTCAATCTGCAGATGTTTTACATTATATTTTATAGTATAAACAATCTCTGAGACAAATAGTTTTATATCTGGAAAACTGGAGGTATCATTTCAATTCAGAGAAAACAATATTGGGAGAAAAGTGATCATCTTTACAATTTCTCACAATGTGTTTTTTAAACCTTTTCCCACATACCGCAACTATGCAGCGGGCGACTATGGATAGACTACATGTAAGCGGCCCGGTTAGCTCAGTCGGTAGAGTACTTGCCCTGAAAGCGAGAAGTCCCGGGTTCGAGCCCCGGACTGGCTTCATGTTTTTCTCTCCTTGTGACATTGGCGCCCAATAAGGGACCGTGACAGCACTGCTTGGTCAGTCTTATAGCGCGTGCAGTGCGATTTATGACATACAGTGTACACAACTATGAAAAATCTTTAAAATAGTAACTGTTTATTGTTGAAAAGAGTTGTTGCAAAAGAAGAAATTGTTTATTATGAGCAACTTCTACTTTTGGCCGGAATGCTTTCAGAAGTCGTTTGCTGCAGATGCATCACGATTCGCCTGAAATCAGTTAAAATGGTTAAGTAACGTGCTGCAAAGACATCTGAAGTTGTACTATATGAGGTCGAGGTTGTTAATCTGCTGCAGTAGCTTCTAAGTCAATTAATTCAAATACTTGTGCCCCGGTATCTTTGGATTTAAGGGCCTCTGATAAAAATCTCATTAAAACTAGACATGAAATTCGCGGCAGCAGCAAACGCTCGTCAAGCGAAGTCTAATAAAAAGTTAGATATAAACTATTCATAAAAGTCGAATTCGTATTTAGAGACAAAATATAAATGTTTGTAATTATTAAAGGGTGGCCGTATCTGAGTTGTGAGCACTTGTGGCCAGACCCGTGTGCCTATAACATGTTTATTTGTAAATCAGAATGTTATTCTGTATGTATAGTTTGTGGGCAATAAAATATGTTTAAAGTAAGCGAAGTCTTTTGGTCTGATTTCAATAACAAATTTTGTCAAAGAAGGGAAAATCTCTGTAATTGAATGGATAACCTATGACTAAAAGTGGAAAACATTGTGGCAATAGGAGAAATTGCTCGTTTTCTTCTTTTGTCACTATGTTTTCAAAAAAGCGTCTGCTGCAGAGGTGTCAGAAAGCGTCTATATGAGGGAAAGGGTTAACACATACAAACCGTGTAAATGTTCAATCTTAAAATTTGGCTTTAATGATTGTTTCTAAGCCGTTCGGTGAATCATATTTCTGTTATCATTGTTTAGTCATTACAGTTAACAAGGTCATTCGCTTTCAACAGTCGCTGGCTAAAAGAGATGACCGCTGGTCGCAGGTTGATACAGATGACCGCTTGTCGCAGGTTGATACAGATGACCGCCTGTCCCAGGCTGATACTGATGGTCGCTTGTCGTAGGTTGATACAGATGATCGCCTGTCCCAGGTTGATACAGATGACCGCCTGTCCCAGGCTGATACAGATGACCACCTGTCCCAGGTTGATACCGATGACCGCCTGTCCCAGGTTGATACAGATGACCGCCTGTCCCAGGTTGATACATATGACCGCCTGTCCAAGTTGATACAGATGACCGCCTGTCCAAGTTGATACAGATGACCGCCTGTCCCAGGTTGATACCGATGACCGCCTGTCCCAGGTTGATACAGATGACCGCCTGTCCCAGGTTGATACCGATGACCGCTGGTCGCAGGTTGATACCGATGACCGTTGGTTGCAGGTTGATAATGGTCGGTTACGTGTGGCGTGGTTCTAATCTTAAATGTAAGTCTCAAATTTTACAAAAACTGACCGCTGCAGAGGCGTCAGAAAGCGTCTGTTCGTTTCGGAAAGGCTTAATGTCTTCAGAAATTCCTATTCAATGATCAATCATTGCTCTCATATAATCTACTGTCATTGGTTGCATTTCCATTTCATGTCCTCTTGGCGGCACTCCATGTCCAGTAGGTTGCGAACTGAATGAGTTGGATATGCAGGATATTTTACACCGTAGAACATTCTGCAATGTTGCCCGGTATTTCTTATTCCAAATAGCATAGATAAAGACATTTGCGGTGAATGATAGAAACATTAATATTTGAAATATGCGAGCACATATCACTATCGTTTTAATGTTAGACAAATCTTGAAAGCCAACTTTGTAAAATAAGTGAGTTCAAGCAACCCAAGAGGAACTTCCTATATCAATAAAACAACGGCATACAAGCATAATTAATGAATGGAGTTGAATACATTGGGACAAAGGGAGAATTTTTAGTTTTGGGCAATTTCTCCTTTTGTCACATAGTTTTCAAAAGTCGCCTGCTTCATTTGACTCACAATGCGTCTACATGTATGAAATGGATGTGAAGTTTCTTGGAACCGTCTTTGACTCTAGATCGACTAGTACAGATACAGATCTATAGATGCGTCTACATGTGTGAAATGGATTTTAAGTTTTTTGGAACCCTTTGATCGACCAGTGTAGATCCAGATACAGATCTATAGATACGGTTTCTCAAATAGATATAAGTCTCCACTGGTCGCATGTGCTGTGTGTGCAGGTCTGGTTTTGCTTTACAAACTTTACACGAAATAAAAAGTACTACTATTAGGTTTCCATGAGGCGCACCTCAAGTAATCTTCGCTAGCCAAGGCTACTTCGTACATTAGCATTCCCATAAGTAATGGACAAATTACCCTTGGCTTGCGAAGATGACCTCAAGTATACTTCCGTCAACTCTGTCAAAAACATATAAAGCTGCATCAGACGACTTTGAAAACATTAAGGCAAAGGCAGGGAAAGTTTCTATAATTGATAGTATAATTACTGATTTTCTTTTAAAAAAAAATGTGACAAAATGAGAAAAAAATCTCCTTTAGTCCAATTAGTCATATATATACATGGACGTCAAAATACGTCTGCATGTGCTGAAAGGTTAATAGTTGTCTTAGATTCCTCCATGACTTGTCTACCCTTGAATGATAAGGAAAAACTGCTCATTTTGAATAATTTCTCCTTTTGTCACAAATAGTTCTTGATATAAATGGACGTCAAAATGCGTCTGCATGTGCTGACTTTTCTTAGATGGCATAAGGAGGAACTGCTCGTTTTGAACCATTTCTCCGTTTGTCACAATATTTTAAAAAGTTGTACCATATGCATCAACATGCGTCTACATGTGGTTAAGGGTTGGGAAGTTTGTTGAAACTCTCGCTGACCCGAGACAAAAGGAGAAATTGCTCGTTTTTATGAACAATTTCTACATTTGCCACAATGTTTTCAAAAAATTGACTGCCTCAAATGCATCTACATGTGGGAAAGGGTTAACACGTTTCTTAGAACCGTCTGTGACTATCGATCTACCAGTGTAGACCCAGATATAGATATATGCGGATTCTCACATTGGTCTTCGTCTACACGGGTCGCACGTGCTCTGTGTGCAGGTTTATTTCATGTTCACAAACTTTACACGGAGAGAAAATTATAAATCATAGGTTTACATGGAGCGCATCTCAAGTAAACGTTAATTCTTTCCCGCATATAAATAAATCTGTAATACACGACTTTGACAACATCTAGGCGGAAATATGGAAAATACCTCAATGAATGTATTATTACTTGAAAAAAAAGTTAAAAACATAGTGGCAAAAGGAGAAATTGCTAGTTTTGAGCAATTTCTACTTTTGTCACAAACTTTTTAAAAGTCGTCTGATTGTTATTCATGTACGTCAAAGTTTAATGGAGTCTACATGTGCTGAAAGGCTAAAACATTTTATTAGATCTCGCTGTGACTTGTCACCATTGTGGAAAAGGGACGAATTGCTCGTTTTGAATAATGTCTCCATTTTTACAAAAAATGTCAAATATCGCTTCATATGCGTCCGAATGCTTCTACATGTGGAAACGGGTTAAGAAGTTTGTTTGAATCCTCGTTGAGTTGTGACAAAAGGATTTTTTTTAAATAATTTCTCCTTTTGTTACAATGTTTTCAAAAGTCGTCTGCTTCATATGCATCCAACCGCGTCTACATATGGGAAAGGGTTAAAACGTTTCTTAGAACCGTCTGTGATTATCGATCGACCAGTGTAGATCCAGATACAGATATATGCGAATTCTCACATTGATCTGAGACTACACTGGTCGCACGTGCTTTGTGTGCAGGTTTACTTTACACAGATAGAACATTTCTAACGGTTGGTTTTCATGTATCGTATCTCAAGTATACGTTAATGATATTTCACAAACAGAAATAAATATGTTACAGACAACTATAAAAACATTTAGGCGAAAGTAAGAACATTCTTTAACAATGAAAGTGTAATTAATGAAAAGAGTTTTAAACATTTTGACAAAAGGAGAAATTTGTCGTTTTTAGCAATTTCTCCTTTTGTCACACAGTTTGAAAAGTCGCCTGCTTTATATGCCCTAAAATACCACATACAAATAAATCTGCATCAGACGACTTTGAAAACATCTATGGAAAATACCTAAATTAATGTATTATTACTTGAATAAAGTTCAAAACATAGTGGCAAAAGGAGAAATTGCTCGTTTTTAGCAATTTCTACTTTTGTTACTTTTAATGTTTTCAAAAGTCGTCTGCTTGAAATTCATATACGTCAAAGAGCTTATACATGTGCTGAAAGGCTAAGAATGTTCTTAGATCTCTCTGTGACTTGTCACCATTGTGGAAAAAGGTGGAATTGCTCGTTTTTAATAATTTCTCCGTTTGTCACAAATTTTTCAAATATCGCTTCATATGCGTCAAAATGCGTCTACATGTGAAAACGGGTTAAAAAGTTTGTTTGAACCCTCGTTGACTTGTGACAAAGGGAGAAATTGAGAACACTTATTACTTTTTACCTCGTTGACTTATGATAAAAGGGAACAAGATTAACAATTTCTACTTTTGCTACAAAGTTTTCAAAAGTCGACTGCTTCATATGCATCCAACTTCGTCTACATGAGGGAAAGGGTTAAAACGTTTCTTAGAACCGTCTGTGACTATCAATCGAAAAGTGTAGATCCAGATACAGATATTTGCCGATTCTCACATTGATCTTCGTCTACAGTGGTCGCACGTGCTCTATGTGCAGGTTTATTAGGCTTCAAAACTTTATACAGTATGAGAATTCATATCGGTTGATTTTCATGGATTGCATTTCAATCCCACTTACAACAAATATGAAACAGACCTGTTTGAAAACATCTAGGGAAAAGTATGGAAAATCTGTATTAATGAAAGTATAATCCTTTCCCTCATATAGACGCTTTTTGACGCCTCTGCAGCAGACGGCTTTTAACCCTTTCCCTCATATAGACGCTTTTTGACGCCTCTGCTGCAGACGTCTTTTAACCCTTTCCCTCATATAGACGCTTTTTGACGCCTCTGCAGCAGACGGCTTTTTGAAACATAGTGACAAAAGAAGAAATTGCTCCAAACGAGCAATTTCTCCTTTTGCCACAATGTTTTCCACTTTTAGTCATAGGTTATCCATTCAGTTATAGAGATTTTATATATATTTGATAACATATGTTCAAAGTCGTCTGCTGTAGAATTGTCGTATAAGGGAAAGGGTTAATTAATGAGTTGAGTAGAAAGCATTCTGACAAAAGGAGAACCTGTTCGTTTTGAGCAGTTTCTCCTTTTATCCAAATGTTTTCAAAATGATATACATCTACATTTGGGGAATGGTTAAGAAGGTTTTTGGAACCCTCTGTGACTCAATATCGACCAGTGTAGACACAGTTACAGATCTATGCGGGTTATCATTATCACTTTGTGAGCAGGTTATATTTGGCTTAACAAACTTTACACGGAATGAAAATTACCAACAGTTGGTTTTCAGGTTAAGCGGCTGAAGTATATGTACTTTTAAAATCCTCCCTTTCCCACATACAACTAATCTACAACTCACCATTCCGAAAACATTCTGGAAAATCTCTATGAAAGAAAATAAAAGGAAAACCGTTTTGAACAATTTCCCCTAGACAGATTTCGTTTGAAAAGTCGTCTGCTTCTTATACATGTTCGTGAACTGCATGCGTCTTACATGCGGGGAAGGATTAAGCAATTTCTGATAATCTCTGTGACTCGTGACCATTGCGGCAAAAGGTTTTGTCAACATTATTTAAAAAGTCGTCTGTTTCAAACTTGTCAACTTTTTTTGACAGGGTTTTCAATTCATTGTAACCCTCTATGAATCATGATCGACCAGTGTAGATACAATAAGGGTTCTAAGCGTGCAATGTGCACTGCTCGCACGTGATTTGTGTGCAGGTTTATTTGGTTTTACCAACGTTACACGGAAATAAAATGACTATTGGTTGGATTTCGTGGAGTGCATCTCGAGTTTACGAACGTTAACCCTTTCACTCAAACAACAATTATGTACTAGACGACTTTGAAAACATCTAGGTAAAATTGTAGACACTCTTTATGAATGAGAGAATGAATAATTACTGAAAAAATGAAAACATTGTGGAAAAATGAGCAATTACTCGTTTTGAGCAATTTCTCTTTTTGTTAAATTGTTTTCAGAAGTTGTCTGCTTGGAAATATCTAGACAATCTCTACACATGAAGATTTATTAACTGTATACAGTTGACAATATTGTGATAAAAGAAATAGCTCTTATCAAGCAAATTCTCCTTCGGTCACAAAGTTTTTAAAAGTCGTCTCTTTAAATACATCAAAATGCGTCGACGTGTTGAAAAGGATAACGAAGCTTTCAGTCATATCACTAGTAGTTATAGAGACAAACTTTAACGGTGAGCTAAACGCAATTGTCACAAAATGCCAAAGTTGAAAAATTAAATATCTAAACTTATTGCATACTTCCATATTGTTCCGTTAACTTTGCATTGAAGAAAGTGGTCATAATTGTTCGATCATGACCGGTGTTAAGGAGTGATCATGACCGTAGATATTGACGTGCGATAAAGGGACTTTCTTTATGAAAACAAACATAGCTGGCCTAAATATCATTAGTATGGCTCATGTGCCTTTGCAATGTTAAATTCTCATATAATGATCATGGACAAGTTCTTACTGTCTCATTCTAACAGTACGTTTTTGACCGGATAACAGTATACTGTTACATGACACGCGCGATCATGCACGTGTATGGCGTCATTTAAAATAATAACATCAAAGTTATAATTCAAATGTTCAAACGGCATTTGAAACAAAATGACTAATCAAACTTTTTGTTTCAATTTCGGAAGCAGATTTATCAACTCTAGATAAGAAAAATACTCCACAGCGTTAACCAAATAGTTTACAATATGAAAGAAAACAATAAAAAGGTTATTGACCCTGTACTGTGATATCATCGTTGGACCTCGTTCATTGGCGAACGTAGCCTCGCAAGCTCGTCAACGTCAACCCAAGAACTCGGTCCAACGATGATTTCACAGTACAGGGTCAATAACCTATAATACGACCCTAAAACCCATTTGATATGTTGAAGTACTTTATATATTAGAATTTAGATGTGTATGCAAACTTTGAATTCATTCTAACAAAAAATGAAGATGTTATGGCCATTTCTCAAAATCCGATAAAACCACAAAAAAATCATGTTTTACCCAAATAATAAGGTCACACTTAACATCTACAGCTTACAATGTGAAGAAGGGTATTAGATGCAACTATGATCCAAGTTTGAAAGCACTAGAACAATTAGCCTACTTATTAAGAACAAGCAAAAGCAACCACTTAGTCTCGATTTCGCAACTAGGTTATTAAAAATACATTTATGTATTTGAACCATATTTACAAAAGACTCAAAGGCCTTTGACAGGAATATGCTTACACTTGAAATCACAAAAGACACTGACGCCATTTAACTCTTCTTAAGATCGCATGTTACAGTTACATGTAAGGATGCTTCGTTCATAACTGTATGACAAATATGTTATCAAAGAGTGTACTTGCCACTCTTAAGTATACGGTGTTCACAATACTTGGCGTTGACCGTTGATAAATCATGTGACTAAAAGGACACGATTGAAAAATCATGTGGATTATATGACGTTTGAAAGAAGTATTGCATATGTTTTTATACCATGTTTTAAATTTTTTATAAGTCTAATTTATCATCACCATGGACAGGTTATATTTTATATGAATTGGAGATAAGTTCGTATACTTTCTCTCTTTTTTGTCTTCAACGACATTTTCTAACGTTCCCGAATGGGTAGATCTACGTCTTTTAAAAATACGTGACGTTTGACCAATATTCGTGTCATACATGTATATAGGATCTGACATGAGTTGTCATTTCATATAAAGCTTTATTAAACGAGTTCAAGAAATTTGTTTCTAAGCGAGCCTTTGGCATTATGAAATGACAACGAATGTCACATTCTTTTTATCACATGACGAAACACAAAAAGAAAATCGGGTTTTCCAAAGCGATTTTAATTTCGTCAGTATAAAATGCCGTCAATAATTATGCCGAGATCATATTTCAGCTTAGTTAACGCGGTTATTAAACGTGATAATAAATAAACACTCATGAGATATTCCATTTATCACATAAAATGATTTATGAGGCGTATTTCGATAAAATGTACTAACAAACATATACAATATTTCTAGATGAAATTTACCGATTTGGGCGCCAAAGTGACTAACGTTATGACGTCAAACCGCTGACGTGACGTCATTTTCATAGTGATTCGGTCATGTTATAATACGTGTAGATATATAGAGAATAACTAACTGCATGTTTTTGATATAGAATTTATGTAACAAGGGAAAAAAGGGGTAATTTGGTTAAAATCACGAAACCGTAGGTTGAGTGATTTTACACCAAATTACCCCTTTGTTCCCGAGTGACATAAATTCGATATCAAAAACATGCAGTTAGTTATTCTATTTATTATATATCTGGAATAAATCTCCCCTTTATTTTAAAGAAACATATAAAAAAAAAATGACTTGACCTTAGGCGTATGAATGTTACGTAACCAAATACTGCTGCTTCTATTTGGCGCCAAATGACTAGCGTTATGACGTCAAAACCGCTGACGTGACGTCATTTTCCTAGTATTCGGTCTCAGTTTTTTTTTAAATTCCTAGAAAAAGTAGTTCCGGCAAAAATGATATCATCACTAGTGATGATATAAAAAAACTAAAAGTGTTATCGTCACAGTGTTAGTTATCATTTTTTTTTAAATTGATATTGATTTTATGTCACTTAAATTTCAATGCAAAATTTGGATAGGTATGTAATAAATAGAGAATATTATGTTTCATTGAGACGATTCTCTTGAGTACCCAAAACATAGGGTTAGCGTCTACATATATAAAGAAATACGTAATGGCTACAAGCATTGTCATGTGATAAACCAAGTTATGCCACTTTTCTTTCAACGTCTCCTCAAAGTGTTCAAGTGGTGTTTAGTACCAACACGTTTTTAAGACTTCATGCAAACGTCTCCTTTGGTGCAAAACGTCTCGATTGATTGAATGGGGTTTAACGCCGTTTTTAACAAGTTCTCAGTTATATCACGGCGGCCAGTTCACCTACATGTACTCATGCATTTCCTGGTTTTCTCACACCAGTACTCCACACAACAATCTTCCCAAGCAACTGGCTGCTTTTCCACATAGACTTAGCCCATTGGTGGAAGACGAATGACGCATGTCGCATTGACTTTTGTCAATCGTCGGAAAGAAAGTTGGCCGAGCCGGGATTCGAACTCACAACCCCTGGATTGACATCCCGCGTCGCTACCGACTGAGCTACCGGGGCTCGGCGCAAAACGTCTCGAGCATTTGTATAAGACGTGTTGCTAACCAATACTACGAAAAGACGGGGTTGTCATCAAAACACCTTTTCAAACTTACAAACGCATTTTGATGCATCTGCAGACGACAACATTTGGGGGAAAATGTGGCAATTTCTCCATTTGCCACAATGTTTTATAGAGAATGTCCATACTTCTGCTTAGATGTATTCCAAGTCGTCTGCTACAGATGTGCTATATATATGGGAAAGAGTTAAAATGCATCGTGTAATATTTTAAAAGTCACAATCAGTGTGGATCCAGAATTAACCGTGAAAAAGCGATAGTTGAGATTTGGACCTTAGTATATGCCCCATGGTTTGAACATTACCAAACAGCACCGTTTTTAACACTTTCCCTCATACAACAAATCTGCAGCAGACGACTTTGAAAACAATGATGCAAAAACATGGAAAATCTCTATAAATGAAATAGAGTTTAATTAACATTGTTTTCATGATACGGGATTTAAATCCCAAGTGGAAGAGATTCTTGCGATATAAAAACGAGTGCGCCATAGCGCACGAGTTTTTATATGGAAGAATCTCTTTCACGAGGGATTTAATTCCCAAATCATGAACACAATGTTTATTTAAACTATATATTATATACTCGGCGATAATTTTCGTTTTTAAACGACAACACCCCTGTGCAGCTCATTTATTTTTAGCTCAGAAGTGGAGAGATCTGAATGACGTAATCTGCCAGTTTTGCAGTGACGTCACTATATATATATACGTGACATCACCGACAATGTGTACATTGATTGAAATAAACTTGTGTCATGTCGATTCAAGCTCTTTTTTTGCGGATTTAAAAGTGCAATTGTGGATTATTTAACGGTTCATCATGGAAATAAAGTGTTAAGTAGTGAAAACGGAGCTTAAAAGTGTTTAAAAGAGATTTTAAAAAAGTAGTTCCGAAAATCCGGCTAATGAGCTATATCGCACACTAGGCGATATTGCTCAGTGCATGTTATAGGTTTTCTCAAGTTGGGAAATCTCTATATTTTATCATTGAGTATATAACATAGTATAATTACTGTAAAAAAAGTTGAAAACATAGTGGCAAAAGGTGAAATTGCTCTTTTTTTAGCATTTCTCTTTTTGTTACAATGTTTTCAAAAGTCGTCTGCAGCTGCGTGAGAAAGCGTTTACAAGTGGGAAAGGGTTAATTGAATAAATAGAGGATATTTCATGATTGTTTATTTATTATCACTTTTATTAAACGAGATTTATTCTCTTTAAACAATATTTTTAATAAATGCCGAAATTCAGAACAATTGTAAACAATATGCTGTCACTGGAGTGACGTCACGTACGTGCTGTGAGTCGGCTATTTATGTAACTAGTTACATATGATATTTATGTCACTGCTTTATGTCACTCCTGGAGTGCAAGTTATGTGATAAATAGAGAATAACGAACGGCATGTTTTTGATATCGAATTTATGTCACTCGGGAACAAAGGGGTAATTTGGTGTAAAATCACTCAACCTACGGTTTCGTGATTTTAACCAAATTACCCCTTTCTTCCCTTGTGACATAAATTCGATATCAAAAACATGCAGTTAGTTATTCTATTTATTATATATCTGGAATAAATCTCCCCTTTATTTTAAAGAAACATATAAAAAAAAAATGACTTGGCCTTAGGCGTATGAATGTTACGTAACCAAATACTGCTGCTTCTATTTGGCGCCAAATGACTAGCGTTATGACGTCAAAACCGCTGACGTGACGTCATTTTCATAGTATTCGGTCTCAGTTGTTTTTAAATTCCTAGTATTAAACCCACTTTAAATTCCAAAGATGTTCCAAATCTAAAAAAAGTAGTTCCGGCAAAAATGATATCATCACTAGTGATGATATAAAAAAACTAAAAGTGTTATCGTCACAGTGTTAGTTATCATTTTTTTAAAAATTGATATTGATTTTATGTCACTTAAATTTCAATGCAAAATTTGGATAGGTATGTAATAAAATGATTTATGAGGCGAACTTTGAAAAAAATGTATATGAAATTTGCCGCTTTTGGCGTGTTATAACGTCAAACCGCTGACGTCACGTCATTTTCATAGTTTGGTTTACGCGTTGTAACAAAGACGTTGAACGTAAACCAAACTAGTAGTGTCACATGATATTTATGTAAAGGGATTTGGACACTCCCAGAGAGGACTTTATGTAGTTGCGCATCAGTACACAGTATCAAGTAACTGCTCCAGAAGCGCAATCGATTGCAGTGCAGTACTTATAGGCAGTAACTACCTCTTGTAGTATAAGATACTAGGATATGCGGAGGCTGTGAGTTCGAGCCTCACCCGGAGCAGATCCGCTTTAAAGCTATGTCTTGTCTCTTCATGTAAAACGTGACCTATAGGTTGTTTTATCACAATCTTAGAAATGAATAAGTATAACCTTTTCCTTCACTCTGTAAATGAATTAGTTTAAACATATGTTATTGCTATATAAAATGATTTAACATTATACAATGTACAGGTATATCATATACTATTATAGGCAAAGGGTCTGGCCACAAGTTCTCACAGTATTAAATACGACAATTGAATTAAGGGTCGTTTTGTATATGTATGTTTATATACCTAGTATAGACCGAACGATCTTCCCTAGTTGAACACAAATATCATTTTAATGATAGCAAAAACAGGGACACAAATAGATTCCATATCGTGGGACCCTTCTCCTCTTTTAATATCTGTTAATTACAATACAGTGCAAAACATTTAACAACTTACAAGACAATAAACGGGCTAAATTCTTTCCCGCATACAAGAAATCTGCAGCAGACGAGTTTGAATAAATCTAGGCTAAAATATAGAAAATCTTTTTTAAAGAAAGAAAACTTATTGAATAAAGTTAAATAATGTAGAATTTTTGGGGCAAAAGAAGAAATTGTTTATCAGGGTTAATAGGTTTTCCTCATACGACAATTCTACAGCAGACTACTTTGAACATATTTCGTCAAAAAATGGAAAATCTCTTTAATTGAGTGGATAACCATTGACTAAAAGTGGAAAATATTGTGACAAAAGGAGAAATTGCTCGTTTTGAGCAATTTCTTCTTTTGTCACTATGTTTTCAAAAGCCGTCTGCTGCAGAGGCGTCAGAAAGCGTCTATATAGATATGAGCAAAAGAGTTTTAAACATGTACCCGGAAATTAATCCTGTTACCTCATAAGGCATTTTCATGTGTCATGTCATAGTTAAAATCTTAAAATTTTGTTAAAATAATTAGGTAGCGTGGCCGAGCGGTCTAAGGCGCTGGTTTAAGGCACCAGTCTCCTCGGAGGCGTGGGTTCGAATCCCACCGCTGCCAAATATTTTTTAAGGATATGCATTTCAATATTTATATATAAAATTGAAAATGTCATTTCGATTTATAGATTGAGATAAAAAACATTATTTCAGTTATATCGCGGCGACAGTTCACTTTATTCTTGATCCCTGTGTAAACAAACCAGAAACTAGGCTAGGAAATGTGCATTGCCCAAGGGCACCATGACTCCACCATGACCGTCGCTCCGCGACTAAGGATCGAACCCGGGACAACCGGTTCCACTCCCCGACGCTAACCACTCGACCACGGCGGATTCCCTATGGTACAAGTACGCAGGTAAATTAGTTAGCTTGAATCAAAGCACTGTAAACGCTGAAATAGTTCAAACCATCCTCCGAGTCAATCAAGGAAACCCTTCAACGTCAATAAATGCCAATGAACACTAGGGCCCCGTTTTATCAATATGGTCCTAACTAACACCGTCTTAACTAACACCGAGATTTACGACGGCACTTACGGCACTTACGACCGACCTTAACACCGTTTTATCAACGCGGTCCTAACTCTCCGGTGATAACAATCACCAATTCGGTCGTAACACGGTTCAACACAGTGCGCGGAGTGCGTCACAGTCTAGATTGTAAACATCCGGTCATGTGACAACTGTCAAAGTTCGTCTGTCAAAAGATGTCAACATCTACAGTGTCGCGTACACGCAAGGCGAATTGGGGTGATGGCGAGATCAACACACTCGTTGAAGAGTGTGTTGATCATATTGATATCATCAACGGGTGTCAGGGGGAAGTGAGCAACTTCGATAAAGTTGTTTTTTGGAAAGAGTCGACAGAAAGGTGCGTATTGAATCGAATAATCTGTCTCAATTTCAAAATTGCGTATCGATATATCATTATATACCGGTGTTTCCATGCTAGAACTTGATAAAACGGGGCCCTGGTGATTAAAGAAATATACAGAAAGAAAAAATGTAAAATATCACATTCTACATAACATGATAAAGTCAGACTGAAACATTTATATGTACGTTTATTGGATCTGATAACATCGCATTATATATCTATATAATCGATCTACAGTCTGATCTGTACCTGTTCTGTGTACTAATAGTTATATCTAATCGATCCACAGTCTGATCTGTACCTGTTATGTGTACTTATAGTTATATTTAATCGATCCACAGTCTGATCTGTACCTGTTCTGTGTACTAATAGTTATATCTAATCGATCTACAGTCTGATCTGTACCTGTTCTGTGTACTAATAGTTATATCTAATCGATCTACAGTCTGATCTGTACCTGTTCTGTGTACTAATAGTTATATCTAATCGATCTACAGTCTGATCTGTACCTGTTCTGTGTACTAATAGTTATATCTAATCGATCTACAGTCTGATCTGTACCTGTTCTGTGTACTCATAGTTATATCTAATCGATATACAGTCTGATCTGTACCTGTTCTGTGTACTCATAGATCTATATAATGAATCCACAGTCTGATCTGTACCTGTTATGTGTACTCATAGATCTATATAATGAATCCACAGTCTGATCTGAATCTGTTCTGTGTACTATAAGATATATATATATAATGGACCAACAGTCTGATCTGAACCTGAATTTATTATTTATAAGAATGTTTTCAAAAGACGGCTACTGCAGTAGCGTCTGAAAGCGTTTATATAAATATATGTGTGGGTAAAGGTTAATAGGTTTAACATGTACTCGGAAATGAATCATGTTACCTCATTATGTAATTGTATGTGTTTTTTGAGGGATAAAAATATACAAAATTACTGAAATAAAATACTATTTTAAGAATAAAAAAGAATAAACGGCATTGATTATGGATGGTGCGAAGAGTCAATATCTCTTTTATTTTTACATTGCTCTTATATGTTTTAGATGAGGGCAGAGACATATAATATAACATATATATAAACACAGTGTATATGTCTCTGATGAGGTGAAGGGTTACATTGAATTCAGTTATTGATAAAAGTGTCATTTCATAGTTAAAGTTTTAACATTAAAACATGATAATAGCTAGGTAGCGTGGCCGAGCGGTCTAAGGCGCTGGTTTAAGGCACCAGTCTCCTCGGAGGCGTGGGTTCGAATCCCACCGCTGCCAACTATTTTATAGCATATAGCATATACCTTTCAAACCTTACACAATTGGTAATTTCATATATAATTAAAATACTTAATTAAGAATGTCTAAATACTGTTTCAAAATAGGTTATATCGTGTGTACCTATTAACCTTTACCACATATAGCCTCTGCAGCAGACGGCTTTTGAAAACATTTTGACAAAAGTAGAAATTGTTAAAAACGAGCAACTTCTCCTTTTGTCACCATTGTTAAACTCTTTTTACATAATTAAACCCCTATTTATGGAGATTGTTCATGTTGTTGCCAATATGTTTTCGAATTTGTCTGCTGCGGATTTGTTGTATGTGGGAATAAATTAATGAATGCACGTGTCTTCGGTCAATGTTGACAATTCCCATACATGTTTGTGATACAAGAACGCGGGTATATGAGTTAGCTGGAAATTGATCATTTTGAAATAATCATATTGCGATTGCCTTCGAGTCAATTAAGTCATCGTCCAACTTCAATAAATGGTAATGACCAAAATGTGATTAAAAAGATATAAAAAAAGAAAACAAATGATTAGCTGACAAATACTTGTAACCAAATCTCATTAAAACCCGACCAAAATAATCGATGTACGTATATTTGATATTATGTTCTAATTCTATGCTTTCAAACAAACATAAATCATTTATACACTTACGTTAAACACATAATCATATAACATTGATTTCCGACGATTGAAAAAAAGGAAATGCGACATGCGTCATTCGTCTTCCACCAATGGGCTAAGTTTATGTGGAAAAGCAGTCAGTTGCTTGGGAAGTTCGTTGTGTGGAGTACTGGTGTGAGAAAACCAGGAAATGCATGAGTAAGTGAACTGGCCGCCGTGATATAACTGAGAAATTGTTAAAAACGGCGTGAAACCCCAACCAATCAATCAATCGTACAACTAGTTGGGCTGCATTTCCAGTTATCTTCGCTTTTAGTTGGTCAACAGTTACATGGACGTTTTCAGTTAGTGTTAACAGTTACACAGACGTTTTCAGTTAGTGTTAACAGTTACACGGACGTTTTCAGTTAGTGTCAACAGTTACACGGCCGTTTTCAGTTAGTGTCAACAGTTACACGGACGTTTTCAGTTAGTGTTAACAGTTACAAGGACGTTTTCAGATAGTGTTAACAGTTACACAGACGTTTTCAGTTAGTGTCAACAGTTACACGGACGTTTTCAGTTAGTGTTAACAGTTACACGGCCGTTTTCAGTTAGTGTAAACAGTTACACGGACGTTTTCAGTTAGTGTTAACAGTTACACGGACGTTTTCAGTTAGTGTCAACAGTTACACGGACGTTTTCAGTTAGTGTTAACAGTTACACGGACGTTTTCAGTTAGTGTTTACAGTTACACGGACGTTTTCAGTTAGTGTTAACAGTTACACGGACGTTTTCAGTTAGTGTTAACAGTTACGCGGACGTTTTCAGTTAGTGTTAACAGTTACACGGACGTTTTCAGTTAGTGTTAACAGTACTGTTCCAGTTGCGCACTCGGTTGGCCCGCTGTACTTATAGACATAACCATTCTCAGTAATATCAGACCAAAATACTTGGATGTATATACGAGCGAGCGAAGTTAATATCTGGTTGTATTGAGATTGATCAAATATATGTATACGATAATCAGGGGCGTAGCTTTGCAATAATCAATGTGTATATATATATATAGGCCGTCTCGTGAGAAAATCAACATTGTGGACTCTGCGTAAAGTATCGACCCGGATCAGGCTAAGCATGCCACACAGGCCTACCCGGATAGACACTTTTCGCCTCCTGTGGATTTTCTGTTTCAGGAATCACTTCTCTATACATATATCCACCTAAGACGGAATGTGTCGGCCGGATCAGTCTGCGCGGACAGCGCAGGCTGATCTGGTCGATATATTACGCAGATGTCTATCGCCGCAGCTGTATTTTGGGGGCATTTTGAGAACAAATGTGTAGGCACGTGCCTACAGTGCCTAAAGGGATCTACGCCCCTGCTAATGGCGGAAAAGACCGTTAACTTGATTCTTCGATGTTCACTGATGAGAAGCCCTGTTCCTTAGATGTGACTCCAACATTATAGACTTGCGGAGATTCAGGCGCGAAGTTCATTCTTGAACCATACTTAATCCTTTCTCACATATAGGCCCACAACAAATCTGTAGCAGACGAAATTTAATTAATCTCAACGAAAATTGGTACTATCGCTATAACTAATATGTTTATTTTTGAAAAGTGTTGAAAACATAATGGCAAAAGTGAGAAATTGCTCAGTATGAGCAAATTCTTCTTTAGTTACAATGTTTTCAAAAGACGTCTGCTGCAGAGGCGTTAGAAAGCATATATGTGTGGGGAAAGATTAATAGGTTTAACATGTACCCGGAAATGAATCCTGTTACCTCATTAGGTGTTTTTTCATGTTTCTTTTACTGATACAAATTAACAAAATGACAAGGAAGAATTGAAATAAAATACAATTTAGGGATAAAAAAGAGTTAACGGCATTGATTATGGGAACACAGTCACTGATTTTGGAATGCAAAATAATATCAACAATTTTCACGTTGCTTTAGTAAGTTTTAGATGAGGGTAAGGGTTACAGTGATGAAAATTATTGATAAAAGTGTCATTTAAAAGTTAAATATTCATATTGAATGTCATTACTGTCTATGTATAGGTAGCGTGGCCGAGTGGTCTAAGGCGATGGTTTAAGGCACCAGTCTCTTCGGAGGCGTGGGTTCGAATCCCACCGCTGCCAACTGATTTTTAAGGATATGCTTTTCAAAGTTTATAAAACAATTTTTTGATATTGAATCTCATCAATAACTAGACAGCGTTGATGTATCGGTGATCCGGAACTGATCATGCTTAACTAAGTACTGTAAACGCTGAACTTGACAATGTTAAAGTGATTTCAATTATTGATAAAAGTGTCATTTTAAAGTTGAATTTTTATTATTGAATGAAATCAATAGCTAGGTAGCGTGGCCGAGCGGTCTAAGGCGCTGGTTTAAGGCACCAGTCTCCTCGGAGGCGTGGGTTCGAATCCCACCGCTGCCAACTGTTTTTTAACGATTCGCCTTTAACAGTTTAAAAACTTGATACTTTAATTTCGAATTATAGATTAAAATTTAAAACAAAATGATAAGAATCTATATCATTTCTTTCGGTTGATTGAACATGAATTAGAAGGAAATTGATTTCCCTTGGCTAGATGTAATGTCCGAGAGAAGGCGTTTTGGTTGCTCGTGTTCCACATGCAAGTAAGTAGGTTTAAGTCATTCAGCTCTGTACAACGGATTGGTACAGTCGATTAATTCAATTTTTGTTATATTTCTATTGATGTATATACCAAAAATGTTTGAATGTCTAGCAAAGATCCATTTGCAATGTTGTCTGTACAGTAATTCATACAGATCTAAAGCGATTTATTTCTACTGCAGATCTTTATCGTTTGTAGTTCAGGAGAATTAACTACACATTGCTGGTTGATCTCTGTTTAGTAATGATTTCGAATTCAAAATAGTAATAATCAGTTCGGTATCGTGAGAGATTGCTTGTGGTGATGGATTGCCCATGAAACGGTTACAGTGGTTGATAGTAAGGTGTATGTCTTTTGTCTGCACACCCCCACAGATCCTACGTCCAAGTGCTATATATGTCAATTTCAATAAAAAGTTTTTTTTGAAATTCAAGTTGTTGTTTTTTTCGATTACGATATTATGACTGATGTATGCACATGTCTGTGGTGAATGCCCGTGCATGTTTGTGGTACAAGTTCGCTGGTGTATCGGTGTTCTGGAACTGATCATGCTAACAAGTTCGCTGGTGTATCGGTGTTCTGGAACTGATCATGCTAACAAGTTCGCTGGTGTATCGGTTTTCTGGAACTGATCATGCTAACAAGTTCGCTGGTGTATCGGTGTTCTGGAACTGATCATGCTAACATTAGCACTGTCAAACTTGACATTGTTGTTGTTGCTTTGAAATAATCATATTATATTCAAACAAGACTCATTCTCATCAAGTCAACTTCCAACTTATATATAAATAACAATGACCAAAAGGTGATTAAAAAGATATACAAAAAAGAGGTAAAACTGTGAGTTACTTGTCACCCAATCTCATTAAAGCCCCACCTATTATAAAATACGCCGCATATATACTAGGTGGGTTCGAATTGGCATTATACACTTAAATGTTCATGAGCAGGTACTCATTGTTTGTCCAATAAAATCGCACGAAACAACCAACTACCGGTAAGCGCTTCTTTATCTCGTTAATTTATATGGGTTCTCTTACCTGTTTTATACCGTATACGATTTGGTAAGCGACAATTTGAATGGCTAACGCAAAGGTCAATATGAGCCGACCTGTTTGGGCCGTCACCAGATTCATAGGGGCCTGGCATACTAATAAAAAAGAATATAAAAAATGAAAATAAATTATATATAGACAAGGGCCTGCTAATAAAAAGAAAATCTGTTATATATAGACAAGGGATGTAACATGCTCGTCAGCCAGATTTGACTCATGTTTACATGTTAGTCCGATACAAAATAAATAACGACGATTGAATAAAGCGCTATGTGTCAGCATGTAGCTAAATGGTTATCCTAAACACTGGTCATATGGATTTTATCCGCAAACGATCGGTTTACAAACACAAGACTTAAAATCATGAGAATAACGCTGAAATTGGACAGGTCGGACACAGGTCTTTGTAATTTTGAAATAATCAAACCGAGTTCAAACCATCTTCAGAATCAATCAATGCAACTTTCAACTTTAATAAATGGCAGTCACACATGGTGAATAAAGGGGTAAACAATAAGACATTTTGCAAGTGACAACATTGTACTTTTCAACACTGTTGGGTAAGAAGCCGATCTTTACGCAGCAAAACTAGAAACGTCCTACTTTTTGAACATTTATATTTCCGCCCTGTGTTCACATAACCAATTTTTGATTTTACATCTGAGATACTGATCATTTCCAAAAACATATTATGCAACGTTTACCCCAAATAAACCGGGTCACTAACTCGAACGGCGATTTCCACGTATTGCACGTGTGCTGGATATTTATTTTTGTAACTACTACTTACCGATTTCGTCATCCTGTGCTTGTCTGAAGTAGAAATACATCGGGCTAGAGATGACGCCCCTTGCCGTCGACTCCACATTCGGCTGCAGTCGGAAAAACCCCATAGATAGACTTGTAGTCCGGTATCAATAGGCTGGGATTGTTCTGGAACTGCCCCGCCCTCGTCACCCTCGTGTACACCACTTTACAATTACACCACGTTGACTCACTTACGTCAACGTCGTTTGACAGCAACTAAAACGGCTAGACGTCGGTGGGTTGGACAGACGATCCGTAATAGTTTGTGTAATAAATAGGCCTAGTTATAACTCTAAGCCATTCATACATAGCACGATATTTTATATAAAAAAATACCCGACTTTAAACAAACACCTTCATCCATCATTTTTTTTTATTATGGCCCCGGAATCACCGATTCGGTGGGCATCTAGTTTTTGGCCTGTCTGTCTGCACGTCTGCACGTCTGTCTGTCTGCACGAAAAAAACTTTAACCTTGACCACTACTTTTGAACCATAACAGGTACGTCTACCATATTTCACATGTGTATTCCTTGTGACATGACCTTTCTGTCAGTACCAACTTTTTTGACCTTGCGACCTTGACCTTTGACCTAGATGTTGCCATTCGGGGGGGGGGGGGGGGGGGGGCATCAGTGTTTCACAAACACATCTTAGGTTTTTTTAAATTTTATTTTATATTTATATGACTCTGTGAGAGATGAGTTTTACCCTTGGTGTGCCCAGAATAATCCGGCACGTGTAAACAAATCTTCAGCAGAGGAGCTTAAAAATATTTGGACAAAAATATGGGAAGTCGTGACAAAAAAAGCTCTATATTGAATAGATTTAAAACATTGCAACAATAGCACACATTTTAGATGGTGGGCAATTTCATCTGTTGTCACCATGTTTTCGAGAGGTATTTTCCGCCAAAAGACGTCTGCATGTGAGGATAAGGTCTAATAATTCGAGACACGTCAGGTATACGAAAATCGACATTCGTTTTTTTTGTTGAGTATTGTTGAGAATTATGTGCAATTCGCTCCAGTAGGCCTTCTCCAGAAAAAACATGCTTCCCATGCAACTGGCAACCTTACCACATAGACTATTTGGCCCATTGGTCGAAGACGAAAGACGCTTGTAACAATGACTCCTGGATTGATAGCCCTCCTCGTTACCAACTGAGCTATCGCGCCTCCATCGTATGTGTAGGTGTACATATCTATGAACAAAACACAATTGCAGCTCGGATATTTATGATTATGTTGGAATTATTTATATTTTTCTCTTATTATTTAAAACGGGTGTCGGTGGAAACGTCGAATTAATAAAACAGAACAAAACGGGAGTGGAAACGTCGAATTAATAAAACAGAACAAAACGGGAGTGGAAACGTCGAATTAATAAAACAGAACAAAACGGGAGTGGAAACGTCGAATTAATAAAACAGAACAAAACGGGAGTGGAAACGTCGAATTAATAAAAAGGAACAAAACGGGAGTGGAAACGTCGAATTAATAAAACAGAACAAAACGGGAGTGGAAACGTCGAATTAATAAAAAGGAACAAAACGGGAGTGGAAACGTCGAATTAATAAAACAGAACAAAACGGGAGTGGAAACGTCGAATTAATAAAACAGAACAAAACGGGAGTGGAAACGTCGAATTAATAAAACAGAACAAAACGGGAGTGGAAACGTCGAATTAATAAAAAGGAACAAAACGGGAGTGGAAACGTCGAATTAATAAAACAGAACAAAACGGGAGTGGAAACGTCGAATTAATAAAACAGAACAAAACGGGAGTGGAAACGTCGAATTAATAAAACAGAACAAAACGGGAGTGGAAACGTCGAATTAATAAAACAGAACAAAACGGGAGTGGAAACTTCGAATTAATAAAACAGAACAAAACGGGAGTGGAAACGTCGAATTAATAAAACAGAACAAAACGGGAGTGGAAACGTCGAAAAGGGAATGTATAGCCTATATATAATTGTTTTAGTTATATCCATTAACACTTACTCATTGTTAAAAGTTCTAGTGTGCCCTTAAATCATCCACACTTCAAACATTAACAGTCAATAAATAAAGGAGTTACAAATTAATTAAGCGTGTGTTATTACTTTAATCGGTGTTAAGTAATACCAGGGACAATATATACACAATATGTTATACACGGTCCCTGGTAATACCGCTTCTGTTGTTTTTCTTAAATTTATGAAAACGTTTTCAAAAACTCTCAACAACCGATAAAAACATCTTGCAAACCATATAACATCGTTATAATACATCAGGGTCTTTCAAATAGTACTATTTGAAAGACCCTGAATACATGTTTATCACCTGGTAAAAAGAAAACATTTATACACAAAACATCAATTTAAGTGATAAGACATTCTTTTCTCACAACGTTTTCAAAAACTCTCTATAAGCGATGGAAACATCTATACGCAAACTTGACTCTGCAACTACATTACTGATCATTCTTTAGTTTTGAAAACGTTACAATTAAAGGAAAAATGAGCCCCTCATGAGCAAGTTTTTCTTTTCTCACAACGTTTTCAAAAATGCTCAACATCGGCAATCGATAACACATCTCTGTAATACATGTATATCAATTCGGTAAAAAGATTTGTTTTTTACACAAAATGTAACTCTGAAAATACATTATTGATGACAATATCGCGGTAAATGGAAATGTCTCTGCCACACTATAAAACATCAATTTACGTGAAAAGTCATTCGTTTCTTACAACGTTTTCAAAAACTCTCTATAAGCGATGGGAACATTATACACAATGACTGTGCAACTATGACCCCACTGCTGAAAAATGAAGCCGATACCGTTGATGTCCAAATTCGACTGGTTTCGGATCACCTTGTGACAAGAATCCTCTGACAACGGTACCGGCAGGTCGTCTGTTTGACGCCTGGGACAGGCATGCACTATTTAACTGTGCTTCTTTGCTATAAAAACATCACATGTACACATTAATTTTCGATGTAATAAGCTATAAAGAAAATACTAGACATTGTATTGTATATGTCTCTGAAACAAAGATTAAATATTAGTTTTCTAGCTAATATTATTTTCATTCTTTTATTTGCAGATATGAAGATGATGACTTGACGACATCACAGCTGCTACGAATGTGCAGTTTCATCGCTGGCTTGGGACCAATACGATCGACAGATAGAGTACAAGATGAGGAACTCTAAATATAAATATTATACACTGTAATTAAATTAATGAAAAAAATAAATAAAAAAAATACAGCTTAAGATTTCGAAAAGATTTGATATGTTTTAGTTATGTCTTTGTTAATACTGTTCACTTTGTGAATATATAATATAAGATCAAATTAAAAGTTAATCATTCATTGCTATCTTTTTGTTTATTCCGCTTATTTCAATTTGAATACATATTCAAATGCCCTTTTATTTAATTTCTCTTTATAAATGCATATATGACTATAAAGATATTATTAACTTATAGGCTACTAATTACATTGTGTGGCATAACTTTTCGACGTTTCCACTCCCGTTTTGTTCTGTTTTATTAATTCGACGTTTTAGACATTCGAGGTTATCTCTGTAATTCATTTAAAACCGACAGTTTTCTTATATTGGTAAGAGATGACGGAATAACAATATAAAATGCGTCGCGAAAATTATATTTTAAAAATGTTAACATGATTAACGTAAAAAATGACGCTTATACTTCCCGGTAGTTCCCGGTTTATATCACTCGTTCTGAAAAGGTTGTTCTCAAAAGTTCAGTAATAGTTGGTAAATAGACTTACCAAAACATAAGTAATTGAAAAGAACAAAGGTAACTATATTGGACTGTATCTGTAAAATATGTAAATGACAATGGTTCAGGAAGATCAATAACTTGTTTCGGTATCGGATTTTGATAGTTGTATGTGCATATCTAACACGTTAGTGTATGTAATTACAATTGTTATGTGTTTTCGCGAATATAATTATATAGGATTTCCGATCAAACCTTTTTGAATCGTAGTTAAAAGTTAAAAAAAACCTCACACGTTGTTGTCACATTCCCTGATATGATTTTGTCTCTTCCATTAAAGTGAATGAACACCTCGCTTTTGATGTTAGGTGTTGATCCAGTTTGTGTTGGTGGTCTAGTGGATCATCAGGACACTACTTAATGTCAAGCACTTCAAAGGTTATTTCAACAATTGAGCCATTCCAAGAGAAAACCAACATTGTGGACATTGCATTAAGTATTGACCTGGATCAGAAGAAACATGCCATGCAGGCAAACCCAGACAGACATTTCACCTCCTATAGATTTTCTGTTTCAGGAATCATTGCTCTATACCATTATCCCCATGAGACGGAAGCTGATTAGCCTGTGCAGACTAATCTGGGTTAATACATTATGCAGAATCCATAGTGCTGGTTTTCTTGTGTTACTGCTCAATTGTAGATTCTATATACATATATTGATATGTCTGCCTACCCATGCTATTAGAAACACATGAACAATCTCAATCTGTTTCTAAATTGTCTTCAATGGTGCTAGCCAAATATAGTGCGATCTATATATCTTGACGTTATGTATAAGATGAAAACATACAAAATACATAATTTTCATTCGTTTCATGTACAGAAACCTGAACTAGCCAACACTGCTGATGCACAGTTTTACCTAGAAATCACCTTTGCTGGTCACAAATCTCATATGGTTGGCTTTCCTTAACCCTTTCCCACATACAACACAAGTTCAGCAGATGACTTTAAAATGTCTTCGCAAAACAATACAACATCTCTATAGATAAAGGTATAATTAACAAACAAAATTGAAAATATTGTTGCAAAAGGAGAAATTATTTGTTTTGAGCAATTTCTCCTTTTGCCACAACTTTTTTCAAAAGTTGTCTGCTGCAGAGGCGTCAGAAAGTGTCTAGATAGGGGAAAGCATTAAACACAGCCCCATTTGCCTTTTTCAGGTCTTACAAGCAAACAACATGGAAAGGATGACATTAAAACACCTAGATGTGATCTATGGAATGAAGTTATTAACATCCCCAGAGAACCGGCATGGTTCTGTTGAAGCACCACAAGCAACAGGTACAACTCTCTGATTATTTGTTAAATCATATTTAGACTCATCCAAATTGACTGGTAATTAATTTTTTGAAAACATGAATGGCAAATAAAAAAGTTATACAGTTGAACCACAGAAGGCCGAATAAAGCAAACCTAAAACACGACTCTCAGTCCCTACAAAGACTAAAATAATTCAACCCATTCCCCCATACAAGAATCTGCAGCAGACGACTGAAAAAAAAAGTAAAAATATGGAAGCTCTCTATAAATAAAAGAACAATAGTTGAATGAAGTTGAAAACAATGTAACCAAATAAGAATCATTATGAACAAGTTCTCCTTTGCAACAATGTTTTCAAAAGTTGTCAACTGCAGAGGCAACCTAAAGTAACTATATGTGGTCAAGGGTTAGGTATTTTTTTTTTTTTTTTTTTCAAACATTATTATTCTGGTGACTAATTATTATTTCCTGATTTGTACAATTTTAGATTGTTTGTGCTTTTCTCAAGTGTTTGTGATTTTAAATGTTTTTTATAAAATATATATATACAGTCAAACTTGTATTAAGAGACCACCCAAGGGAAATGCTATAAGTGGTCTCTTAAGACAGGTGGTCTCTTATTGAGGTACAAATGTATTTTTCTTTTTTTGGGTCTTATGTATACTACATTATACATGTACATGTATTGGTATTAAAGAATAAATAACAATAAACATTTTGTTGTTCTTCTAATTTTATATTTTATTTCAATATTAATAATATTTATTTGCAAAAGTGTAAGTTGATAAATAAAACATATATAAATTTAATCACAAACTTGATTGTTATTTATTATTTGATGTTTTTGTTTAACTATAACATGAAAAGGATATGTACATGTATGTTCAGTAGAAGAATAGAGCACTACTTCTTACTAAAAAAGTCACTGATCGTGTTCTGTTTCAAAGACTGTCCATCTAAAAGCAAATTATTTAAGGAGTCATTTAAAGACATTGTCAGGTTTAAAATGTTTGAGTGTCCACAGATTTGCTAATTAAATCTAATAAAAGAGCCGATTAAATAAGCGTGCTATCACCATTAGAAAGCAAAAAACAAACACAGATCCAATTAAAGAGATCAAAAAGTCGGACCAAAAGTGTCATCATTAATCCACAAACAATCCCAAAACTATCCACGGGGTGATTTAACACGGTCAATAATTGACGTTAAAGTGTATTAAGTACAGACTGATAAACCTGCAATTATCGGCTTTTACCACTGTGATACATCTGCAGTATTTAAGAGTCATAACAAAGACAATAACTGTAGCTAAAGTGTATTAAATACAAACTGCTAACAAGGCAATTATCGGTTTTTACCCACTCTAATACACGTCTGCAGAATTTGACCTCGGGTAATTTTACATGTAACACCTTTAGCTTGATGATAATTTAAACCTGTGTGGTTTACACGCGACAGTTGTGTTAGAATTATTTGACTGTTAGATTTAAGGTCGCTGAACCGTGGATTTTTATTAAAAAGGGAATGGTTTTAGTGTCCGTTGGTCGCAGACAGCAGGATCTCGCTTATTGCAGGTTAATTTATGACTAAAAAACATCGGGGGAGTTCAATGTGGTCGCTTACACCAGGGGGTCGGTTATACCAGGTGGTCGGTAGTACAGGTTTGACTGTATATATCATTTATACCCATCTCTTTCAGATAAAAATGCAACTCCAAGTTTAGATCTACTACTTCAGAGAAATATTGCTTTCTTTGATGAAGCTTTACAAAGTGACCCAAAATTAGACAAACTTGCTGAATGGTGGAGCAAAGAAAACATCTTCGATGATACTCTAGTCTCATCTATCAGATGGAAATTTGTAACATATTGTCTAAGATCGTTACACATCTTACAGAAAGTTTTAAAAGAGGAAACGATTAGAGTAGACCAGGATTTAGGGAAGGTTAAAAAGGATAATGAAGACAAGAACAATGGTAGTTCTAGTGTTAAGCCATCAGATTTACCAACACTGGGCATTCAGGATCAGAAGATTGTGAAAACAGTATTACAGTTCATTGTTTGTCTCGGTATCTGTCCATGTTTACAAACAGGAGTGGGAATTCCCCTCTCTGTGAGGTCGGGATTCAGTGTTTTTGTGGAGAATCCCACAGAATCATCGTATGCAGACAACTTCTGCCTGTTTTCATGCTTGAAAATCCTACTGCAGTGTACAGAGTTATCCACCCTTGCGACTGTTATATTGTCGCAACATCTGACTGATATACTGGCTGGATTATTACAGATTATTCATATGAAAAAGAGTGACACAAACAAAAGTAAGAATGAAGGGTTAATAAACTCTGATAATTCAAATAGAACTAAAACTTCTAATGACAATGCAGTACCTATGTTCATAAATACAGTAAACAAAGGAAACCAGGGACATGAAACCAGCTGTTTGGACAGAAATGATGGGGCGGTCAAAGTTATAGATAGACAAGACGATGAAATATTGAAGGAAACAGGGGAGGAGTGTAATGAGAAGTTTGTGGATGGTAATTACTGTGATAAAGCCCTGGACAGTTTGTTTAACAGAGTCTATCCCCCACTCTTGGTGAAGACCTTACTTCTGTTACAGGGTAGACCAAAATTGAAGGTAAGTGTAAATTACCTGCATTAGTTGTCACTTCAAGTTGGGGCCGTTTAACCCTTTCCCACATACAACCAATCTGCAGCAGACGACTTTGGAAACATGTGGACAAAAATATAGAAAATCCCTATGAAAGAGCGTATATTTACTGAAAAAGGTTGAAAACATTGTGGCAAAAGGAGAAATTCCTCATTTCGAGCAATTTCTTCTTTTGTCACAATGTTTTCAAAAACTCGTCTGCTCAGTGTACCCTTCCACTCTTGGTACAGGCCTTACTTCTGTTACAGGGTAGACTAAAATTGAAGGTAATTGTAAATTCTCTGCATTATTTGACCCTTCAAAGTGGGGCCTTTTAAAATGCAAACCTCTGCATTCCTATTTTCGAGCAAGACAGGTTTTTGCAGAGGGGCAATTATAGTAAACTGCTTTTTGACGCCTTTTTCAACTGAAAACATTGAGACAAAACAAAGTCATCTGCTGCAGGAAAAGGTTAATACAAACTTCTGCTTGTCCATCTTCCGGGTAAGACAGGTCTTTGTTGAGGTAATTATAGGTAACACAGAGGAAAAATAGAATAAAAAAATTGTTCAAGATCTATTAACTTTCTGAAGAGGTCTTGCAAAAAAACAAGATTGAAATGATAGTGGTGTAATCAATTATTTTTATATAGTGTTAGAAATTTGTAATAGTTTTTATACGACCGTTTCTTAAAAACGGTACGTATTATGGTATGGTCATGTCCCTCCGTCCCTCCTTCTGTCCGTCCGTCCGTTCGGGTTTTCCGCACTTTTTTCTTACATACTTTGAGCTATTGAGCTGAAATTTTGTATAAGGCTTTGTAGTAATGTGTCACAGATCAAGTTCATATTTCCTGGGATTTCGTCATTTTTTGAATGAGTATGCCCCTTTTTGGACTTAGAATATTTGTTTTCCGCACTTTTTTTCTACATGCTTTGATGTATTGAGCTGAAATTATGTATATGGCTTTGTAATCAAGTGTCACAGATCAAGTTCACATTTCCTTGAATTTCGTCAATTTTTGAATGAGTTATGTCCCTTTTTGGACTTAGAATATTGGTTTTCCGCACGTTTTTCCTACATACTTTGAGCTATTGACCTGAAATTTTGTATATGGCTTTGTAATCATGTGTCACAGATCAAGTTTACATTTCCTCGGATTTCGTCAATTTTTGAATGAGTTATGCCCCTTTTTGGACAATTTTTGTCAATTTCTGCATGAGTTATGCATTTTTCATAGTTTCCCATTATTCTTTAACAACTTATTCCTGAACGACTTTATTAACTTTTAACAAACAAACAATATATCAAAACAAAGAGGAAACTTACAAAGAAGTTCCTGACGGGCGTATTATGTACCGTTTGCGGTACTCTTGTTGTTAACTTTATGCTTACAAAATGATTAAAAAACTAATGATATTGAAGGTATGTAATTGTTCATGTAGATTTATTATTATTTTTCATACTTCATCAGTACCAAATATATACCAAATGTATAGTGGTCATGCAAAAAATACGAATTGGACATTATCATCGTCTAGTCAATCATTTTTAGCTCGACTATTCCAAGAATATGACAGCTTATAAATATATTCTACTCACCCTGGCGTTGGTGTCAGCATATGCATCCTTGTCACACCTTGGTAAAGGTTTTGCATGCAAGTACACCATAACTCAGTTACTATATATATTGCATTGAATAATTCCAATAATAATAATCAAGTTTGATAGCTCCATCCTGCATTTTATGCAAGTTATGGTCATTTTTAGCTCGACTATTCGAAGAATATGAGAGCTATACTACTCACCCTGGCGTCGGCGATAACTCTATGTTGCATTTTATGCAAGTTATGGCCCTTTTTTACTTAGAAATTCTGGTTAAAGTTTTGCGTGCAACTAAATTAAGAGTCCATATCTCAGTATTTACTTGATGCATTGCATTGAAACTTTATACAACCCTACCCAAGCATCACAACTATGTAGATTATCAAGTTAGATAACTCTATCCTGCATTTTATGCAAGTTATGGCCCTTTTTTTACTTAGAAATTCTGGTTAAAGTTTTGCGTGCAACTAAATTAAGAGTCCATATCTCTGTATTTACCTGATGCATTGCATTGAAACTTTCTACAACCCTACCCAACTATCACACCTGTGTAGATTATCAAGTTAGATAACTCTATCCTGCATTTTATGCAAGTTATGACCCTTTTTTAACTTAGAAATTCTGGTTAAAGTTTTGCGTGCAACTAAATTAAGAGTCCATATCTCTGTATTTACCTGATGCATTGCATTGAAACTTTTTACAACCCTACCCAACTATCACACCTGTGTAGATTATCAAGTAAGATAACTCTATCCTGCATTTTATGCAAATATGGCCCTTTTTTTACTTAGAAATTCTGGTTAAAGTTTTGCGTGCAACTAAATTAAGAGTCCATATCTCAGTATTTACTTGATGCATTGCATTGAAACTTTATACAACCCTACCCAAGCATCACACCTATGTAGATTATCAAGTTAGATAACTATCCTGCATTTTAGGCAAGTTATGGCCCTTTTTTTACTTAGAAATTCTGGTTAAAGTTTTGCATGCAACTACATTAAAGAGACCATATCTTAGTAACTACTTCATGCATTGCATTGAAACTTTATACAGTCCTTCCCAATCATCACACCTATGTAAACATTCAAGTACAATAACTCTATCCAGCATTAATGCACGTTATGGCCCTTTTTGGACTTCGAAATTCTGGATTCTTGAAGCATTGTATTGACACTTTATACAACCTTTCCCAATTTCACAACTATAAAGTTTAAACACAACCAATTAAGATAACTCTATCCTGCATATGGTGCAAATTGTTGCCGTTTTTTTACTTAAAAATTATGGTTAAAGGTTTGCGTGCAACAACATTAATAGTCCATATCTTATTAACTACTTGATGCATTCCATTGCCTTCCTAACCATCACACCTATTAATATAATCAAGTTAAATAACTCTTATCCTGCATATAATGCAAATTATCACCCTTTAAGAAATTGTGGTTAATATTTTGCATGCAACTACATTAGAGTCCATTATCTCAGTAACTGAAATAAGCGGTGGAATAGTCGAGCGCGCTGTCCTCCGACAGCTCTTGTTATACTTGGAAATTCTGATTAAAGTTTTGTGTGCAATTACAACTTGAGTCCATAACTCAGTATTTACTTGATGCATTGCATTGAAAACCCTTCCAACTATCACACATATGTATATTATCAAGTTTGATAACTCTATCCTGCATTTAATGCAAATTATGACCCCTTTTTGAATATGAAATTATGGTTAAAGTTTTACGTGCAACTACATTAAGAGTCCATATCTTCGTAACTACTTGATGAATTGCATCTAAACTTAATACAACTCATCCCAACCATCACACCTATGTAAATAATCAAGTTAGATAACTCTATCCCGTATATAATGCAAATTATCACCCTTTAAGAAATTCTGGTTAATGATTTGCATGCAACTACATTAAGAGTTCATATCTCAGTAAGAGATATTATAAGAGGTTGAAAGTCGAGCGCGCTGTCCTGACAGCTTTTGTTAAAATCCATTATTCCTATATATATGTATAATTTTTCTTTTCCAACATTCTAGTATTTTTTTTTTGGTGAATAGGTTATAATCTTACATGCACTTTCTGTATCCACTTATCATGTATGAATAATATGTCATACCCAGAATTGATACGAATAAGGTTGTGTCAAGTCTTACCCTGTCTGTGTCATTTTTATTAGCTCGACTTTTGAAAAAAAACGAGAGCTATTGTCATGACCCTGGCGTTGTCGTCGGCGTCGGCGGCGGCGGCGTGGTCGTCCGGTTATATAAGGTTTTTTGTTCAGCTCAGCTTTTTTTCTGTTTTCTAACAAACTACTACTGTTAAAGTCACTAAACTTCATAAACATAATCATAATATGTTAAATAATAAAAGTATATAGCTGGAAATCTTTATTTGTTTCACTTAAAACTTCAAAACGTAAGGTTAAGGTTTTTTGTTTAGCTCAGGTTTTTGACAATTTTTTACTCATGATTTTTCATATCTTAAAAACTTTTCTATTTTTTGCTTGAAACTTCACAAACTTGCTGAGTATCTTAAGTTGACCTTATATAACAAGTTTCATAACTCTGTAAATAGTATTGACAAAATTATCTCCCCATTTCGATTTAGAAAATCTACTTTGAAGGGAGAAAAATGGTGATAACTGAAACACAATTTAACCTATAGCTTTGAAACTTCCTAAACTTATTCAATGTCTTAACTTAACTTGATACAACAAGTTCCATAACCCTGAACTTAATATTGAACAAATTATCCCCCCTTTTGGACTTAGAAAATCTACACCTTCAATCTACACTGAAGGTGTTGTTATCCGGTTAAGGTTTTTTATTAGCTCGACTTTTGAAAAAAACGAGAGCTATTGTCATGACCCTGGCGTCTGCGTTGGCGGCAGTGGTGGCGTGGTCGTCCGGTTAAGGTTTTTTGTTTAGCTCATTTTTTTATTATTTTTTTCTCCCTATCAGTCGAGCGCCTGTGCCGTACGCGGTGCTCTTGTTTATCTGTAGAATAGTGCTAATAAATCTATCCTTGAACATATATTTATACCCCCAGATACATAGTATATGGGGACTATATAGGAGTCACACTTGTCGGTCGGTTTGTCGGTCCGTTGGGCAAGGCACATTTTCTAGCCTAGTACTGGTTTGTTTACCCAGGGATCATGAATAAATTAATTGCGCGCTAAATGACCTTAGCTGTCGATGCGCCATAAAACAATATACATTCATTGTCGGTCCGTTGGTCTGTGGACATTTCTTGTGAACACTATTTCTCAGCAACCCTTTGTCAGAATTCAATATAACTTCACAAGAATGATTGATACCAAGCCTAGTTGTGCATATTGTCGGCGTGTTGCACTGGAATTATTTTTAAATGAGTTATGGCCCCTTGAATTTCTCATACATATGTATATTGTCAGGCACCAGCTGGGGGTATTCATCACCTTCAGTGATATTTATGTCTCCCCCATTACATGGGGGTGACATATTGTTTTTGCCCGTTACGTCCGTCCTTCCGTCCTTCCGTCTGTCACACTTGTTTCCGCTCAATAACTGAAGAACGCTTGGGCGTAGGAATTTCGTACTTGGTATGCAGGTTGGTCATGACCAGTAGCTGACCCCTATTGATTTTGATAACAGAAGGACAAAGGTCAAGGTCATGGTGACATTGTGAGGTAAAAAATGGTTTCCGCTCAATAACTGAAGAACGCTTTGGCTGAGGAACTCCATACTTGGTATGCAGGTTGGCCATGCCTAGTAGAAGATCCCTATTGATTTTGAGGTCAGTACGTCTAAAGTCAAGGTCACAGTGACAATGAGCTGATAAATAGTTTTTGCTTGGGCCCAGGAACTTCATACTTGATGTGCAGGTTGGTCACCACCAAATGACCCTATTAATTTTAAGGTCACTAGGTCAAAGGTCAAGGTCACAGTGGTCAAGGTCACATCCGTCACACTTGTTTCCGCTCAATAACTGAAGAACGCTTGGGCATAGGATCTTCATACTTGGTATGCAGGTTGGTCATGACCAGTAGATGACTCCTATTGATTTTGATGTCAGAAGGTCAAAGGTCAAGGGCATGGTGACCTTGTGAGGTAAAAAATGGTTTCCGCTCAATAACTGAAGAACGCTTGGGCCGAGGAACTCCATACTTGTTATGCAGGTTGGCCATGCCCAGTAGAAGACCCTATTAATTTTTAGGTCAAAGTCAAGGTCACAGTGACCTTGAGCTGAAAGGTCACAGTGACAATGAGCTGAAACATTGTTTTTGCTTAATAACTGTAGAATGCTTTGGCCATGGAAGTTAATACTTGGTGTGCAGGTTGGTCACCACCAGTAGATGACCCCTATTGATTTTGAGGTCACTAGCTTAAAGGTCAAGGTCATGGTAACCTTCAGCTGAAAAATGGTTTCCTCTCAATAACTAAAGAATGCTTATGTTGAGGAACTTCATACCTGGTGTGCAGGTTGGTCCTAACCAGTAAATGACCTTTATTGAATTTGTTTGATTTTGAGGTCACAAGGTCAAATGTCGAAGGTCACGGTAACCTTCAGCTGAAAAATGTGTTTTACTCAATAACTCAAGAACGCTTATACCCAGGAACTTCATACTTGGTGTGCAGCTTGGTCCTAACCTGTAGACCCCTATTGATTTTGATGTCAGTAGGTCAGTAGGTCAAAGGTCAAGGTCGCGGTAACCTTTGGCTGAAAAATGGTTTCCGCTCAATAACTGAAGATTGTCACTGTTGCTTCATCTCAAATGACCCCTATTGATTTTGAGGTCACTAGGTCAAAGACCAAGGTCATGGTAACCCTCAGCTGAAAAATGGGTTCCGCTCAATAACTGAGGATTGTCACTGTTGCTTCATCTCCAGTCCAAAGCTAAAAAATTCATCTCCATCATTTCTTTTCCTCCCCTACGACCACACAAATGGGGAGACAAGCGCTTTTTCAAAAAAGCAATCTCTAGTTCTAGTTGATATTGTTTTTGGTTTTATTCTGATTGTTTGATTTTTCTTTATAAATGATATATCATGAAGTATCTTTCTTTCTGCAGCAAACAACTTTGAAAACATGTAGTCAAAAATATTGAAAATAAAAGTACATGTACATGTATAATAATTGAATACAGCTGAACTCATTTTGGCAAAAGGAGAAATCGCTCATTACAAGTTGAACCTTACATAATTTATTTTCTGTTAAAGAGACCACCATCTAGCAAAGATCCTATGTTACCTCCGTCCCCTGTTTGGTTAAGGCGTATAATAAACCAGCAGCTAACAGTCATAACAATGAAGCCTAAAGGTGTAAAGTTTCTCCTCCGAGGGATGCTAGATGGGCCCGGCGGAGCTAGTAAAGGTACGGCTTTTGATTTATTAAGCGAGGGTTCTAAAAGTGTGGTTTGATTTTTTGTGTTATATAGTTTTATTGTTTCTAATAAAGTTGCAATTACTTCTAGTTTGATACTGGTATGAAAAAGCCAGGAAACGCATGAGTAGGTGAACTGGCCGCCGTGATATGACTGAAACATTGTTGAAAACGGAGTTAAACCTAAATCAATCAATCAATCCTAGTATGATTTAATAACTTTGTATGTTATTATCTGCTTACACATGAATAAATGCTTTCTGGCATACATAAGCTTTATCCATATTATTTTATATTTTTTGCAAAGAATCACCAATTGAGAATTCAATATTAAGATGTCTAATGGAAACAAAGAATGATTTACTTTAGCCATTTAATCTTTTTTTGAAATGTATTTTAACTGGTTACTTGTTAATCTTGTTTTGGTGTTGTATTCTGTATTATTTTTTTTTAAGAAACCAAACAATATTTAACATCTCAATTATTAACCACAAATTATGTCTCCATCCATTTTGGGTGGACATATCGTTTTAGCCGCTGGAGTCTGTCAGTCCATTCGTCCATCACACTTATTTCTGCTCAATAACAGGAGTTCCATAGTACCAAGGGTCTTTAAAATTCATGGGATGATTGTTGTAATTGAGTAGATGATCCCCGTTGTTTTGAGAGGTCAAAATTCAAGGTCACAGTGGCTGACAATTTCAAATTGCTTTCGGCTGAATATCTGAAAAATCATTGACCCAGAGTCTTCAAACTTCAAAGGATGATTGTCCTATGTGGGCAGTTGACCCTATGACTGTAAAATGAGGGAGACATGCGCTTTTTTCAAAGAGCATCTTCTTTTTGGAAATATAATTTGTTACAACACAAGCAGTATCCCCTAATCCCCAATATGTTCTAAAAGTAGAATGATTCATTTGCATCAGAAGTCATTTGTATTTGATACATTGTTTATAGTTACACAACTTTTTTACAGGAACAGCAGACTGGAAGAGATGTGACGCTGTTGCCAAGGTGATAACATGTTGTCCTCTGCAGTCTGTATCCCTAGATACATACTACAAGGCTATTGGACCACAGGTAGGAGCTTTGGATGGTGACAACGGGGGCTCTAGATCCTTGTGTCATGAGTTTGAATTTCGACTCAGTTAAATAATATTTTGACTAGCCATTGTGCCTTTTTCAAATGGATTTAAAGTCTTATGTTGGGATGTAGCCTGTTTTTTGGGAAATAATGCAGAACTATTAAATAAATGTACTCAATTGCTTATGAAGAAAATATACCCATTAGTAATAGAGTCATTAAAAGATTTTATGAACAAATTATATAACAAATCTGAAGCTCTTTTTCACCAACTGTTGCTTTAAAAACACTGGCGAAAGGGAAAAAAGCGCTTGCATAAGAGCAAAGTCTGCCTTAAAAAAAAGCATAAATTTTCAAGTTTCTTGGTGATTTAAAATTTACAGGTTTCCAATGCAATTATACGTATATAAAAAAAATGTGATAACAAATATATTTCTAATTTTCCCCATGCCTTTAAATGATTGCAGATTGTAGATTTGATCCATTTAGAAGACAAACAGTTATGTCAACAGTATATCAGAATAGCTTGTAGTTCTATATCAAACATGGCACAACAGAACATGGCCTTAACAAGACAGTATGTGTTATCGCCTCTAATCGAACCATTAATGGCGTGTTTGGAAAATAGAGGTTTGTATTTGTGTTTTCACATTCAAATCACCCTGTGTTTACATACCTTAACGCTTTCTTCAGCAGACAACATTTGAAATACCGTGGAAAAACATCTCTATAAAAAGTATAGTTATTGAAAAGAAATGAAAACAGTGTGGCAAAAGGAGAAATTGCTCATTATGTGCAAATTCTCGTTTTTCCACAATGTTTTCAATTGTTGTCCGCTGCAGATGCATGGAAATGCAAGTGCGAAATAGATAATATGTCAGAGTTGTTAGCTTTTAAGTACCTTAGGAAAAAGGTGTTAAATCTGTAACTGGAAAAAGTGGAAATATAATTGAAAAAACACAGTGATTGTTCAACTCTATTTAGCTCACCTGTGCACGAAGTGCTAAAGGTGAGCTTTTGTGATCACATTTTGTCCATCGTCAACAATTGCCTTGTTAACACTCTGCAGGTAACATTTTATATTTAATCTTCATGAAAGTTAATCAGAACATACAGCTCCATCAAATCTTGGCCAAGTTCGAAACTGGGTCATGTGAGGTCATGTGAGGTCAAAAACTAGGTTACAAGGTCAAATTGAAGGAAAATATCTCCATATGGAATTATATAAATAGACATTATTGTTAAAGTATATGAACTATGTAGAGAGACTATTTATAGTAACGCAGTCTTTTGTGGGGTTTTTCCTAATTTTCTCAAACAAAAACTCAGACGCCTGTGCTGCAAGTTTTACATTTACAGCTCCTGACTTAGCAAAGTTTGACAAATTTAGTCGGGTCACTTCACTTATGAGATTGATTCTGGAGTTGTGGCCCCTGAATGAGCAATATTTTACCTAACTAACACTAGTGATTGCTCTCTTACATGATAAGTTACATGTATCATTTAATCTAATTAACCCTTACCAGGAGTAATTTGACACTCTCTTTTACTCGGGCTAGGTTTGTGACCTGTCTTTGTCCGGCATCTGTTTGTGTCATCATTTTCCTTTAAATGACATCTTCCTTAACCGCTTAGCTGACTTTGATTATGCTTTTCAGGGAGATCCCTTTCAAAATTGTTCCAATAATTTAATTCTATACAGAATTGCTATGACAATGGAAAGGAAAAAAGTAAAAACCTTTAAAAAATCTTGTTTCTACAGACATTATTGGAACAGCTGTAACAGTGACAGAGATTTCTTTGAACACATGTATTGAAGATTGTCATAAGGTATGTCTCATAGTTTTTATGAAATTGTCAATTGAGATTTAACATTTTCCTTTATACATACAACATAAGGCGGTTTTACATTTGACAACTTTTGAAAACATTGTGGCAAAAAGCATTAATAGATTAATTGGGGTGTAACACACTTTTTGACAATTTTCAGTCATATCATGGCAGCCAGTTCCACCTACCCATGTATTTCCTGGCTTTCTCATGCCAGTACTCCACAAAACAGACTTTCAAAGACACTGGCTGCCTTTCCACATAGACTGTTAGCCCATTGGGGAAAGACAAATGACGCTTGTCATAATTAATTTGGTATATTTTCCTAGGATTATTTCTCCTGAAAGTCATACTATTTGACTGTGCTACAATAAATGTCTGAACAATCTCTGTATTTCAGGTATTTGTTTGTGGATGCACAGATAATCCCGGATTGATAACCAGTCTACAGCCTGTTATACTGACTGTATTCAATCTTTTAGTCTTTACCAAGCCAGGAGTCTCAGATCTGAAGTAAGATATTGACCTTTTCTTAAATACCTGATGTGCCATTTAAAGAGTAAAACCTTTTCCTTCTTGCAGACATGTTTTGATGCATCTGCAACAGAAGACTTTTGAAAACATTGAGGCAAAAGGTGAAATTTCTCATAATGAGCAATTTCTCCATTTGCCACAATATTTTCTACACTAGTATAAAATATCATGTTATTATTTCAAGATCATCAAATATTTTGCATGAATGCAGATTTCTAGTTTGTGGGAAAGGGTTAAGCTATCTGGGATATCTGAAATATTGACTTACCTAGCTTAATGCTTTACAACAAACAACAAATCTGTAGCAGATGCATTTGAAAACATCTGGACAAAAACATGTAAATCTCTTTCAATGATAGCATTTTAAATGAATGAAGTTGTAAAAAATTGTGACAAATTTTGTTTCTACCCCGGGAAAGACCATTGTTTCAAATTTTTAGCTCACTCTTAGCTTTCCATTCTTGCGTTGGTCATCGTCAGTCCTTCATCATGTGTTATCAAGAATTTTTATCCCCCGCTTTTTCGAAGAAAAAAGGGGTGTTATTAATTTGGGTTTGTCCGTCTGTCCGTCTGTCTGTCACACTTGGGTTTCCGTGCAATAACTGCCACAAATGTTAACCGTTTTTTTTCAAACTTGGTAACAAGGTTAAATGCCTTAAGGGCTAAGACAAGTTCGATCGTCATTTTCGGCGGACTTTATTCGGTGGAGTTATGGCCCCTTATTTAACAAAAAATGTCGTTTGTTGCTGTTTCCGTGCAATAACTGCCACAAATGTAAACCTTTTTTTTTCAAACTTGCTAACAAGGTTAAATGCCTTAAGGGCTAGGCCAAGTTCGATCGTCCCTTTCGGCAGACTTTATTCGGTGTAGTTATGGCCCCTTATTTAACAAAAAATGTCGTTTGTTGCTGTTTCCATGCAATAACTGCCACAAATGTGAACCTTTTTTTTTTCAAACTTGGTAACAAGGTTAAATGCCTTAAGGGCTAGGCCAAGTTCGATCGTCACTTTCAGCGGACTTTACTCGGTGGAGTTATGGCCCCTTAATTAACAAAAAATGTTGTTTGTTGCTGTTTCCGTGCAATAACTACCATAAATGTTCAATCGTCACTTTCGGCGGACTTCATTCCTACAATATTTCCTGCAAGCGGGGGATATAAATTTCATGAATTTGCTTGTTAAACTATTCTCCTATATTTCTCATTAGAAACTTGGGTATGACCAATGTTCAACTTCAAAGCAATGTTTTCCATGTGGTCCTCTACAAAAACCACAGAACTCTTGATGCTATGAAAACAGAAAAAAAGTAGTGAGAACTTAAAACATATTCTATGACTGTTATAATGAGACAGGGCCACTGCTAACCACTTGTTGATCTGTATCCATGGTGATTATCATAATATACTAAAATAATTGACTACAGGATGATAATTACAATCCATTTTTTTTTTTAACAGAAAACCATGCTATGAGATAGTTGTAAGCTTCCTGAAGCAGATGGAAAGTGACCTTGGCCTTGTTTGTTTGGATTTGATGACCTTCAAACATTCAAACCAGGAAGAAAGTGTTGATTTTTCCAGAATGCACCCTCAATTATCGTTCCAATATGGTGCCAATGGAGGAATTACAGTTGTAGTTATCAATGAAAACGGGTAATTTTGAGTTTCTATTCCATAGTGATCATAAAACAAATATGGTTGTTTTTAGCTCACCTGAGCACGAAGTGCTCAAGGTGAGTTATTGTGATCGCCTTTTGTCCTGCGTGCGGTGTGCGTCGTGCATCGTCCGTCAACTTCTTGTCCTCAGTAACCAGTAGGTCAATTGGGATGAAACTTCACAGAAAGCATCCTTCAACTTTTTGGGATCCATGCAGAATTCTATGGCAATGAAACGAAAAAAACTTTAAAATTCATCTTCTCCCAAACTGGTTGGCAGATTTTCAAATAATGTTGTAGAAATGTTCCTTGGAAAACCCTCTATCAGATTTCTTCAAGCCATGTTGATTGGTCAAAAAACATGGCTACCAGGGGGTCGGGGCTATTTTGCCTTATATGGCTATAGTGAAAACTTAAAAAATCTTCTCCTCCAAAAGTGTCAGGCTGATTTTCAAATAATTTTGTAGAAATGTAGTGACCCACTATCATATTTCTTCAAGCCATGTTGATTGGTCAAATAACATGGCCACCAGAGGGGGCGGGGCTATTTTGTCTTATATGGCTATAGTGAAAACTTAAAAAAACTTCTCCTGAAAGTGTCTGGCTGATTTTCAAATGATTTTGTAGAAATGTTCTTTAGGTAACCCACTATCAGATTCCTTAAAGCCATGTTGATTGGTCGAAAACTATGGCCACTAGGGGGCGGGGCTATTTTGCCTTATATGGTTTGAGTGAAAACTTAAAAAATCTTCTCCGAGGAAAGTGTTTGGCCGATTTTCAAATATGTTTGTAGAAATATTCCTAGGGTGACCTTCTATTAGATTCCTTCAATCCATGTTGATTGGTCAAAAACTATGGCCGCTAGGAGGTGGGGCTCATATGGCTTAAGTGAAAAAAAAAAAAATCAGTGAGCAATCCATGGCCATCATGGCCCTCTTGTTTTGTGTTGTCTTCATGTAAGATAGGATTTCACTAAATGATCACATTAATGTCCTCCATATGTAACTCTATGACTGACTTGATTGAAGTTATCAGTAATTTTGTAGAAATGTTCCTTGGGTGACCCTCTATCAGATACCTTCAAGCCATGTTGATTGGTCAAAAAACATGGCAGCCATGGGGCGGGGCTTTTTTGCCTTATATGGCTAAAGTGGAAACTTAAAAAATCTTCTTCTCCAAAAGTGTCAAGCAGATTTTCAAATAATTTTGTAGAAATGTTCCTTGAAAAACCCTCTATCAGATTCCATCAAGCCATGTTGATTGGTTGAAAAACATGGCCGACAGGGGAGCAGTGATATTTTGCCTTATATGGCTAAAGTGAAAACTTAAAAAATCTTCTCCGACGAATGTGTCAAGGCCGATTTTCAAATAATGTTGTAGAAATGGTCCTAGGTTGACCCTCTATCAGATTCCTTCAAGCCATGTTGATTGGTCAAAAACTATGGCGGGGCTTATATGGCTAAAGTGAAAAAAAATAAAAATCAGGTGAGCGATCCAGGGCCATCATGGCCCTCTTGTTTCAACTTGCAGACAAATTTTGACACATCTGCAACAGACATCTTCTGAAAATATTGTGGCAAAAGAATTGATGAGCTTTATTTCTTAATTTGCCACAATGTTTTTCAATTTCATTTTATAATTTCACTATCATATAAAGAGATTTTCCAGTTTTTTTGCTAGATGTTTTCAAAGTCACCTGCTGCAGATTTGTTGTATATGGGAAAGGGTAAACATAGTACATGTTTTGTAGTTTTTAGTTGCACAATTATTATTTTTCCTAAAAAGATATTGTTGCTTTGAAAACATCCCAGAAAAAACCATTACAACAAGAAAATTTGAAGTAAGAATTTAAATACAGAGTAAGAAGCTTTGGGGAGATATGAAAAATTGCATGTTCTGAGCAATTTCTTCTTTTCACACAACATTTTCAGATGTCATATGCAAATATTTTCTATTCAGACATGGTAACAAATCCATCATTAAAAAATATTTTTTTTTATCTGTATGTTCACTATGTTGTGTGGAGTTCTGCTGTGAGAAAGCCAGGAAACACATAGTTAACTCTTTCCCTCATACAACAATTCTGCAGCAGACGACTTTGAACATATTTGGTCAAAAAATAGAAAATCTCTATAGTTGAATGGATAACCTATGACTAAAAGTGGAAAACATTGTGGCAAAAGGAGAAATTGCTCGATTTGAGCAATTTCTTCTTTTGTCACTATGTTTTCAAAAAGTTGTCTGCTGCAGAGTGGTCAGAAAGCGTCTATATGAAAGAAAGGGTTAAATCTAAAATATGTAACTCTCTATAAGATATCACCGTATTTTCAAACGTTGTCTCCTGCAGAAGAGTCAGAAAGCGTTTGTATGAGGGAAAGGGTTAAGTGAACAGGCCACCGTTATATAACTGAAAATCGTGATAACCCTTTCCCTCGTATAGACACTTTCTGACGTCTCTGCAGCAAACAACTTTTGAAAACATTGGGACAAATGGAAACATTTCTCCTTTTGCCACAATGTTATTTAATAATCATACTTTCATTTATAAAGATTTTCCATATTTTTGAAAAGATCATCTCAAAGCTGCAGATAAGTGGGAAAGAATTTAACCCTTTCCCTCATATAGACGCTTTCTGACGCCTCTGCAACAGACGGCTTTTTGAAAACATAGTGATAAAAGAAGAAATTGCTCAAAACGAGCAATTTCTCCTTTTGCCACAATGTTTTCCTATTTTAGTCATAGGTTATCTATTCAATTATAGAGATTTTTTTATTTTGACAAAATATGTTCAAAGTCGTCTGCTGCAGAATTGTCGTATCAGGGAAAGGGTTAACTCAAATCAATCAATGTTTTCTCTGTAACACAGTATGGAAGAATCTGATGACCAGACGAGAGTCGAGTGTGTTGTATCCATCATGAAAGACCTGGAGGGTACCGGATTGACAGGAGAGTTCTTTGTTCATTTGCTGAAAGTAAGCAGAGGTCTAAGTAACAAACTTATCTGCAGCTGACCATTGTCAAAATATCAAGGCAAAAATATCGAAGGTCTATAAATGAAAGTTTTATTATGATGATTGACAGTTGTCATTATACCCCCTTCGAAGAAGAGGGGTTATATAGGAGTCACTCTGTCGGTTTGTCCATCGGTCGGTCGGAAGCCATATTTTGTCTGGCCTATTTCTTACAAACCACTGGGTGGAATTCAATAAAATTCTATACCAAGAGGAGATGTGCATATCCTAAAGGGGTTACAATTGCATGTTATTTTACAGAGTTATGGCCCTTTTACTTATTAAGTTATGGTGTAGGTAAAGGTGCTGTTTAGGGGGTATTTATCTTCTTCAGTGATAGTTCTAGTTATGATGATTGACAGAAGTCATTGTTACTAGTATCATTCATCTTCCACTAATTCACTAAATTAACCCTTCCCATATACAAAAAATATGCAACAGACGGCTTTGAAAAGACATTTGGGCAGAAATATGGAATATATATATGTAAATGAAAGTATAATGAAAACATTGTGGCAATAGGAGAAATGGCTCATGTTGAAAAGTTTCCTCTTTTGCAATAATGTTTTCAAAAGTTGTCTGATGCAGAGGCGTCAGAAAGGGTCTATATGTTGGAAGGGGGTTAATAATCTATCTATAATAATCTATGTGCGAAGGTAGTCAGTAACCTGGGAAGAATGTTGCGTGGAGATCAGATGTCAGAATCGCAGGATACACATGTGAGGTGAACTGGCCCTTAAACTCCCAATTAATCAATCAATCAATTATTCTTACTTTAGCCAAAGTGCTCAAGGTGAGTTATTTTGATCACCCTATGTTCGGCGTGCGGCATGCATTCGTCAACATCTTCTCCTTGGTAACCAGTGGATCCATGCAACCAAAAGAAAGAGACTTTAAAATTCTTCTTCTCACTAACTGGTTGGCTGTTTTTTTCGTTTTTTCCTTAAATGGTCATTTTGAAGACCTCTTCTCCAAAAATATCTGGCCAATTTCCAAATAGTTTTACTGAAATATTCCTTTGGTAAACAAGATACTTTCTAGGGATGTTGGTTGGTAAAAAAAAAGTTATTGTGGTAAGCATCCCAATCACATTGCATAATTCAGGTGAGCGATCCAGGGCCATCATGGTCCTCTTGTTCAAGGGTCAATGAATGGTATGATTTTTCAGTCATTTTGTTTGATTCATGGTTTTTGCTATCTTATGAAGTTCTTAAGATATTTTTATGTGCAGCACCATTCATCTGCATGTCGTTAAGAGTTAAGATTAAACGGTCAAATTTATGCAGATTAATTTATTTGTGTCAACTGTACACTTTCAGGAGCTAACCAGGGTCGTACAATCTGAAATAGATGTGACTGACCAGGGTGTACAGACCATTGACAAAGACTCGCAACCACTTTTAGAGGCAGAGAAAAGTCACATTGTTAGAGTAGAACAGTTTTACAGAAAGTTGATGTTACTCAATGTGTTAGCTAGCGTGTGTGAGGAGTTGGGACCGGCTTGTATAAAGAATGCTACACACGCCCTTGAGTTTGTAAAGGTAAACAGATGTCCAGATATGGAGGGGATAAACAGCTCCTTTCCCCACAATGTCTTTTTATTATCCAACCAAACTGTATGATGTGAAGATTTTTTTTTTTGTACCCACATCATAGGGTGATATGGTCAAATAAGGAATTTAGAACATTCAAATTGCTCCATATCTAGACCTCTTAGTGATTACATGAATAAGACTTTAGTGGATGTCTTTTTACTCATAAGATATCCTCTAATTATTAAATTGTCTGTTTAGACTTTGTTATGCTCCCTAAATCTTTGGAAGGAGCATGTTTTCCATTATTGTGTCTAGTTATTTCTCAGGATCTACTGGCAGGAAGTCAGGCCTCACTTTCAACAATTAAGTCTTGAAAATGTCTATAAATGTATATGTATAATTATTTATAATAGTTAAAACAAAAATAGGAAATTACTTATTTTATCCTTTTGCCAAAATGTTATCAAAATGGGTCTGCTAAATGGATCTTGGCTTATTTCTCAACAAATTGATTTGTGCTTTGATTCCAACCAGGTAAATGTACCCTACTACAAACAAAGCTTAAAACAAGAGTTGCTGCAAGATGCAGCAATTGGCACGGGAATCTACATTTTATGGCTTAAGAAATACTGTTTGAATCGAAAAACATGAAACCCGCTTTTAAATATATGATATAAATATAGGATAACAATAGTTTTTTAGTTAAATACGTAAAACGAAAACAAAATTACCTTTTCCCAACGTGTTGACCTCGATCTCCCAAAATTATTGTAAACATTTGTCTGCGCATGCGCGTCCTTTTTTCCCCCTTAATATATTCTTAAAATCGCAAAATTTAGAACAATAAATTCGCATTTATGAAAATATTCCCATTTTCCTAATGTAACGGGAACGGGGTATAGGTATATGTATAAATATCACTTCTACAGTCTTGCTGTTGAAACCGGCTTTTATAGCAACGTTGGTAGAGTGGTTGACCTTTGTGTTAAGTTAAGCGTTCATCCCGGTTAGTGCCTGGATAGGTAATAGCGATGGCTTAACGCCGGTACACGTTACAAATAGTGGCAGCGGTGGGTGTTATTAAAAAGCTATGGTTTTAATTTACAATTTAATTATAAAAAATCTACTCGCATATAAATAGACTGGTTCATTAATCTTCTATTGCAAACTCGAACGAGAACCAGTCTAGTGAGGAACTGCTACGGAAATATCCGAGAGCTGACGGTAAAATATGGCACATGTGCGATCGAGACAATTAACAGGGCTCATGCACAAGCCCATTGCACCAGTGATAGTTTTTTCACAACCAATATATGCACTGGTGCTGATGCACCCGCGCAATCAGCAGTTACCTTATTTACCAAATTGTTTTCAACTCTTTAATCGAAAACAATCTCTCAAGAAAACAATTTATATGAGCAGTGTTCTATGAGAACCAACTGTAAGGTAATTGCAAACCAGTGTAGATCCAGATAAGTCCGTGCATCCAAGCAGCCTGATCTGTTTGTGCACTGTTTGCCAATTGGTTATAGATGATTGAAAAATACCTCTGTAAAGCAGTACCTTGTTGCATCCTTCAGCATTTTCTATATGTGTAATAATCCTGTTATTAAGGTTGGTCTCACTCTCTTTAAAATCAGACCAAAATACTTTGGATCTAACAACACTACATAAATGGGCATCTTAATTTGACCCTATACATTGAAATATTCATGAACAAGTGCTATTTTTTCTGTCCAATGAAATAACATGATATAACCAACGCTCCTTACTATACAATCGGAACACTCAGCCATCACTGCTTTACTCGATCTCATTTATTTATATGATTTATCTCCCTTTTTTATTACTAATGAGTCAACTATTTGATTGGCTGATGCAAAGGTCAATCTGAGATTACCTGTGATAGGCAGTTCTCAGATCTATATAAGCAGGTGCTACTGTTGAATAATGTAGGTCTGGTTTTAACAAGATTGAGTGGTTTTTGCAGAGTACCATTCATATTGAGATTTGTTTTGTTCACAGGCGACCTTAGAGCGTGGAGTACAAGTATGCCTGAGTACTAGTGACGTAGTTATGGAGGTATTTGAGGGCGAGACATTATCTATGGCAATGGGACTGCTGACAGCTACACTTACAGGGGCCTATCAGGTAATTTGTTAATCCTTTCCCACATGCAGACATATGTTTACGCACATGAAGCAGACAACCTTTGAAAATCATTATGGCAAAAGGAGATATCACTCGTAATAAGTAATTTCTCAAATTTCAACAATATTTTCATTTTAAAAATGTTTCTTTAATTTATAGATATTTTCCACATTTTTTTAACCTTACCAGACTTACAGACAAATTTAAAAAACTTTATGGCAAAAGAAGAAATTGCTCATGATGAAACCTATTCAATGATTATACTCTCATTTCTAGAGATTTTCAATATTTTTGCCAGGATATGTTTTCAAAGTTGTCAGCTGAAATTTGTTGTATGTTTGAAAAGGTTATAACGATAATTTCTTTCTATGCATGTGTTTGTACCACGTTTGTCAATCTACATGTATATGATTGTTTATATTGTTGATCCTATTTTCAAAAGGGACCAGTTTTATTTTTCAATCTACTGGAAATCAGTCATTACAGGGAACAGATGTTTTTAATCTCATTTGCAGACACATTTTGTTGCAAAAGCAGCAGAAAACTTTTGAAAACATTGTTGCAAAAGGAGAAACTGTTCATCATATGTAATTTTAATTTTATTCAGTAATTATACATCATTTATAGTGATTTCCATATTTTGACCTAGATGTTTTCATTATTAGTCCCCTACCGATCAAAGATCGGTTTGGGGACTATAGGTTTGGTCGATTCCGTCTGTCTGTCTGTCAGTCCCACCTAACCTTGTCCAGCCCGCATCATTGGAAACTTGGCACAAACGTTCACCATGATGAGGCAGCATGTCGCTCTCAAGAAACAGGTCTGTACCTCAATTGTCAAGGTCACACTAAGACGTCAAAATGAGTACTGTTTAATCGGACTGTACCTTGTCCAGCCCGCATCTCAACCATGCATCATAGGATTCCCAAGTAAATACACAATGTGCCGCCTCATCCGGTAGGGGACTTTTGTATTGCTTGCAAAACGACATTAACTTGTTATAGATATAAATCATTAATTCATTTGTAGAGATTTTCAATATTTTTGTCTACATATTTTCAGTTATATGCTGCAGATTTACTGTATGTAGGAAAAGGTTAATCTAACTAAACAATCAATTCCCAATCTTCATTAAACTTGGGAACAATGTTAACGGGCATTATCTATTGGCCACGTTTTATATCCACCCAGATTGCCTTTGACATTTTATATTTTAGTAGTTTGGCTCTCATGCGGACAGGTGATGCTATCCTTATACTTTGTATTCATTCAGTTACAGGGATTGACTGTTAACATACATGTAGAGGCTGGGGATAGGGGGAAATATACTTTTCTCTACATTATCTCTCTTTTATCCAAACTTAATGTTGTGGGTACTCAAAAGAATGGTCTCAGTGAGATGAATCTTTCTAACATAGGATTTTAGTGTCACATAATGATTTTTTATCATGAAATCATCAAATGCATGCTTGCCTTGACTAAATCTCTGTGTAACATGGTGGTGTTTTATGTCTAGATACCTAGAATTGATATTTTATGAGAATATTTTCCTTTTTAGTTAACGGAAGCCAACAGAGAATTCATGAATGGTTTACTCCCACTGTTACAAGAAATAAGTTCAAATCACCCAGAGTCCTCTGTACAGGAAATGGCAACTGATATCAGGATCGCCATAGCGACACATGGAGCTGTTTGGTCAGACAAAACGAAAACAAAAACAAAAGACTTTTCCAGAGTTTCAGAAGCGGTATGTCATATTATATTCAATATCATTGAGATACGGTTGAATGTTTTAATTCTATTTGTTCGTTCCGATGTGGCTAGTTGGTAAGCAAACACCTTGGCATGGTGACTTATAGGGATCACTTTTCCATCATCTGTCTATGATTATCACATAGGTCAGATATAACTGGCCCTTACTGTTTTTCTTCAAATTCTATTGTCTGAAGGATTTACCATTTCCCCTATAAAGACCCTTTTCTGACACCTCTGCAGCAAATGGCTTTATGCCGAAAGGCGACGGTAAAAAAAAAAAAAACCATCATCATCTGCAGCAAACAACTTTTGAAAATATTTAATCACAATCTTTTCAACTTTTTTTAATAATTAAGCTCTCATATCAGGAGATTTTTCATGTTTTTAACAAAATGTTTTCAATGTCGTCTGCCTCAGATTTGTTGTTTGTGGTAAAGTGTTAAGATTAGTTGAGCTCTTCTCTGCATTGATTTTATGTAGAAAATGTCATGCCTTTTCCACAGACAACAAGTCTGCAGCAGATGACTCTGAAAGCATTTATGCAAGCATATTGACAATCTCTAAATGAAACTATAATAATTGATTAGAGTTGGAAAATGTTGTGGCTTCAGGAGAAATTGCTGATTATGAGCAGTTACTTCTTTTTGCCACAATTTTTCAAAGGAAGGTCATCTGCTGCTTATGGGTCAAAATACATCTGCAGGTGTGAAAGGGTCAAGATCAATTTTGACTATTTCTATTTCAATCAGTTTTTATACCCATTTACAATTTGTTGTTTTAAATTCTGTAAAAATTTCAGTATTATAAAAGAAATGTTTTTATTTTTAACTACATTGTATCTTATTAGATGACAAAAGAATCAAGAACAGCGAAAGTCAAAAAGATACCGCTTGATAAACCAAAGATAGAAGTATTACAGGAAACACAAACATTAAGTGTTGAACCAGCAAAACAAAATACTTATTCCGTTGAAATAAAAAAAGATGGCACACACTCTAATATTTCTAACGAATCAATTATTTCAAAATACAAACTAGAAAACAATGCTTGTTTAGATGAAAAAGAGAAAGCGCAATTAACTCAAAAGTGTGTAAATGGTCTAGACAATATGGATGATACCGGATTTTTAGATGGTAAAGTGAAACCAAATACTGAAAATCTAACTGAGGACGTTAACATTGGAAATAACAAAGAAGATGTTCCAGTCATTGACGACAAAGATAAGCCTAAATCAGAGCTTAGCCAGGCTTATGAAGAACTGTGCGATCCCTTGTTACCCGTGAGAGGACATGGACTCATCCGATTGACTAGAATGACACAACACAGGGATCCTGCCATTCTTAACAGACAGGAGGCAGTTCTAACGATATTTCTGGAGAATCTGGATCATGCTGACTCGTATCTGTATCTGGCAGCTGTAAATGGTCTGACAGCACTCAGTGAGATCTGTCCGGACATATTGGTCCCGAAACTGTGCGAACAATTTGCAAACTGCGATCAATTAGGTGACAAAGGAGGTGCTAAAAGGAAAGCTGAGTTACGCATGAAAATTGGAGAAGTTTTGGTCAAGGCTTCAAGATGTTTAGGTATGAATCATTGTGCTTACTTGATGTGTTGTGTTTATGTGTATGAATTTCTTAAATTATTATTTATTTATTGGGGTATGCCGCTTTCAACATTATTTCAGTTATATCACAGCGACAGCTCACTTATTCATGATCCCTGGGTAAACAAACCAGTACTAGGCTAGAAAATGTGCCTTGCCCAAGGGCACTCCACCATGACCGAGGTGCCGCGAATGGGGATCGAACCCGGGACACCCGGTTTCGAAATCCCCGACGCTAACCACTTGACCACAGTGGATTCCTCATTTTCTTATAGCATTAATTAATATATACAAGAAAAGGAGAGTTAATTATCCTTCAAGAAGAATATTAAAATAATTCTTTTTGCAAAAGATGAGTGGTGCATATAAAGCCAGATTGCATCTTTGTTATGGCTGAATACAAATATTGGGATACAGGAGGCAAATAAAATGGTCCTGGCGCAATACGATTTTAAAATGTATTGGAGCTGTCCTCTAAGAAAACAAACTTTGGAATATCTCTGACAATTGTAGAAAACCAACAATTTACCATCAATACTAATTGACCTAAATGTACATTGTACAGGCTTGTTTAAAGCTACTTTGTCTAAATAGTAAACAGTGCAGATCTAGATCAGTCTACATGGATGCACAGAGCCATAAGGACCTATGCTAATTGCAAATGTTGCTGCAGCTTCCCCAAATCATGCGATGCAAAACTGATTTTTTTTCCAGAGATCAAGATCTAGGTCAACTACCATTTTTTTAAACTCAAAATTGTCATTTTAACCCTATGTTGTGTGCGCTCAAAAGAATTGTTGCAGCCAGACGATTTGCTTGAGCACCAACAACATAAAGTTTCTTCGGTAGTAAGTTTGATAAACTGTGGAAAAAAAAAAGAGCTGTTTCCCCTCCTCATGTAGACCTGTCTTTTTACAGGTGACACTATACCCAAGTACAGAGATGTGTTGATACAGAGTTTTCTGGTTGGTGCTAAAGACTCGGAGTCCTTTGTCAGGGCTAGTAGTTTGTCCAATATAGGCGAAATCTGTAAATTACTCAGGTTTTCATTGGGTAACATCATTCAGGAGGTGAGTGATTTATTCAAGGAGTCTTAACCCTTTTCCACTTTGAACATTCTGCAGCAGACGACTTTGAAAAAACAGTGACAAAAACCTAAGATTGCTTAATTGTTAAATAAAGTTGAAAACATTGTGGCCAAAGGAGAAATTGCTCATGATGAGCAATTTCACCTTTGGCCACAATTTTTTCAAAAGTGGTCTGCTGCTATAGCGTTAAAATGCGTATGCAGGTGGGAAAGGGTTAACTATTTCCCACATGTAAAGTCTTTATAGCAGTGGACTTTAAAAATATCAAGGCAAAAATGCAGAAAATCTATGTATACAGACAGTAATGAAAGTCAAATTATTGAAAAGAGTTATAAAAGTTGTTGCAAAAGTAAAAACTGCTCTTATTGGGTAATTTCTCCTTGATGGTTTTGAGTTAGAGCATCCGCCTCGGGTGCGGGAGGTCTCGTGTTTGATCACGGCCGAGTCATGCCAAATACTTAAAAAATGGTAGTAATTGCTGCCCTTCTTGATGCTCAGGGTTACGAGGCTAGCATTTCGACTGACTGGCTGGTTACAGGATATTTGACAAATAGTACTGGTACCCTGTGATATAACTGAAATATTGTTAAAGCGGCTTAAAACCTCAAACAATCAATCAATCAATGAATTTTTCAAAAGTGATCTGCTGCATATGCGTGAGAAAGTGTTAACCCTTTCCCTCATATAGACGCTTTCTGACGCCTCTGAAGCAGACAGCTTTTTGAAAACATAGTGACAAAAGAAGAAATTGCACAAAACATGCAATTTCTCCTTTTGCCACAATGTTTTCCACTTTTCATCATAGGTTATTCAATTATGGAGATTTTCTATTTTTTGACAAATTACGTTCAAAGTCATCTGCTGCAATATTGTCGTATGAGGGAAAGTGTTAAGAACATTGGATACTATTATCATGAGCCGTGGGAATGATTTCAGAAATTTATTGTTTCGGGTACTGATTGATAATAGGTTGCGGTTTTCTTACCATGCAATTTTGAAATAGTTGTCAAGATATCTCACACATTTAACCCTTTCCCTCATATGGCAATTCTGCAGCAGACGACTTAGAACATATTTTATCAAAAAGTAGAAAATCTCTATAGTTGAATGGATTGAATTATGGTTGAAAGTGGAAAACATTGTGGCAAAAGGAGAAATTGCTTGTTTTGAGCAATTTCTTCTTTTGTCACTATGTTTCCAAAGGTCGTCTGCTGCAGAGGTGTCAGAAAGCGTTTATATGAGGGAAAGGTCCCACATACAACAAATCTTCCTCGTGCTTGGTGATACTTAGTGAGCATATTTCCCTCACCTGTCTTTCTGTCAGCTTTTGACTGTGGTCAAAGTTATTGGTTAGAGAGGAAAGCAATACACCATCATATTTCAGGTATTTGAATGCTGTAGTAGTCTATTGAGATATGACACCAATAAAGAAGTCAGTTCCTTTGTTATCCTCATGTTTCAGGTATTTGAATGCTGTAGTAGTCTATTGAGATACAACACTGATAAAGAAGTCAGTTCCTTTGTACACTCATGTTTCAGGTATTTGAATGCTGTAGTAGTCTATTGAGATATGACACTGATAAAGAAGTCAGTTCCTTTGTACACTCATGTTTCAGGTATTTGAATGCTGTAGTAGTCTATTGAGATATGACACCGATAAAGAAGTCAGACAGGCAGCTGGTCAGGCTCTAACTCTACTTTTACAAGGAATGGCCGGAGATAAGTTCAAGGTAAGTTGAATGGAATGAAAGTGTTAACAGATTAACCCTTTCCCACATAAATCATATCTGCAGCAGACAACTTTGAAAACATTTAATCAAAGATATGGTACTGCTATGTATCTGAAAGAAAGACTTTTGAATAAGGTTGAAAAGATTGTGGCAAAAGAAAAAATTGCTCATCATGAGCAATTTCCCCTTTCGCCACAGTTTTTTCAAAAGTTGTCTGTTGCAGAGGTGTCAGAAAGCTTATGTATGTGAGAAAGGATTAAATATAAGTTTATAGCCCTTTAAATGGGAATTTGGATCAGTAGTTTGTCCTTGACTCTGAAACGTTATCGATATTCATCATAGATTGTCTATGACATATAATTAAAATTTATATTCTTTCGGCAGAGAATTGAGACTAACACCAGTCTCGGGTTAATAAACAATACATGTGAATATAAATAATGTGATAATACTTTGGAGGTGAACCTACCAGCTAAAAAAGTTCTGACAATAATCCATCCAATGTATTTTTCCAAGTGCTGGAAAAGACCTTTAAATTGGTGGTAATGGCTGCCCTCCTTGGCACTCAGGGTTGCGGGGTTTCGACTGACTGGTGTCAGGATAAATGGACCAGAAGTACTGGTAACTTACCCAAGAAACGCTGTGATATAACTGAAAAATTGGTTAAAGCGGTGTAAAACGCCAAAATAATTACAATACCATGTCTATAAAGATTGGTTTTGAACATAATTGACTAGACGATGATTAAGTTCAATTTGTGTTTTTGCACGATCACTATATATTTGGAATTTGCTTATATAAGTAATAATATGGAATATATAAGTAAACGAAATAATTGACTTGACGAAGATAATTTTTAATCCTTGTTTTTTGCATGACCGCATATCCAACATCAGCAATTTTGAACCATTTCGGAAATGTTTATAGGTTATTGATTTCTTTATTCCTGTTTTTTATCTGTGAACAAAAAACAAATGGAAACTTTGTTAAGTATTTGTTGTTGTTTTCAGGTTCTAGAAAGTGTTATTCGAGACATATACAGGGTGTTGAAACAGTGCATGATAACGGAGAAAGAAGAAGGGGTGAAACTTCATGTGACCTTGGCCCTAAATGAGCTGGATGGGATCATGAGGCAGCAACTGTTTCCCGTACAAAAACTCGAAAAGAGAATCAGAGTTCTAGATTTTGAATGATTTGAGCTTTTATGTAATCCTTTCCAACATACAAACGCTTTTGGATGCTTCTACAGCAGACAATGAATTCAACTTTATAAAATATTTGGTCTTTAATTTATAGAATGTTCCCATATTTTTTACTAAATGTTTAAAAGTTTAATAACCTTTTCTCCAGATACAACAAATCTGCAGCAGAACAAATTTTAAAACGTTTAGGCAAAAGCAAGGAATATATCTTTTAAAGAAGAAGGATAATTGAATTAAGTTGAAAACCTTATGGTGTGCAATTACTCCTACTTTTGCCACAATGTTTTGCATTGTCTGTCTATCAGTTCCTAGCTCCTTTATTAGTCCCCTACCGGCGTGCCGAAGGGGACTCTTAGGTTTGCACTCCGTCCGTCAGTCAGTCCGTCAGTCCGTCAGTCAGTCAGTCCGGCAAATCAGTTTTCCGCAATTTTTTTCTACATGCTTTGAGGTATTGAGCTGAAATTTTGTATATGCCTTTGTAATCATGTGTCACAGATCAAGTTCGCGTTTCCTGGGATTTCGTCAATTTTTTAATGAGTTATGCCCCTTTTTGGACTTAGAATATTCGTTTTCCGCACTTTTTTTCTACATGCTTTGAGGTATTGAGCTGAAATTTTGTATATGCCTTTGTAATCATGTGTCACAGATCAAGTTCGCGTTTCCTGGGATTTCGTCATTTTTTTAATGAGTTATGCCCCTTTTTGGACTTAGTGCAAACCGGTAGGGGACTATGGTATTGCTTGCAATCCAGTTACTTGTTTAATTGGTGATAAGTTTGTGTTTTAAGGATTTACTGTCAACACTGATACAAAATGATCATTAGAAAGGGAAAAACTATTTTTTAGGTACTCCACTTTTCAAAATGAACATTTATATTCTATAACTTTCCTCTAATACACAATGTCTTCTATCTATCTACCCGTTGCATAACTGAAATATTAATGAATTGTGGATAAACCCAAATAAAATAAAATCTGCTTTTGAGCAATTGCTACTACTTCCGCAATATTTTCAAACCTGTCTGCTCTAAAAACATTTGCAGCATCTGTATCAGAGAAAGGATTTACAGAAATGCGTGTTGTTATCATTTTAACAAGGGCATAATACTCTTGGTTACAGAAAATCTGAAAGTGAAGCCAAGACATTTACTTTCATAAACAGCACTATTTACACAATTAAAAGAAATAAAATGTTTTGCTGTGTTTTTGTTACTGCTTTGAGACAAAATAAACTAAATGATGAACTAGTGTGAGCACCATGTGGCCCTGTGAACTATCAATAGTTTTAAATAAATGTTTAGACTCCACCTAATTCTACAATCACATACTCATAATGAGTAATTTTTCCTTTGTCCACAAAAGTTTGAACTTTGTATCATGATGATATATCCATTTTAGCTCACCTGTGCATGAAATGCTCAAAGTGAGCTATTGTGATAACATTTTGTCTTCGACCATCTGTCGTCATGAATTGCCTTGTTAGCACTCTACAGGCAACATTTTCATTATCAGAACATAAAAGTGGTGTTAAAAAAATTAGCGAAAAAGTGCTTCCATTTCTTTATCTTTGTAGCTCGCCAGAGCACTCCGAGCATAAAGTGCTCAAGGTGAGTTTTTGTGATCGCCGGTCGTTCAACGTTACTCCGTCGTCAACTTTTGATTGTTAACACTCTTGAGGCCACTATTATCACCCAATCTTCATGAAACTTATTCAGTTTGTATATCTTGCCGATTTCCAGGTCAAGTTCGAATATGGGTCATATCGGATCAAAAACTAGGTCACTAGGTCAAATTGAAGGAATATATTGTTAACATTCTGGAAGAAGCTGCATTTTTGGCTCGAGCATGTTGAAACTTTGTCGGAATGTTTGTCTTGACGATATCTAGGCTAAGTTCCAATATTGGTCAGGTCCGGGAAAAAACTAGGTCACTAGACTAGGTCACTAGGTCAAATTGAAGGAAAATCTTGTTAAAGGAAGCATGTTGGAGCATGTTGAAACTTTGTCAAAATATTTGCCTAGATCACTATGCAAAATTGTGTTAGAGACCGCATTTTTGACTTGAGCAGCTTGGAACTTGGAACTTTGTCAGAAAGTTTGTTCGATGATATCTAGGCCAAGTTTGAATATGGGTCATATCAGGTCAAAAACTAGGGCACTAGGCCACATTGAAGGAAAATCTTTTTAATACTCTTGGAAGCGGTATTTTACCTGACCAGAAAATGATTTATTGTGAATGACTATGTGGTTGGCATAACTCTGGTGACCTATCCAGGGACATTATAGCCCTCTTATTGTTAATTTTGGAATATAGGTCATTTCCAGTCACTAGGCCAAATTGAAGGAAAATCTTATTAACACTCTAGAGACTACATTTTTTGCTCCAGCAGCTTTAAATTGTGGTCATGTGAGGTAAAAATAAAGGAAAATCTTGTTAACACTCTTCAGGTCGCAATTTTTCCTTAAGCATGTTGAATCTTTATCAGAATAATTGTCTTGGTGATATCTAGGCTAAGATCAAATATAGGTCATGTCCGGTCATAAACTAGGTCACTAGGCAATATTTAAGGAAAGTCTGGTTAACACTAGAGACTGCATTTTTTGCTTCAGCAGCTTGTAACGTTGCCAGAACGTTGCCAGAATGTTTGTCCTAATGATTATTATCTAGGTCGATTTCGAAAATGGTTAATATCGGGTCAAAAACTAAAGTCTCTTAGAGTAAATTGAAGGAAATTCTTGTTGATACTCTGGAAGCCGCCTGTTTGGTGGGAGCATGTTGAAACTATGTCAGAATGGGTGTTTTGATGATATCTCGGCCAAGTTCCAATATAGGTCATGTCCATTCAAAACCTAGGTCACTAGGCCAAATTTGTGGAAAAAAAGTAAACTATAGGGAACGCTTTTTTTTTTGCGTCAGCAGCTTGAAACTTTGTTAGAATGTTTGTCTTGATGATATCTTGGTAAAGTTTGAACATGGCTCTAGTTTGGTAAAAAATACTAGGTGACTAGTCCAAATTGAAGGGACAACTTGTTAACACCCTAGTAATAGCTAACCTGACCACAATTTAAGTTATTGGAATTGACTATATAACTCAGGTGAGCGATCCAGGACCATCATGACCCTCCAGTTAGATCACCTGAGCCAGAGACTGCTATAATCACTCTCTGTCTGTCGTCCGTCTTTAACTTCTAGCTTTAAACGACATCTGCTAAACCACTGGACAAATATCCACCAAACTTCACAGGAATGCTTCTTTGGTGGTCCTCTATGGAGAACTTTGGTTGCTGCAGCATCAGAAAGGGGGGAAATGCCCAATCTTAAACTTCTTCTCCTCTGAATAAGCTCGTTTGATTCCAATATCGTTTGGTAGAAATGTTCCTTGTATTGGGTGAACCTTTTCAAAATTAATCAAGCCATATTGATTTGTTGAAAAACGTGATAGCCAGGCGGTATCAGAAAAAGGGAGCAAAATTATGAAATATTGAAATACTTGTCTGATTTCAGTATAAGTGTGTAGAAATTTTCTTTGGTGACCCTCAAGCTATATTGATTGGTTGAAAGACATAGCAACCAGGTGGCATGATACAAGTGGTAAAATTAACTTGAAGCTTCAAATGACATCTTCTAATTCACTGGATCAATTTCAACCAAACTTCACAGGAAAGTTTCTTTGATGGTGTTCTTTCAAAATTGTTAAATACAATAACTTCTACATAGAACTGCTGTTGCGTCATCTGGATGACTGTTGAAAACACCAAAACTTTAAAATTCTTCTTCTCTGAATCCACTTATCCGATTCCAAGATAATTTGGTAGAAATGTTCCTCTACAAAAATCATTCAATCGATAGTGATTGATTTAAATACATGGCGGTCAGAAGGCATCAAAAAAGGGTTAAAATGGCAAAACTTTACAATTTTATTCTTATTAAAGTTTTCGTCTGATTTTCAGAAATGTGCAGAAATGTTCCTTTAGTGACAAATCAAATTATTTCTTCAAGCCATATTGATTTGTTGGAAAAGATGGCCGCCATGCGGCATCAGATAATGGCAGAGACCTAAATTAACTTGTAAGGTCTCTGATTACGGGTTAAAAGAACTTTGAGCTCCAAATGACATCAGCTTATCATTTAGTGGCGGATCCAGGGTCTACTTACTGGGTGAGCACAAGAAAGGTGGAGGGTTATCCGCCCGCCCATTTGGAAATTCTGTTTCACTGATTGAAGTGATATTATTCAGACGGTTGTTCATTTCAACCATTCATTCAACAGCAATTTCCAACATCTTATAATATATAACATCTCTTTATTTGACATTGAATATGACATACTTGTAGCCAATAAACATTAATAAATTTCATAATACAAGGTTGTGTACAAAAACAGTAAGTCATTTCCCGAGAAGTTGGAGATGGAATTTATGGAATGTAATTTTTTTTTTATTCAAAACGTAAAAAAACACGTATAATAAATTAATTAAGCCTTTTGGTAGTTTATAACGTGCGACAATTCAATTGGGCGGCGTCTGGTGTCGACTGGCCGATAAATGGATTGTCTGGGTTTTCCAAACTAGTGAAAAGTAACTCGATTCCCGCCCGATGCCCAAACATGACCCGGCAACCGCAAGGAGTCCCGTGGGGTCCCGGCCGAATATACCCTAGAAATCAGACGCAAACTGCTTGCAAACCCATCGCAAGCGAATTGTTACAGGGGTATAAGTGATACTAGGTAGGCTTCATTTTTGATACAAACATATGCTTTTGAAAACAATATAAATCTGCAGCAGAAGACTTCTGAAAACATCAATGTTGATATCCATATCTCTATGTGCAGACATAATGCAACATTCCTGTAAGCATTTTCTTCGCCATTGATTATCTTCATCGCTATCCGATGAATTGTTTGGACATTCGGATACGTCTTTGGACAACATTCCTTAATCAAGTCGCCAACAGTTGACTGGCCGGTAAGATAAGGGTGATACGCTGAAAAAAATCTAGCGACTTGTCGTTAAGTCCTATATCAACTGGCGGGTACAGTAAGAATGTCGTAGCAGCCCGCTGCTGAGGTGCGGGTAAATCGTTGGAGGAATTCTTGGAGCAATTCATCCAAGAATGGGATAGTTATAACACGCTTATAATATCATTCCGTATTATGTCAGATTTACTTCCATTTTACCATTAAAATTGGAATTACCACACACAATCAACATAATTATATAAAGGATATTGAACAAGTCTAGCGGCTCGAGGTTATTCTCGTTGTCGTTAAGTCCTATATCAACTGGCGGCAACAGTAATAATGTCGTAGCAACCCGCTGCTGAAGTAGGACATTCTTGGAGCAGATGATCCAATAATGGGATAGGTATAACACGGTTATAATATTCCTCCGGAGTATCAGCGGGGGTGTTGTTACCGCGTATTTGTCGGCTACACACACGGGGTATAAAAAAAAAGGTAGGCCTACTCTGTCGATGGTTTCACCAAAAGTCGCCGCTTCCTGAAACGCCTTCCGTTTCAGTACTGGTGACATGACCTGGACTTGAAACGGACTCGAGATTTATCCGCGTATTAGTTTTCTAAAGTTTATTAATTAAATATTTAAAAAAAAAATTGCACCGACATTTGATATGTTTTTCTTGTTTGATTTCCTTCGATAATATTCGAAAAAGCGAAGCAAAAAAAATAATAGTAGAAAATAGGGAGGCGAACCGGTATCGTCGGATTTATAACCTACATGTAAGACATCAACCATTTGGCCAGGGTTGCATAGATGTATTTATTTATTCTTTGGTATTTTTTTACCCTCGCCGTTCAGAATTAACTATTTGGCGAGCAGATGTATAAGGAAAAATATGAACTATGTATTGTATTGACTGTAGTCTGCAAATAGAGTGAGCATGGACGCCATGCAAATGATGTATAACAGTGGCGTCCACTTGTTTATTACTAAAGTATAAGTGAGCATGGACGCCATGCACATGATGTATAACAGTGGCGTCCACTTGTTTATTACTAAAGTATAAGTGAGCATGGACGCCATGCAAATGATGTATAAAAGGGGCGTCTACTTGTTTATTACTTAAGTATAAGTGAGCATGGACGCCATGCAAATGATGTATAAAAGGGGCGTCTACTTGTTTATTACTAAAGTATAAGTGATCATGAACGCCATGCAAATGAGATATAACAGGGGCGTCCACTTTTTTATTACTAAATTATTAGTGAGCATGGACGCCATGCAAATGATGTATAGCAGTGGCGTCTACTTGTTTATTACTTAATTATTAGTGATCATGAACGCCATGCAAATGATCTATAACAGGGGCGTCCACTCGTTTATTACTAAATTATAAGTGATCATGGACGCCATGCAAATGATGTATAACAGTGGCGTCCACTCGTTTATTACTAAATTATTAGTGATCATGGACTCCATGCAAATGATGTATAACAGTGGCGTCCACTTGTTTATTACTAAATTATTAGTGATCATGGACGCCATGCAAATGATCTATAACAGTGGCGTCCACTTGTTTATTACTAAATTATTAGTGATCATGGACGCCATGCAAATGATGTATAACAGTGGCGTCCACTTGTTTATTACTAAATTATTAGTGATCATGGACGCCATGCAAATGATGTATAACAGTGGCGTCCACTTGTTTATTACTAAATTATAAGTGATCATGGACGCCATGCAAATGATCTATAACAGTGGCGTCCACTTGTTTGTTACTAAATTATTAGTGATCATGGACTCCATGCAAATGATGTATAACAGTGGCGTCCACTTGTTTATTACTAAATTATTAGTGATCATGGACGCCATGCAAACGATGTATAACAGTGGCGTCCACTTGTTTATTACTAAATTATTAGTGATCATGGACGCCATGCAAATGATGTATAACAGTGGCGTCCACTTGTTTATAACTAAATTATTAGTGATCATGGCATGCAAATGATGTATAACAGGGGCGTCAACTTGTTTATTAGTGATCAGGGACGCCATGCAAATGATGTATAACAGGGGCGTCAACTTGTTTATTAGTGATCAGGGACGCCATGCAAATGATGTATAACAGGGGCGTCAACTTAGTTATTTTGTGATCATGGACGCCATGCAAATGATATATAACAGGGGCGTCAACCTGCTTACTTTGTGATCATGGACGCTGTGCCAAGGAGGTACATGTATATCAGGGGCGTCAACTTGTTTCTTTTGTGATCATGAACGCCATGAAGTTGAGATATAACATTCGTTGTACACACTTGACCCTGTTTTACACATCAAAATTGAGTATAATAAACAAATTGCATTTGTAACTGTTTCAATCACTATTTATTCTATAATAACACACCTTTTCAATATTAACATACACTGATATTATAACTAGCTATCTGAAGTTACAACTTTTGCCATTGATAAGAAGTACCGAGTATTTTTGTTTTTGTGTGTGTTATTCTATCATCAATTACAAAATAATCACAAGAAAAGTTCCAATCGTTACCATCATTTGAATTAGTTGCAATGGAACATTAAGCATATGTGACATTGGAAGAACATTATCTTTCAATGATGTAGTAACAGCACAGCTACAAATTGTCTTAATTTTGGGACAAGTTTTTTGGATATCTTGTAACTATAATACATAAAAATGAAGGAAATGAAAGGCACTAGAATAGAAATCAATTTGCACACTGCGTTAGCGCATTCAGAATCGGTTGGAATCCCAACATGTGCGAGACGAAACATGAATGTTATGAGCTTTGATTTCTTACTATTAAGACACCACAGGAGTATTTTTTACCTGTATGCTTTACATTTGAACCGATTCCAAAATCCACAGTCAGTTTCATACTGCTCTACCTTGGTGCAGGGGTCATTACACGTCACATCTCTGTAACAATAATTCGCTGATGCCCTGGAAAATAGAGTAAAACAGTTCATTGGACCCGTTTCTTGATTATTAAGAAAATTGACGAATCTACAACAGATGTCTTTTGTGGATATTTAGGAGAAATGAAACAGTTCTCAATTTCCTCCAATGCCACAACTCTGTATTAAAACAATACTGTCAATTGTCTAGATGTTTCATTTAAAACAAGTTCAAAGCAAACGACCGTAACCGTTTCAGAGAGGCTAATTCACTGTTTCTGTGTTAGATCATAATGAAGGGCACTGAGTGAACACCAAAACGAGAAAAGCTTTGTGGCTCATGAAAACATTATCTATCTGTGTTAACAAATGGTAATACATCTCTATCTTACTTCATAATCCGTCCCCACATCTACAGCCGACTACTTTGAAAACGTCTAGTAAAATATTATAGAAAATCACTAAAAGCGAAAGTTTAAATTTTGAAAACGGTAGTGACAAAGGATAAATTGCTCGTTATGAGCACTTTCTCTTTTTGCCATAAAGGCGTCAGAAGGCATCTGTATGTGGACAAGGGTTAACAAAAGGCTCATCTAATAAGTACTTTGGCTTGCTGATTATACGTCGACACGAGTAATGACCATTGAAAAAGAAAGTTGTTATCACTTGATCATTTCAATGTTTAGAAATGTGAGGTTATTTTTAGAATGTTATTCACTGAAAAGCGCGTAATAAAGAATTCTTTCAAATTGCGAAATCCGTCTTGGCTCAATGATTATAGCACGGGATCTCTGACGTCCGTCGTTCTCCAGTGATAAGAGCGCGGGATCTCGGGTGTCCGTCGTGACCCAGTGATAAGAGCACGGGATCTCTGACGTCCGTCGTTCTCCAGTGATAAGAGCGCGGGATCTCGGGTGTCCGTCGTGACCCAGTGATAAGAGCACGGGATCTCTGACGTCCGTCGTTCTCCAGTGATAAGAGCGCGGGATCTCGGCTGTCCGTCGTGACCCAGTGATAAGAGCGCGGGATCTCTGACGTCCGTCGTTCTCCAGTGATAAGAGCACGGGATCTCGGGTGTCCGTCGTGACCCAGTAATAAGAGCGCGGGATCTCGGGTGTCCGTCGTTCTCCAGTGATAAGATCACGGGATCTCTGACGTCCGTCGTTCTCCAGTGATAAGAGCGCGGGATCTCGGGTGTCCGTCGTGACCTAGTGATAAGAGCGCGGGATCTCGGGTGTACGTCGTGACCCAGTGATAAGAGCGCGGGCTCTCGGGTGTCCGTCGTGACCCAGTGATAAGAGCGCGGGATCTCGGGTGTACGTCGTGACCCAGTGATAAGAGCGCGGGCTCTCGGGTGTCCGTCGTTCTCCAGTGATAAGAGCGCGGGATCTCGGGGTGTACGTCGTGACCCAGTGATAAGAGCACGGGACCTCGGGCGTCCGTAGTGGTTCAGTGATAAGAGCACGGAGTCTCAGGCGTCCGTCGTGACCCAGTGATTAGAGCACGGATTTTGGGCGTCCGTAGTGACCCAGTAATTAAAGCACGGGATTTTGGGCATCCGTTGTGACCTAGTGATAGGTCATTGGATCTCGGACGTCCGTCGTGGCTCAGTTAATAAAGTACGGGATCTCGGGCGTTCATCATGACCCAGTGATTAGAGCACGGGATCGTGGGCGTCCGTCTTTACCAAGTTATTAAAGCTCGGGTTTTTGGGCGTCCGTCGTGACCAAGTGATAAGAGCACGGTATTTTGGACGTCCGTCATGACTCAGTAATAAGAGAACGGGATCTCGTGCGTCCGTCGTGGCCCAGTAATTAAAGCACAGGATTTTGGGCATCCGTCGTTACCCAGTGATAAGAGCACGGGATCTCGGGCGGCCGTCGTGACTCAGTGATAAAGAATTCTTTCAAATTGCGAAATCCGTCTTGGCTCAGTGATTATAGCACGGGATTCAAGGCGACTGTCGTGGCACAGTGATAAGAGCGCGGGATCTCGGGCGTCCGTCGTTACCCAGTGATAAGAGCACGGGATTTCGGGCGTCCGTCACGGCCCAGTGATAAGAGCACGGAATTCCGGGCGTCGTGGCCCAGTTGTTAGCGCATGGTCCTTAAGGCGTCCGTCGTGGCCTAGTGATTGAAGCACGGATTTCGGGCGACCGTCGTGTCACAGGGATATCTGATTTACAGATCTGTAGCAGAACCTTTCGGCCATGGGAATAATTACTCAGAGTGAGTAATTACTCCTATATTTATAATTTGTAAACTCCTTTTAAAATTAAAATAACCATACGGTTAACTTTGGAGAGTTTCCACATCTCGGCCTATATACTATTAAACTTGTCACCTGCAAATGCATTTTGAAAAAAGTTAGCATTGCAGACCGCTGGTTTGGCTCCTGTCCCAGACTAGTCCAAATAACTTAAACTATCGCTTGCTCGTTTTATCAGCTGTCATTGTCGGCAACCGATGTCTAAACGATCTGTTCAAAATGTCTTTAGCATTTATCAGATCGGCTCGATCAACGTTACCATGACGTTAACATAATTGACAGCTATCGCAACGATTAAATAAATCATAATAAACATTGAATTGAGCGTAAAAAATAGGCAGCTTACATTTTTACCACTTTAATCCATGCAAACTCAATTCACAAGGACGAACAATTTAAAAAAAAAAAATCGTCAACACTCGGTTAAAAAAAAGTTGGTAAAAACCAATAAACAAAACATCGCCCCCAACTCCCTATACGTTTTTGTGTGAATAAGATCTGTAATTATTTCGTTACATATCCATTTCGTTAAGTATCCATTTAGTTAAATAACCATTTCGGTTAAAAAAAAATCGACGCACTGTGATTAATGTAAGTCAAGCCTCTAAGAGATGGATTAATTAGGGTTTAAAACACACAAAAACGTGAGTAAGATCCTGTATGTTAACTCTTCACGATAGATAAACGGTTAAATTGTGTCCTATACGTGTATGTTGGTGTGACATACATTGCGTACGCGAGATTCGACCCTTGAAACGTCGCCAAAAGTTCCGACCAAATTGATGGTCGGGAATTTGATCAAGAAAATATGAACACAAGAGTAAGATCACGCGTATGCAGAATACTAACAAAATGAATCCAAGTGCCGAAGGCACTGTAATGGCGATTGTGTTGCACATATTTAATTCATTTTAACTTTGAAGTTCAATTTTCATGCAAAAATGCAGATGCGAAAAGAATTAAATCACAGAAATATCTGTGTCAAGATCAAGTTCGCTGTCTAGTCAGTTCGTACTCTTTCACTTTTGCATAGTCACTTTCATGAACATTGGATAAACACGATTTCGGTTTACTTTCTTACATCACGAATGCGACGTAAACTTCCAGTAAATGTAAATGAAATGAAACGGTTGTTGGTTCTTACAAGCAAAGTGTGATAGTTGTTTAAACTCTACAGTATGTTACTACAGCATTTCAACTCTTACATCAACTGGTTGATTCCTTAATTTTAACTGGAATGTCTCATGCTAAATATGTCTTAAAACATCTAAAATTAGTTTCAATAGCCAGTAGCAAGTCAACAACCCATGTACAGTCTCCCCGTGCCTCCTCAACAGACGACAATTATTTTCACAAGAGAAGTCTTATAATAGAAACATTCTCAATATTTTGATATTTTCGGAATGTTGACTGAATTCTAAGCCATTGCCACAAGACTGAACTTTAGTTTGATTCATATATGTAAATACTATATATGAAAAGCAGCTGGACAATGATCGGGGTAGAGGGGTCTTGTTGAATCTGTAAACAGGGAAACACAAACACACTGACTGGTTTTTTTTTATGTAGAATACACATATATAATTTCTCAGAAAACATTTGATTTGTAGAATCATTGATCACATATGTGTAACTACCATTTCACTTATAATGATTCCATTACGGAAAAGAAACACAACCCCAAATTGTTGACACTGCTCAAATGGGTTTATATTTACATAAAGATATGTCTTTTAACCAATCACTATTGCTTGGGAAAATGATGTAGAGTGTCACTGAAGAAACATTTCTATACATTGAAATCAGACATGCACTTTCTTAAGAATGATTACGTGTTGAAATACCGACAATCAGAAACTTTATTTCGTTCATTATAAGGTATATGAACTCAAAACACATGCAAAATTAACACAATCATTTAACTTGATAGTACAATTAAAACATACCTGAAATTTCCAAAGGACAACACAATCAAGACGACCAGCCAGTATTTCATGGTTATCACAATATTTAATACCAATCGGAGACCATTACTGGTAACATTACGGCAAGGACTGATGCGTAAATCGGGTAACCACGTGTATACGTGCATTCATTGGGTGCCAATCTTAATGGGGCTTTGTGCTTGAAAATCGTCAACCAATCTGTCGATTTACGGAAAACCGCTTCAATAATTCGTTTTCGAAAATGGAGAACCTCGTCTAGCTAAGTAAGGGGCAGTAGAAAAACACTTACCTATACTATATACTATAGCGTCATAGTCTAGTATGTCTATAAATTACCCTTAACCTAACACGTTTCGAAAACTAATGAGGCACATCAAAAAGTCTACATACAAATAGATGGTCGAGGTTTTCGGTAAAGAAAAGGACTTCTAAATGTATTGAAATATTGTGTATGTTTGTACAGATTTCAGATTTTTCCATGTTTTCATAGTTTCATAATTGATTGGAATTTAACGAGTTATAATAACATTCCCAGGGTGCTATTGATCAACAGAAATTGTAATATATCTTAGAAAAAAAACCATAGCGTATAAGCAATACATAACTGTCTTTGTCTTTCTTACATACTTCCGTAAACAATTGGAAAACAGTGCAGATCCAGATTTGTATGCGCAGATTTACAGGCTGACTTGAATCGACACTTGTCGTAAGTATTTTACCCTTGAGTACCATTCCTATGTTTTTGGCCCAAAACACGACCCAAAACAATTGTAGGTGTGGTATTGAAATGATAAACGCCTTACTCTTATAACGGTTATACCGATGTCAACAAAATATTTGTTAAATATCATTGATGGTATAAATATTTTAAGTTATACAACTAGATACATCTCATAATATGGACTCTTCTCTCTCTCTCCCCTCTCTCTCCTCTCTCTCTCTCTCTCTCTCTCTCTCTCTCTCTCTCTCTCTCTCTCTCTCTCTCTCTCTCTCTCTCTCTCTCTCTCTCTCTCTCTCTCTCTCCTCTCCCTATCTATCTCTCTCTCTTTTCTCTCTTTCTCTCCCTATCTCTCTCTCTCCTCTCTCTCTCTCTCTCTCTCTCTCTCTCTCTCTCTCTCTCTCTCTCTCTCTCTCTGTCTCTCTTCTTTCTCTCTATCTCTCTCTCTCACTATGTGTTGGTGTCTCTCTCTCTCTCCCTCTCTTTCTATGTATGTCTCTCTAGATCTCTCTCTCTCTCTCTCTCTCTCTCTCTCTCTCTCATCTCTCTCTCTCTCTCTCTCTCTCTCTCTCTCTCTCTCTCTCTCTCTTTCTATCGCGCTCTCTCTCTCTCTCTTTTTCTCTATATATATATCTATCTATACCTCTCTCTCTCTCTCTCCCCCCTATCTCGGTCTCTCTCCCTCTCTCTCTCTCTGACTGAAAACTGTTGAAACGGTGTTAAATCCCATTTGTTCAGTCTTGTCAGGATCGCTCATGTAGTTGTTGTTTGTATATTCAACCTGAGAGCATTCGAAACACTGGTTTAAGAGCCTACGTAAGTATGCAATATAACTCAAATCGGTATTGACTTTCAACTTCAGAAAGTTGGGTTTTAGAATCGCATAAATCATTGACCAAATGCATGATACTTCATTTGACAAAAAGTAAACTTGAACATTGTATTGTAAATGTGTCATATCTGCCAACTAACAAACTCAAGGATCATTAGATGACAGACAGATATCGGTAGGAGAAAATGATAACTAATATGAAATGCCCTCACGGAATGCATCATGCGTGCTTCAAATTTCTCCTCTGTAACCACTGGGCCAATTGAGATTACACTTAACAGGTTGCATCTTCTCAATATTCTCCCTTTGTTCCTTTATGGATTTTTTATTGATGCAAAATTATGGTTTCCATGGCAACCGAAAAGAATCGTCTCATCCGAAAGCGTCTAGCTTATATTTAGATAATGTTGTAGAAATATTCGATCGGTGACCGTCAATCCTTGTTTAGTGTTGTAAAATCATGGCCACCAGCGGGTGCTATTTTGAAAGTTCTTTGAAGTCTTCTCCGGACGAAAGTTTCTGGCTTATTTTTAAATAATTGTGCAGGCATCGGTGACCGACTTGCAGATCCCTGACAAGAAGAAATGTTCTTTGGCAACCCTCTTCGAGATTCCTCGTCGCCAGGCGGCAGCGCTTTCTTGCCTTATAAGGGCTTTAGTGATTTAATTTTTGCCTAATGGCAGTGGAGCGATACTGGCCCTCTTGTTTGTTAAATGTCAGATAGTAAACAGAACTATAATTTATTCTGTCAAGAGACTATGGGGGGGACTTTGCCGGTAGTACTATCCAAATCAAACATATTTACCATGAAGGGATTATGAACTGTCAATTGTGAATTCGTTGTGCATCGAAAGGAATTCGGACACTGATCTTCGCTTTATGGAGACGTTATTATTACCAAACGAGTGTTGAGTACATCGGATGAACTTGTAATAAGACTGCGTTAAAAGATATCAGAAAAGCTACATTCTCAAGTATTTACCAAACAATGTTATTCATTTCTTTCGTTAAAGTAAATCTAGATAAGAATTTATTTTCAAGCTACATTCTTAAGTTTGGAAGAAATCAATGCAACGGGTGACATTTACAGTAGTATGTTTATATTTTAAAATACAATTCCGTTAGAACTAGAAAAAAAAGTCTGAAACAAAATGTCCTGTAAATGTACATGTGTGTGTCTAAGCATGATTCAGGCATGTTGTTCAGCACAATGAATGAACCAACGTCCAATGCAGTACTGTACACGATGAAATTGGTCGAGCGTGAATATTATAAAAATAACGTCGACTTTGAGTAACACAAGTCTTGCTTTGACGTCTATAATGGCGTTTCTATTCGGCATACGAAGCCCTCATGTTTATTAAAACCAGACATATTGCTATAAATATATATGAAAATGCAAAGATAAAAATCGAAAATTTGGTGACTATCATCCATTTTCTCATGTATTGGCCCATATATATTTACATGTTTATACATTGTAAAACAGTACGATTGTAAAACAGTACGATTCATTTACGATGAAAGAAAGACATTTATAGTGCGTAATCTTTTAGAGTGTACCGGAATATTCAAGAGATTTTATATCTCGCATAGCCCCATTACCCCCAAACTATTTCAGGTGATAGGCTTTCTTTCCGTTGTTTCTCCTTTCACTAACCAGGCTATGCCAACGTAAAATACGTGTGATGATAGGTGTGTACCTATTATGACAAGTTCATGATACAACTAAAGTTAAAGCTTTAACGCGGAAGTAATGCGTAATTAGGCCAAAAAAAAAAGAAGGCATACTAACGCGAAAAGGCCGTAATAACGCGAAATAAAGTCATTCGCGCTTATAGGCATATTTCTTCATATTTATGCCTCATGGAGTCGAGCTCCGGTAGCTCAGTCGGTAGTGACGCGGGCTGTCAATACGGGGGGTTATGAGTTTGAACCCCACTTTGACCTATGTTCTTTCCGACGTTCAGTGTGACAAGCGTCAATCGTCTTCCTCGAATGAGCTAACAGTCTTTGTGAGAAAGCAGTTGCATGGAGAGATTGTTGTGTGGAGTACTGTTGTGGGTTAGCCATGAAACACATGAGTAGGTGAACTGGCCGCCGTGAATTGACTGAATTTTGTTGTTGAAAAACGGCGTTAAATCCCAATCAATCAATCATATTCATGGTTTTGACATTGCACGATGTTTCAAGTCGGCCATCTGATCTACTTGTATTTCCGACTGTATTAAGTCATTTAGACGGGGTTTTCATTAGAACGTCTACCTCGAAAAGGAAGTTGAAGGCACTTTGATTGTTCCGGAGCATTGATCGATTGATTGATTGATTGGGGTTTAACGCCGTTTTTAACAATTTCTCAGTTATATCACGGAGGCCAGTTCACCTACTCATGCATTTCCTGGTTTTCTCACACCAGTACTCCACCCAACAATATTCCCAAGCAACTGGCTGCTTTTCCACATAGACTTAGCCCATTGGTGGAAGACGAATGACGCATTGACTTTTGTTAATCGTCGGAAAGAAAGTTGGCCGAGCCGGGATTCGAACTCACAACCCTTGGATTGACAGCCCGCGTCGCTACCGACTGAGCTACCGGGGCTCGGCGAAGGCACTTGGACTGTTCCGGAGAAAGAATCATTCGGATTTACTTGACGCTGCTTATTTCATTCTTTTCGGCTTGAAACATCGGGTGCTTTGCACGGTTATCGTTGGATGCATTTATAATGTAGACAATCTGGACACAAGGTTCCCAGGGATACTATTTACCGATAGATGAAACTGCAAAAGAATGAGACTAAGGAGACGGCTATATCTAAGTCCAAGACCCAATTATGTTTGGCACAAAGGCTTGCATGGTTGAAAAAGAGTCTTCAGAGCAGTAATCGATTTATATTCCTAAAAAGGCGTTGTATCGCCTTTGTTTCGAGTTACTACGCCTTTGTTTCGCTAAAAAACGCCTTTTATTATCGTTAATACGTATTTGGTAAACGTTACTACGCCTTTCTTTCGCGCAAAAGCACCTTTCATTTAAAGTTAACACGCCTTTGTTTAGCGTGAATATGTGTTTTTCGTGTTATAACGCCTTTATTCCGCGTGACTACGACTTTCTTCGCATTTGTACGCCTTAAATCTGCATAACTATGCCTTGTTTCGCGTTACTATGCCTTTATTCGCACTATTACGACGCGGGCTGTCAATCCAGGGGTTGTGAGTTCGAACCCCTGCTCGGCGAACATTCTTTCCGACGTTTGACAAAAGTCACTGTAACAAGCGTCATCCGTCTTTCACCAATGGGCTAACAGTCCATGTGGAAACGCAGCCAGTTGATTGAAAAGTATGTTGTGTGAAGTGCTGGTGTGAGAAAAACCAGGAAACATTTGAGTAGGTGAACTGGCCGTCGTTAAACCCGAATCAATCAATGTTAAAAACAGTGTGGCAAAAGGAGAAATTGCTCATCGTGAGTTTGGATTAATTAGTTTTAAATTTATTTTAGTTTTAAATGGTTCTACAAACATAATATGAGCCGTCTCGTGAGAAAACCAACATTGTGGACTCTGCGTAAAGTATCGACCCGGATCAGCCTAAGCATGCCGCACAGGCCGCACAGGCCGCACAGGCTAACCCGGATAGACACTTTTCGCCTCCTGTGGATTTTCTGTTTCAAGAATCATTACTCTATACCTCTATCCCTCTGAGATGGAATGTGTAGGCCCGGATCAGTCTGCGAGGACTTCGCAAGCTGATCTGGCTCGATACATTACGCAGAGGCCATACTGTTGGTTTTCTCGCGAAACGGCTCATATTATGTTTGTAGAACCATTTAAAACAAAAGTAAAGTTAAAATTAATTAATTCAAACTTAAAATATTCTTTACTTAATTTGATTGGAACACTAGTTTGAAAAGAATTGATCCATTATGTATGCTGGCTTGTGTCATCTTTACCACACGGCTTTCAAAAGAAACCTGAACTGAACCTGTACATGTATCTCATGACATTGGACCGAAAACATCCGAAACTATCAGGAAGTATGCATTTCTTGTCTTCTTTCAAATTGCATTATTACAAATAACCTTAACTGTTTTCTTTACAATATCCACTTCATGCAGTTTCATACCCTTCACAAAATATCAATTTCATATTAGCTACTATACTATCACTCAGGTGATCGATTTAGGGCCATCTTGGCCCTCTTGTTTCATATTTTACACACTTCCTTCGGATTATTCAAAAGCACTACTTTCAATCGTCAATGTTATCAGGCAAACAGCTGAAAGTGAATTGTAAAGGGTCAAGTAGACTAGGTCGATGGTTATTTCCTTGTTATAAGGTCAGGATGATTGACATGTTGACTAGCATTTCGTAATAAACACTTTCCTCGAGGAAAATACGGCAATTTTCTATACGCTCTTAAACTGTTTCTGCGGAAGACAACTATGGAAGTTATGTTTAGAAATGAGTAAATGCCCATGATAGCATTTTATAATTCTACCAGAGTAGATTCTACCTACTCGGTAGGATCAGGGACGTAGTAGATAAGACGAATGCCGTATAGTTTAGTCTTTAAAAGTGGTAATACTGGTTTCCTTACTTGACGTTTAGGGTCACAGCTATCGCATTGTGTCTTTGGTCCACTGGTTACTTACGTAGTGACGCTTTCGACGCCTCTTCAGCAAACGACTTATGCCCAAACGTTTTCAGCACCATGGAAAATGGTTATTTAGGTCAATTTCTACTTTTAACGCATTCTTTAAAAATTCGTCAGCTGTGAATACGTCAAAATATGTCTGCACGTAGAAAGTGTTACTTTTGAAATACTCTCGGAACATTTTATATAAAACATTTACACGTAAAACACATCTACATGTAGTTATACTTATTATGTATGTGAGACCGACACAAATTTACAAAATTCTATTTTGTAAAATAAATTTTCTTTGACGATAAATTGACAGACGAAAAAATTAATGAAGAAGCTGGGAGTAAGTGACCTTTTATTCATGTCCTTTATATATAAATAACAGTGGATGACGTCGGTGAGAATAAGTTATATAATCGCGACAGTTATTGGAGACAGAAGCCTCGTGACACTTTACAAGATCTGATATGTTTAGTCTGTCTAACCCTTTTTTACATAGACCAAATCAGTAGCCGACGATTTTAAATGGACAATATCTAGACATAAGTATGGAAAATCTTTGTCAATGACAAGGTAGGTAACTGAATAAAGTGGGAAGCATTGTCACAATGGTTTAAAAAGGTATTCTGCTTCAGATCTGTCAAGACAGGAACGCAGAAACGATCGTATCAACATCCCTGGTCTAAAGAGATCTGCTAGGGGAAAATGATACAAGAATAGCTGTAGAAAAGTGTGATATCTAAAATATTTAACCCTTTCCCTCATGTAGACACTTTCTGACGCTTCTGCAGCAGACGGCTTTTTAAAAACATAGTGACAAAGAAGAAATTGGTCAAAACGAGCAATTTCTCCTTTTGACACAATGTTTTTCAACTTTAGTCATAGGTTATCCATTCAATTATAGGGATTTTCCATTTTTTGACAAAATATGTTCAAAGTCGTCTGCTGCAGAATTGTCGTATGAGGGAAAGGGTTAAAGACTCTTCTTAGTAAAGGGTTGAGCACATCAAATGTAGTTTTCGCAAATTCCCGTGCGATGTAAAGCTTGGTTGTAATTGAAAGCAGGTATGTTTTATATAAGCTACGGATCACTTCTTGACCCCATCGATCAAAAACACTGTTACTCTTTATAACAGGAAACATATGAAAAAGAGAAAGATAGAGCGGTTAGTTTTAACCTGTCTATATAGCCACTACTCTCTGAGTGTCTGAACTATTCCTATTAGGTATACATGACCTTGAAAATAGAGACAACCTGCGAAGAAAGACCAGATTGTTATCATCCTATGAATGGTCTTTATTTACAGGTTCTACTGGATGTGTAATTAAACTTGGTTGAAAATACAAACACTTTGACATAAGCCGTGCTCTCCGAAGAAATAACTGTCAAGTGTATATGTTCGTTGTAGAACCAGACCAGCATGCGCATTCGCGCAGTTTGATCTGCCTCTGCACAGTTCGCCAACTAGTTACGGACGATATTCCAAAAGATACTACTGACAACGACTGCATTTAAATGGAATACATGTATGATTGCGTCGACAGATCAGTATGTACAGTTGTCATGCCCCGGTCATACCACGGACTTTAAAAATGGAAATAATGACCGCAGTACGACTGACTCACTGGTGTCAGGATACATGGAACAGTAGTACTGGTAACTTTCCCAGGAAATGCCATCATACAACTGAAACAAAATGTTGGAAAAAAACAACACCTTACAAACAATTATAATAAATACGCTAAGGTTTGTTTTCCCCACCGCCCAAATAGTTTGAAGCCGTCACGATATTTTGTAAACAACAATACACATTATAAAATAACGAAGATGTATTGATTTGTACCTGTCACTGAGCCACGCAGTATTAATAACGTCATTCGGAGGTGTTTCATTAACCCTTTTCCTGTGGCAGACGTATTTTGACACATCTGCAGCATACGTCTTTTGAAAACATTATGGCAAAAGGGAAACATGATTAGGAATTAATCATTTTATGACAACGTTTTTAACTTAAATATATATTCATATTTTTCTTTATGTATGTTTTTCCATTTGTTTGCCTGAATGTTTTCATAATCGTCTCCAGCATATTTGTTGAATGAGGGAAAGGATTTAAAGTATTTGTCAAACTGCATAGGTTTAAAGTCGGATCTGGTCTATGTTGTTTATACAACTAGATGGAGAATACAATTCAGTTTTCAAGTCACGTGACCCACATTGTTTTTACGTACGACCTGTCATTCAAGTAGTAAATGACGCCACACACGCACCTGGCCTTAGAATATGTTGGGTTCAAATACTATTGGGATTCGCTTATTGTCAGGCTTTTGCGGCTGTCTGTCTGGCTGTTTGTTTGTAAAGCGACGCTCCACAGCCCAAACCGACGGGCCGATTCCGATGAAACTTGGTGAACAGGTGACATACGGGCTCAGGGTGCGCGCGTTTGAGTTTCGTTGCTAAGGAACAACAACCAAGGCGAATCCCACGTCGCCTACCGGCTTGTTTATTCATTGTTGTGTAATGTCGTTTTCGACAATATGTATGTTATATCACGGCGAAAGTCCAATTGCATCTGGGTAGTTACCCAGTCCAGGGACGTATATTATAAGTTATTGGGTTTGTAACTGACCCACTACGGAAATATACAGTAGTGAGTCAGTAACAAACCCAATAATGTATTTATTTCGTCGACCACTTTAAACTGAACTATACTGTAACTTGTTGATATGTGTTGGTAGCATAATATGCCGTTGAGTAAAAGATTTATCAATATTGATTAAAGAATTGTAATAGATATATTATTAAAAAAATACACCGGTTCAACATAAACACATTTATTTCAATTCATTTAATTTCTTTCTGGGTAACTGGTAACATTTGAGAACCACTTTACGAAAACCAACCTTTGAACTGACTATTTTACTTTACTCACCCCCTATGGGATTTACTCACCCACTATAGAAATATAGCGTGAAACGCTTTAACCAACGAAATTGCTTGAATTTCGTGGGAGGCGAAATAAAAGATCTTATCAAAGTTCCTGGCCAGTCTAAGACTACGAAATGTGCATAGTCCAAGAGCACTCCACCATGACCGCTTCGAGGCCAATTTATCTCCATTTTTATTCTAGCAAAGCCTGTCTGTAATTATCTGTCTCGATTGGTGAGACTCTAACACCCTTGTGTAAGTAATATTAGCTGTTCCACGAGAACACCAACATTGTGGACTCTGCGTAAAGAAGTATCGACCCGGATCAGCCTAAACATGCCGCGCAGGCTTTCCCGTTCAGACACTTTTCGCCTATCCTACCGAGACGGAATGTGTCGGCCCAGATACGCGGACTGCGCAGGCTGATCTGGGACGATACATTACGCAGAGTCCATAATGTTGTTTTTCTCGTGGAACGGCTCAAATATGTGAACAGTGTTTAACCTGATAAGACTATGCGGACGCAAAACCTAATCTTGATCTATACAGTTCACAAAAGTCAACTTATACCTTTTCCAATCCACTGGCTCATATATTGATGTACCTTTACGTAACGGTCAGGATAAGCAATCAGAACTGATACACTGTCCTCTTTCAGATGTACGTGATCTACCTTATCTCACACACTGGTTAATATATTCATGTACCTTTACGTAACGGTCAGGATAAGCAATCAGAACTGATACACTGTCCTCTTTCAGATGTACGTGATCTACCTTATCTCACACACTGGTTAATATATTCATGTACCTTTACGTAACGGTCAGGATGAGCAATCAGAACTGATACACTGTCCTCTTTCAGATGTACGTGATCTACCTTATCTCATGCACTGGTTCATATATTCATGTACCTTTACGTAACGGTCAGGATGAGCAATCAGAACTGATACACTGTCCTCTTTCAGATGTACGTGATCTACCTTATCTCATGCACCGGTTCATATATTCATGTACCTTTACGTAACGTTCAGGATGAGCAAATCAGAACTGATACACTGTCCTCTTCCAGATGTACGTGATCTACCTTATCTCATGCACCGGTTCATATATGCATGTACCTTTACGTAACGGTCAGGAGGAGCAATCATAACTGATACACTGTCCTCTTTCAGATGTACATGATCTACCTTATCTCATGCACTGGTTCATATATTCTTGTTCCTTTACGTAACGGTCAGGATGAGCAAATCAGAACTGATACACTGTCCTCTTTCAGATGTACGTGATCTACCTTATCTCATGCACCGGTTGATATATTCATGTACCTGTACGTAACGGTCAGGATGAGCAAACAGTGATGCTGATACACTGTCCTCTTTCAGGCAAAAGGTCGTTTCAAACGATATACATGTATTACAGTTAATGCGAGTCCACGCACTTGCCATACTTCGCCATATTGAAACCGAGTATACCCCCACACCCACATCTTCCGCCACAGAAACCCTCTAATTTTTATGAGCAATTATCAATAGTTGGGAAAACAACAACAATATAATAGTAAAACAAAAAAGAATAACTACTTTAAGAATTTTTATTTTTCGGATAAAGTCACATATTGGTTAACACTATTTACAGCCATTTCACAGTTCATATCTCTGACGAATGAGTTAACACTATTTACAGCCATTTCACAGTTCATATCTCTGACGAATGAGTTAACACTATTTACAGCCATTTCACAGTTCATATCTCTGACGAATGAGTTAACACTATTTACAGCCATTTCACAGTTCATATCTCTGACGAATGGGCGATTAGTGATCGCACTGACTCTTCCATTTGGCATCATTTAACCCTTTCACACGTACAACAAATCTGCAGCAGACGCCTTTGAAAGCATACCCGATATAAAATGGAAACTCCCTTTAAATGAAACTACGGTAACTGAATAGAGTTGAAAACATGGTGACAAAAGGAGAAATTGCTCGTTTTGAGCAATTTCTTCTTTGTCGACATGTTTTCAAAAAGTCGTCTGCTGCAGAGGCGTCAGAAAGCGTCTATACATGTATGAGGGAAAGGTTTAAGGTATATATTGGTATAACAAATATTATACGGCTTCATTTATTGTTCGTAATACATATAGACGGACAGTTAACACACAGGTGAGACTGTGCCTATATACAGACACACCTGATATTTGACTATCTATTCGGAAGTGCAACAATATCCCTTATCGCCAGGCGTGGCTAATGAATATATATATTGATTAATTTATTGATTGGGATTTAACGTCTTTTTCAGCAAATTTCTGTCTTATCACGGCGACCAGTTCACCTGTCATGTTTTTCCTGGTTTTCTCACACCAGAGTTCCACATTAACATTCTTTCCGAGGAACTACCTTGCTTTTCCACATTGACTGTAAGCAAATTGATTGAAGATGAGTGATGCATGTCGCATTGACTTTTGTCAAACGTCGGAAAGAATGTTACCAGAGGGACTGGGGTTCGAACTTACAACCCCTGGATTATCAATCCGCATCGCTACCGATTGAGCTATCGGGGTTCAGCCAATGAACATACAGTTCAGATCCTTTTTTGATACCGTGTAAGATCGATGCATACTTTCACTGAGTGAACACCGAAAATGATATATTTCTATATTTCCTCGGGTGGCTATGACACCAGTAAAAAAAGAACTGTTTTGATGTTCACTCGGAGAAACTATAAATCGATTTTAAATCATTTAAACAATCAATTTTACTGTCGATTTCCGGCTTTAACTTCCTAATGAAATAAATACAAGTTTAAACCAGAAAGAATCCTTCAATTGAAAGATGAAAATGATTGTAAAGTTGTTTAAACAAGCCAGTGATAAAATCCTGTCAATGTAACAGCACATCAGCAGTTAAGTTATAAAAGGTATACGTTCTCAGAACTGCTCTAACATAGTTTACAAAAGACAGCTCCATTTATGAATATAAATCGATTTAAACGATAATCGAGTTATCGAATGTTCAAGGTATCGTGATTCCACTGTACTTTGTACATCATGTATAGATGTTGCCCTATATCGTTACGTGTATTATGCATTATACATGTACATACTCAAATAGTGTACGGAATTTAGAATAAAATTAAAAAGCATGTCTTTATTTATACCTTCCGACAAAAGAAATGTCCTTTAACGCCGAAGAATGAAAATTAAAATTTGAAACCTGTCAGAGAACAGCAATGTGTAACGCATCAACTGGCATGCAATTATAAACGAATGAGTTATAAACAGAAATGTTGACAAAATGTAAACAATTTACAAACAAGATAGAAAGAACACGTGTGTGTGTAAATAACTCTTTCCTACATGCAGATGCTTTCTGACGCCTCTTCAACAGATGTCTTTTTGAAAACACTGTGGCAAAAGAAGAAATTGCTCATAATGAGCAATTTCTCCTTTTGCCACAGTGTTTTCAACTCTTTCCAGTAATAACACTTTCATTTTAAGAGATTTTCAATATATTTGACACATTTTTTTTTTCAAAGTTGTCTGCTGCACGGAGACTTGTTGTGTGTGGGAAAGGGCTAAAGGGACTGTCTCGCCACACGATCGCAGTTTTTAAACAAAAACAACAACAACCGACTAACTCTAAATATTTGAGTTCAGCTAAGCAAATCTGCAACACACGACGTTGAAACACATAGGCAAAAATATGAGAACTGTCTATAATGAAAGTACAATTATTGAAAAGATCTAATAACATTGCGGCAACAGGATATAAACGTTCTTTTAAACGTTATTTATATTTGAGATGCTTTAAATTGGTGGAGATCGCAATTAATATTGATGATCAACACAACAAATATACTGCGTGTTAAAGGTACTGAACTCCAGATGGAGATCAACATTTTCAAATATTGAAACTTCTGCAAGTATTGCTATTAGTGACAACAAAGTAAGTAATAAATAGTACACAATTATTTTGGCAGAAAGTCTTGAAAAAACAGTCAATTAAAAGTCATGCAAATTCACACAATTTGGCTTACTGAGTGTGTCTTCCTAGTATAAATGAAGCATAAACAAGCAATATTTAGATGTTTATAGTGCTGGAAAGTGAAATTATTATTATTATTTTAAAACTTTGAATATATCAATTATATTCTGGAGTTCAGCATCTTTAAACACGGTGATTTCTTAAGACAGAATAAACTTGGTAGCGCAAACATAAACACACATCCAATATAACCATTGCTATGTCAGGATGGATACGCCCATCTCCATCATGGCATTTCGCCTATTTCCTGTAAGTTCCTATCATTACACGACCCCCTGTCACTCCCATACCCAGTGTCCTGTGAAAGACACGATATACTTCTGTCATACCCCATGTGACTGTCTAACAGTTTCGCTTCCATAATCGATTTACTAAATGAATCCAGTCTTTTTATAGACGTTTGAAAGTTGACAGGTTCTTGTGAGGTTACGTCGGATTCTTCAATATAATTATCTGGTATGTTGTTAGATTTTATGTTACACGATGTATCGGTGTTAATAAGGTTACTGTTTGTGGTCCATACTAGCTTCTCATTTTGCAATGGTTTTGAACTCTCAGTTAATTCTATATTAGTAACACTGGTTTTCTGTAAATTTAGTGAAATATTTTGTATTGTATCTGCACTTTGAACTATATTTTGCTTTTCTGTTTCTGAGACATTTTTAAAACTAGTAGTTTTTCCAAGATCATTCAGCCTTGTTTCCGAGGTTTCATTTACATATGCCATATTAATTGCACAAGAGTCCTGTAAACTGCTTGAAGCTATTTCAACAATATCTTCAAGCTGGACCATATTTGTATTTGAGTTGTTATTTGTGACTGGCTGTGAAGCTTTCTTTTTCTTTGATGAAACCAGCGATGCGATCCTCCCAGCACCTAGTTTTGATGATAGCTTTGAATTAGTTTGTTTCGATCGTTTATTCAAACTAGGAGTTGCCAAATCAGAATTGAAATCCTTGTCAGATGATGCAACCTTTTTCGATTTTTGCTTAACTGTCAGCGCAAATATAAGACGTTGGACGAACAAACTATCATCCTTACGGACGTACGTGAACGTTTTCATGCACCGCCTAAGATCACGTGGTAAATCTGATTCCGGTATGTCCTCCATCATGACGATGATAAGATGGCGTTTCTGTTCCATCACACTTTGCCTGAAGGCCTCCTGAAACTCGTACAGACAAAACTCGCTTCCCAGGTAATGTTTAGACAATAGGATGATCGTGTGTCGGCTCGCTTCTACACTGTTGATGACGTTGTCAAATATCGTCTTACCGGGAATAAAGTCTCTGTGATGCATGCAAAATTTGAATTGATGGGACCCATGACTGGATGGCTTCTTTTCTAGATTTTCAAAAAACTCTTCAATCCAATCCTCATCATTACTACTGTAACTTACAAAGGCATCGTATTGCTTATCTCGCCCAGCGATACGTGACTTACAAGGCACGATTATATCAAACCTGGTGAACAGAATTATCTGAATGTCCTGGCGATATCTCAGCACAAGAATAAGTAACACTGTAAGGATAACTACAGACACCACCAGAATGATGATTGGTAACACAAAATATTCTGTGGATGTTTCTACTGGGCAAGCGTCGGTAACTTGAAGTGCTCCGAGTGTCATTCCCTGTAAATGGCTTGGAGTTGCACACTGGAGGTCTTCCATGTACGAATAATTAGCGATCCGTGAAATACTTCTGTACATTTTAGCGTGGATATAATCTAGTAGCTGTTCAATATCTTCACTACACGTGCAATCGATTGGGTTATTTCTGATGTCTATGAACACGGAAGGCATTAGTTCTAAACGTTTAAGCTGTTGTAATGTTATCATCGATATGTTATTATGTTGAAGGTTGATGGTGGTTAATTTGTCCGGAAAGGCTTGAACCGGCACCTCAAATCGGTACAACCCGGAAATGTTATTCCAGGACAGGTCGAACATCTCTAGGCTTGGGAAATTGACGGACCAGTGAAGTATAGGCTCTTTAATTGACTTTATGAAACTGTGTGATTGGTTGTATACGCGTAACTGATCGAAGATAGAATGTTGAATCAACGTTTGCATCTTGTAGGTCGACTGACTCTTGATGAGACTCTCGTCAATCACCATGAGATGTTTGAAATCACACGTGTGTTTAATCCTCCGGAAGTCTCTCATGTATTCCTCTGACGCCTCCAATATATCGGGCAACTCTAACATATCGACTAGAAAGTCCTCGGTCTGATTGACCATGGTTAGCACCTCGATGGTGTCTTCGTGGCCACAATTATAATCCTTAGAGAATTCATCGACGCTTTTAATCATTTCTGTGAACATACTCAGCGGGAATGTTACAATATTGTTTACATATTCTATAACCCGGAGACTGTCCGGGATCGTGTCTAATACTTTACTGTTGAAATCGGAATAATAGTCCTGAATTCTGCAGTTCTTCACTGATATCTTGTAGAGATTCCGAATTTTGATTGGCCAAGATATAGACACTGACGCGTGGTCGAAACAGTGTATACCCACACTTAGTTTAACATCACTGGACGTGTTGGTGATATCATTTAGATCACGTACATCTAACAGGTGAGAGTTTTTCAAAGAAACAGTGCATTTTATCGTCAATAATTGTGTTTCCGGCGTAAATTCTGAGCGGTAGATTTCAGTTCCGGAAATTTTACATACATTAATCCATTTAGCGGGAAGTTGAAACGATGTGCTGTCATTCAATGGGGAAACAACTCCTTCTCTCACAGCAGAATTCACAAGAGAGTCATTTCCAGTTACATCGAGAGTTGGAATGTTTGCAACAATCGATTTGCCGAACGTTGTTTTCTCAAGTGGTTCATTTAGATTCTCGGCACTGAAATTCGCCTTCGATAAACCGGTAAATTCATCTGTAATAGCTTCTTTACCTGTAACGCTGTCGAATTTGTTAGATCCATCCGGTATTAAACCATTTACAAGAACAACATACGCGATAAAAGCATAGAATAACATGACAACTTGAGTACATCTCGCAACCATTTTGTTTTCCCATCTAAACATGACTGAAACGACAACGTTTTCATTACTCACTTTATTAACGGTACGCTATTGACGTCACTTGTTAACGCCCCGCGGCAGTTTTATTACGCTTGATGGCTGTTTTATGAGACGTTAGAAATGAAATGGGGTCGACCCTTCGCCTACATTAAACATTGACGATTAAGATGGGAAGGTGCATTTGTTCGTCTCAGCAGAGTCTTTACCGCCAACCAATTGCAGAAATAGCTTTGAAGAGGACTTGTTAAACTAATGGTGTACTATCAGCGGCACCTTCACATGAATACCAACCATAGGAAAATGAAATCAATGTAGATTCAGATCATCGTCCCATATACACAGTATGCTATGGATCTGCAGAGGTCGATCATAAGTAAAAGAAGCATTCAAGAAGCCTTTGATTATATATTCATTATATATTATTATATATTATACATTTATATCACGTAGTATGAATTTCAAATTTCTACATAAATACCTTGAGTTTGGGTTTCATAGCTCACAGCTCATATATACATGTACACTCGTGCTTGTTAGCTGTTCATGTATGTTTATATGATGACTTAGTTGTTTAACGCAGGGAGTATACTATACGTGACACGGCTTTATATGATGACTTAGTTGTCTAACGTAGAGAATATATTATACGTGACACGGCTTTATATGCTGACTTAGTTGTCTAACGTAGAGAATATATTATACGTGACACGGCTTTATATGATGACTTAGTTGTCTAACGTAGAGAATATATTATACGTGACACGGCTTTATATGATGACTTAGTTGTCTAACGTAGAGAATATATTATACGTGACACGGCTTTATATGATGACTTAGTTGTCTAACGTAGAGAATATATTATACGTGACACGGCTTTATATGATGACTTAGTTGTCTAACGTAGAGAATATATTATACGTGACACGGCTTTATATGATGACTTAGTTGTCTAACGTAGAGAATATATTATACGTGACACGGCTTTATATGATGACTTAGTTGTCTACCGTAGAGAATATATTATACGTGACACGGCTTTATATGATGACTTAGTTGTCTACCGTAGGGAGTATACTATACGTGACACGGCTCTCACGCACCCAGCATTTATGTATTGTTTAACATCTAAACATATCTTAAATACTAGTAATTTATTTAACAGCGTTTGAAAACATCGGTGATATATTTGAGCCGTTCCACAGTGTGGACTCTGAGTAAAGTATCGACCCGGATTATCCTAAGTATGCCGGGTGGGCTAACCCGGACAGACACTTTTCGCCTTCTGTGGATTTTCTGTTTCAGGAATCGTTACTCTATACATCTATTACCCTGAGACGTAATGTGTCCTCCCGGATTAGCCTGCGCGGAATGCGTAGGCTGATCTGGGTCGATACATTACACAGAGTCCATAATGTTGGTTTTCTCATGAAACGGCTCACTTATATTCCATCTTAGTCATGGTCTACGTAAACTAACAATCGGGATAATGTGACCATTACATCAACGTTATTTGCAAATATGTCATAAAGAATGTTTCAATAATGTTCTGACAAACATTTTGTATATATGGATTCGATAACTACGAAATCATATTAGGATCATCTGAGAAAGAAAAAATATTGTAAAGTCGTAATAACGCTAAAAATGGCGTTATGATAAGAAAAAATACGAAGTAACGCGAAACAAGGCTAAGTAACGCAAAACAAGGCATAATAATGCAAAGTGAAGGCGTAACAATGCAAAGAAAGGCGTAGTAACGCGGAATAAAGGCATCATAACGCGAAAATAAAGGCGTATTAACGCTAATAAAAAGCGCTATAACGCGAAATAAAGGCGTAATAACGCGAAAATAAAGCCGTTGTAACGCGAAATAGAGGCGTTGTTATTACGCGAAAGAAAGGCGTAGTAACGCTAAACAAAGGCGTATTAACGCTAATAAAAAGCGTTATAACGCGAAATAAAGGCGTATTAACGCTAATAAAAAGCGTTATAACGCTAAACAAAGGCGTATTAACGCTAATAAAAAGCGTTATAACGCCAAACAAAGTCGTATTAACGCTAATAAAAAGCGTTATAACGCGAAAATAAAGGCGTATTAATGCTAATAAAAAGCGTTATAGCGCGAAATAAAGGCGTAATAACGCGAAAATAAAGCCGTTTAACGGGAAATAGAGGCGTTGTTATTACGCGAAAGAAAGGCGTAGTAACACGAAAATAAAGTCGTAATAACGCGAAATAAAGGCTTTATAACGCTAAACAAAGGCGTATTAACGCTAATAAAATGCGTTATTACGTGAAAGAAAGGCGTAGTAACACGAAAATAAAGTCGTAATAAGGCAAAAAAAGGCGTAAATCTTGATTTACCGTTGAAATAAATACCATTAAGTTTGTTTTCTAGGGCTAAGCTCAACCTGATCTGTCTTCTGTACATAAGCAACGTCACGTGAAAGCCGCACTTCGGAGATTTTGAAAATTCATGTTTTATTTTTTGGGGGAGTTGAACGTCGTTTTTCAACCAGGTTTATTCAGTTATATTGGCCTCTGCGTAATGTATCGACCCAGATCAGCCTGCGCTATCCGCGCAGACTTATCTGGGCCTACACATTCCGTCTCGTGGGGATAGAGGTATCGAGGAATTATTCCTGAGACAGAAAATCCACAGGAGGCGAAAATGTCTATCCGGGTAAGCCTGTGCGGCATGCTTATGCTGATCCGGGTCGATAATTTACGCAGAGTCCCCAATGTTGATTTTCTCGCGGGACGGCTCACTTATACATGATCCGTTGATAACAGACCAGTACTAGGCTAGAAGAAGCGCCGCGAGACGAGATCGCACCAGGGACGTCCATTCACACAATCGCCACCGATAACCAGTTCCATTGAAATTAATATCATATTGCATTAATTTGATACTTGTATGGTATGTTTTGATTCACAATTGCTCTACAAAAACTTTCTAGAATTACTAACGTCTAGATGATGAACTCAGAAAGAGTCTGATTAGATCTGATGGAGATACAGACTGGTACTGATCTTCACACATCGCAATGCCCTAAAGGTCGAGTTTCGTGTGATTCGGTCCACGTTATATGATCATTAAGTTGATGTTGTCTAACACATCTTGTAACACGTCTTGTAACACATATTGTAACACATCGTGTAACACATATTGTAACACATATTGTAACACATCGTGTAACACGTCTTGTAACACATATTGTAAACATCGTGTAACACATCTTATAACACATATTGTAACATATCTTGTTAAACGTCTTGTAACACATCTTGTAACATATCTTGTTAAACGTCTTGTAACACATCTTGTATCACGTATTGTAACACGCCTTGTAACACGTCTTGTAACACGTCTTGTAACACTTCTTGTTACACGTATTGTAACACATATTGTAACACGTCTTTAACACGTCTTGTAACACGTCTTGTAACACATATTGTAACGCGTCTTGTAACATGTCTTGTTAAACGTCTTGTAACACATCTTGTAACACATCTTGTAACACATCTTGTATCACGCATTGTAACACGCCTTGTAACACGTCTTGTAACACGTTAACACTTCTTGTAACATGTTTTGTAACATATATTGTAACACGTCTTGTAACACGTCTTGTAACACATATTGTAACGCGTCTTGTAACACGTCTTGTCACACTTCTTGTAACACATCTTATTGCTTGCTTAAACATATCCCGTGGCGCATCTGCAGCAGTCGACTTTTGATAACATTGTGACAAAAGGAGCAATTATTCATTTTTATGGAAACTATTTTTTAATGAGTATACGTTCAGTTATTGAACTTTTCCATATTGTAGTCAGGAAATACTAAAAGTTATAGGCTGCAAATGTGTTATAGGTAGGAAAGGGTTAAAAATACCTTTCTTTAAATCTCCTTGGCTTTATAATTAGTCGCCGGGCAGAAGCCCGCGACTTCTATTTTTAATAGCTTTTCGGAAATCACATGGGAGGGCGGCTTATTATTAGAAAGAAACAAATCTAGATGATTTGAACATATTACAATTGTGGTTGTTTACGAACACTAATAAATGACACATCTAAAATGAAATAAATATTCCGATTTTTTAATGTTTGCAGTTTTTTTTATTTCACTCGCATTTAAGTTTTTTGTCTTATTTACGAAGACAAAAGTGGTCCCTTCAAGACGTGAACCAACACCCCCTAATGCAGACTCTTGTGTGTCATCATTGAGGTCAATTTCGGATTCTCCTTTTAATAGCAATTTTAACTTACTAAATGTTGTTTTCATGTTCAAAGAGATGTCTTGATTTGTGTAGAATTCATTTAATAATGTTAATCCATGAATATCTAAAGTAGGAACTGTTTCTAAGCTAAATATAGACCCTATTCTGTTGTGTAGGTTCGTGACCTTTAACATCGATTTTCGCGCATGCGCATTTCGATATGAAAAAGCGAGTGATATTATTTTATTTTAGACAAGTACAAGACGAATGTTTGACGCAAAGCGTCAAAGAGAAGCCGCAATATTTCGTTGTACATGTAGAAATAAGAAAAAAAGAACATTTTTAAATCCACAAACAATAGAACAATTTAAACTGTAGACGGTAATGCTGATATATTTCTCCTTTTGAAGACTTTTGTTTTCTTCAAATTACCTCCCTTTAAAGCAATACCAGGATATTTACCTTGTGATTCGAATAAGATTGACAAACATTGAAATTATATGAATGAATACTATTATTTAAATAAGTAACAACAGCAAAATTAAATTTAAGCCAAGATAAATGTGTACACATTTCGTTAATTTTTTATAGATACCCTAATGTATAGGTGAATATAAAATTTATAAGTAAATGTTTTCATTTCAACGTTCTAATGTTTGAATAGACTAAGGAAAGTCAAGAATACATAAATAAATCAATGCAGTCTTTTCCGGCGACATTGATGCCTTGCATCAACTTTCTCTTGTACATGTTGTTGAATTAACCTTGCATCTGATAAAGTCGTCTGCATTGAAATCCTATCCTCTAAGGATGAACATGTGACATTTGAAATATTGTGAAAGCTTTATTTAACAAAGTTGAAAAAGGAGAAAATCCCTGAAACTATCAGGTACTCCTTTATCCACAATAGTTTTACAAGAGGACCAGGATGGTCCTAAATCATTCACTTGATTTATTACAAGGAGTACTGGTGCCATTTTTTTCCGGCGGACGCTGTCTTAACGTCAGTTTTGACCTAGATGTATAAACAAATGATCTAGATTGTAGACCAATCAAATGATGTATTTAATCAATAATGTCGAAGAAATAAAGGAAATGAAACGTTTTGATTGGTTCATAGTTAAGTTGGCGGATCGCCTTATGAGAGGCACTAAAAAGGTGAAGTTTTAAAAAGAAATGTTCTGCATACTAACCTTTAATTAGATATAAATAAATTTCAGTGAACAAAATCAGTGAAAACATATGAAATATAATATTTAAGAGCAAAATATTCATTATTTTTTAAACAAGTTTTCAGTTATTTATCGTTAATTGAAACTTATACACCCCTTGGGAGCCTCACGTAATCTCAAGTCATGTGACGTATTCTCTTTATAGAAACTGAAGCTGGATGGAGATGGCCGATTAGCCTTTGGTAAACACATTTTTAGTGTTTTCTCATATTGATCGCCGTTTATCTTTTTTTAAAGATATTTCTTGTTTAAATTAGGCCCTATACGTTTGGACAAGTAAATGTTTAAAAGACGCCCACCCCTGTTGGCCATGTTTTCAGAATAATTTCAACAATCTTGGTAGAGGGTAACCAAAGTAACCTACGGGCGAAATTTGTTCCGATCGGGCCGCTGCTCTCAAACAAGATGATTTTTTAGTTTTCACCTTATGAGCCGTCCCATGATAAAATTAACATTGTGAACTTTGCGTCAAGTATCGATCCGGATCAGCCTAAGCATGCCGCGCAGGCTAAGCCGGACAGACACTGTTTACCTCCTGTGGATTTTCTGTTGCAAGAATCAATACGTTATACCTCTATCCCCCCAAAAAAGGAATGTGTTGGCCCGGATTAGCCTGTTTGGATTGCGCAGGCTGATCTGGGTCGAAACGCAGAGTCCACAATATTGGTTTTCCCATTGGACAGCTAATATATACATTTTAGGAAAAACTCGCACCGCCTCTAGCGGCCATGCTGTTCAACAGATCGGAATAATTTGAACAATCTTGGAAGAGGGTCACCCAAGGAACATTTGTTTTCATTTGTTTTCAGAAGTGTTTTGTATTATGAAAAGGGCAATCCCTTTAACAGGAAAACGCCAGTCCTAAACCCTTTTCTAAACCCTTTCCAAAACCCTTTCCCAAATACAAAAAAAATCTGCAGTAGACGACATTAAAAGCATCTGGGCAAAACATCGGGAAATCTTGTATACATAAAAGTATAACTATTAAATAGAGTTGAAAATATAGTGAAAAAAAAGGAGTAATTACTGATGATGACCAATTTTACACAATGTCTTCAAGAGTCGTCTGCTGCAGAGACGTCAGACAATGCCTGAACGTGAGGGAAAGGGGGAGATTAAACATAATAAAGATATGTACGTTATGCTGTTGTGCACATTGTTTGCTATATTTTATGTGTACGTAATGACACTAATAAATGACTTGTCACGGTGAATTAAACCATGTGTCGTACTACACTATCCTCCGTGTGAACCCTTTCTCTCATACAGTTAAGAACATCTTGAAATTGACAAATTTACCGTTCCGTTCCAAGTCTATGTGGAAAAGCAGCCAGTTGCTTGGGAAGATTGTTGTGTGGAGTACTGGTGTGAGAAAACCAGGAAATGCATGAGTAGGTGAACTGGCCGCCGTGATATAACTGAGAAATTGTTAAAAACGGCGTTAAACCCCAATCAATCAATCAATCAATCAATCAATCAATCAATCAATCAATCAATCAACCGTTCCGTCCCGTTCCGTCCCGTTCCGCTCCGCTCACGTTCCATTCCGCTCATAAAGCGTTCACCCATTCATAACATTGTGATTGATGTTTTCCGTTCCACTCAGATTGAGCAAAGCATTCATGTGATTGGATTGTTTCGTTCATTATGATTGTTTCGTTCAGAGCGCAAAATTCCGTTCCGCTCATAAAGCGTTCCAACTTTGTTCCAATCACGCTCACTACCCAAAAACGTTCCGCTCAGATTGTTAATTTCATGATGTTCTTAACTGTAAAGACGCTTTCTGACGACTCTGCAGCAGACGACTTTTTGAAAATATAGTGACAAAAGAAGAAATTGCTCAAAACGAGTAATTTCTTCTTTTGTCACAATGGTTTTTTTCCACTTTTAGTCATAGGGGTTATCCATTCAATTATAAAGATTTTCTATGTTTTGACAATATGTGTTAAAAGTCGTCTGCTGCCGAATTGTAGTATGAGGGAAAGGGTTAATACGGTGCATACATTACCGTATGTTCTCGGTTTATCGGTACTTCTTACAGCTTTTTCTATAACCCTTACCCACATACAACCAAGGTGCAGCAGACAGACGACTTTGAACACTTAATATAACCCTTTACCTTATAAAGATGCTTTCTGACGCATCTGCAGCAGACGTCTTTCAAAACGAGCAATTTCTCCTTTTGCCACAATGTTTTCAGCTGTATTCAATAGTTACATATTCATTTCGGAAGAGAATTTTCCGTATTTTTCTAGAAAAGTTTTCTAAAGTCGTCTACTACAGAATTGTTGTATGTGGAAAAGGGTTAATATAATGGAAAGATAGGGAAAGTCTCTCTCTCTCTCTCTCTCTCTCTCTCAAATGATCAATATTGAAGAGATTTAAGCACATTGTGGCAAATGGGAAATAAAATACTCATCCCGATCTGCATACGCTCTTACTCCTGTTGCCACACTGTTTTCAACTTCATACAATATGCGTGGGTTTTTTAATTAATCGGGAGTTTCGATATGTTTGACTATTTTTTGTTTCCAAATCGTCTGCTGCAGATTTGTTGTATGTGTGAAAGGGTTCATATATTTCTCATAACATCTATAGATTGGGTTTTAACGCCGTTTTCAACAATTGTTCAGTTAAATCACGGCGGCCAGTTCACCTAATCATGTGTTTCCTGGCTTTCGCACATCAGTACATCACACAATATTATTTCCAAGCAACTGGCTGCTTTTCCACATAGACTGTTAGAAGACTATTAGCCCATTGGTGTAAAATCGTTTAAAAAATCATGTTCAGAAGTTAGGGCTAAATTTAAAAATAATTTGGCACAAATATTGTTTGAGTGACTCTATACAAAGGTTCTGATCTCTTGAAAACCTTTGATCCCAGGGGGCGAGTTGATTTTTCTAATATATATATATATATATACATGTCTCATTTTAGGTGAAACTTGAAAACACTTCTTGTTAAAAAAGTGGCACATATCGAGGGCTTTGCGTGAAACGGTTGTAACTAAAAACCTATTTTAAAAACCCTGGTTTAGGGGCATTTTTGACCCTTTTGTAAACAATTCAAATTTAGATGCCATTGCTCAGAAGAAAAATGATTTTAACGCTTATAATGACTTTATGGCGAGGTGATTAACCTTGGTAAACAAATACCAATTTTAGTTACAACCGTTTCACGCCAAGCCCTCGATATGTTCCTAGGGTGACTCTTTAACAACACTGTTGAAATTACTCCGATCCGTTGAAAAACATAGACACCTGTGGGATTTTGCTTTTTTTCATTTTATGAATAATGTAAGATCATAGGAAACTATTAATGTTCTATTCAATAAGGGGAGCGACATAAGATCATCAGAGTCCTCTTGATCGGTCACCTGAGCCAAAGGCTCAATGTGATTTATTATTATCAATGAACTTTATACAATGTGATCAGAATAAAAAATCTAGGTCAAGGTCGCATGATAGTATGCATTATATATTTGGTTAAAATCTAGGTCACCAAATCAACTCATAGAATAACACTATGTGTGCCATAGAGTTGACATTTACAATCCAATCAATTAACATTGGTCAGAATGTGTTTTCACTAATTTCTGAGCAAATGTCGAATCTGGGTCACATTAGGTTGAAAAAGGATCACACGGCCAACTCAAAGAAACACGATATCGCTCTAAACGCCATATCCATCACCCAATGATCATGCACATTGGTTAGGTCGCATTTAATATTCAATCTTAGTGAAAATAAATCAGAATGTTTTTCTCTATGATTTCAAGTCTCCAAGTGCAAATCTGGATCATCTTTGGTAAAAATCTAGGTCATGCAGTCAAGTAAAAAGAAAACCTTGTTAACATAAACCATCGATAACCCTTTCCCATATAAAACAAATATGCAGCAGATGACGTTGAGATCATATCTAGAATATTGTTGACAATATAGATAATTGATAATATATTGATTTTGTTGTGTTGAAAACATTGTAGCAAGAGATGAAATTGCTCTTTTAGAAGTGAATGGAATAACAAATACTAAACTACCTTTCCAAATATGTTATTTGTACAAATCTTTTATTGCCTAGGGTATGATGGTGTGCCCTTTGGCAAGGCACATTTCCTAGCCTTGTACTGGTTTGTTTACCCAGGAATCACGCATAAGTGAACTGTCGCCGTTATATAACTGAAATAATGTTGAAAGCGGAGTAACCACAATAAAACCAATACTCCTACAAAAACCACCCAAGTCAACCTTAGTTAAAAAACATAAAATTGTGTCGATTCAAACATGATGCGCCTGAGAAAATACTACAAACATAGCATGCACAGTTGAATTAAAATAAATTATTTTAAACGTGTCTTGCGCTGCTTTTAACACTTGTTCAGTTATATCACGGCGATTCCTGAGTAAGTTACCAGTTCTACTGCTATCCCCGCAACCTGAGCGCCAATGAGGGCAGCCATCACTACCAATGTATAAGTCTTTGGTATGACCCGGCCGGGGATCGAACCCGCGATCTCCCGCTTCCAAGGCCGACGCTTTACCACAACAACACCGAGTTAGTTTTTGGACTTTCAAATAGACAGGTATGTCATTCGTTGTTGGAACTCTTTGTGTCAAACGTAGGTGAACTGGCCGCCGTGATATGACTGAAAGTTTCTTTATCCTTTCCAACAGAGTAGACGCATGTTGACGTATTTGAAGAGACGACTTTTGAAAGCATTGTCACCGAAGGAGAATTTGCTCGATACGAGCTATTTCTCTTCTGCAACAATGTTGTCAACTGCACAGAACAGAACAGAACGGACATTTTATTTTCAACTTAAGCATAATTTATTGATTGATTGATTGGGGTTTAACGCCGTTTTCAACAATTTCTCAGTTATATCACGGCGGCCAGTTCACCTACTCATGCATTTCCTGGTTTTCTCGAACCAGTACTCCACACAACAATCTTCCCAAGCAAATGGCTGCTTTTCCACATAGACTTAGCCCATTGGTGGAAGACGAATGACGCATGTCGCATTGACTTTTGTCAATCGTCGGAAAGAAAGTTGGCCGAGCCGGGATTCGAACTCACAACCCCTGGATTGACAGCCCGCAGCTTAAATAGAGAGTTTTCTCATCTCAAAAGACTTGGGCTAAATGACGCCAGATTACATGATTTTTTTCTTTCAGTGTTAAGAGTTCTATGAACTTGTACATACTTGGACGTTGTGCGTAATAGCGCGGTATGAGTTGTTTTCTTAATGTTTCATAGAACGGACAAACTAATAAAAACTGAATACAATATATATAGAAGAAGTTTATTTAAAATATTAATTCAATAGGCCACATGATACAACATAACATAACATATTATAAAATAGTATGATACAATATGTCCAATATGGGCAAGGGACATATTGACAAAAGACAACATTTTACATTACCATTACAAACCATATCATGATTGAAAAGCTTTCATTACATATGTAATACATTTCTAAGTTTAGAAACATTAGTGCATTCGAAATGCATTCGAATGTATCTTTATGTGTAGAGAATGCCTAGATGTTTTCAAGCAGACGACTTCTGAAAACAATTTAACAAAATGAGAAATTGCTCAAAACGAGTAATTGCTCATTTTTCCACAATGTTTTCAGTTATTATGCTCTTATTATTCATAAAAAGCTTCAAATTGCCGAGATGTTTCCAAAGTCGTCTAGTAAAGAATTGTTGTTTGTAGGAAAGGGTTAACGTTCGTTTTTGACGCCTCTGCAGCAGACGGATGTTTGAAAACATAGTGACAAAAGAAGAAATTGCACAAAACGTGCAATTTCTCCTTTTGTCACAATGTTTTCCACTTTTTGTCATAGGTTATCCATTCAATTATAGAGATTTTCCATTGTTTGACAAAATATGTTCAAAGTCGTCTGCTGCAGAATTGTCGTATGAGGGAAAGGGTTAACTCGAGGTGCCAACCAACAGTCATATTATTTCCGTGTAAAGTTGGTAAAGTCAACTAAATCTGCACACAAAACATGTGAGAGCGGTGTATAGATGCAGATTAATGTGAGAATCCGCACGGAAACCCTTCTTCCATCTCCACTGGTCGATCATGATTCATAGAGGGTTACAAGAAAATAAATTCAAAACCCTTTCTAAAATGGTAGACGTATTTTGAGAAAGTTGAAGCAGACGACTTTTTTAAATAATTTTGACAAAAGTCTTGCTCCTTTTCCCGAAATGTTCACGAGTCACAGAGATAATAAGACATTTCTAAACCCTTCCCCACATTAAGACGCATGTTAACGACCATTTAAAGCAGACGACGTTTGAAAATATTCTGACAACAGGAGAAATTGTTCAAAACGAGCAATTTCTCCTTTTGCCACAATGACTCCATTTTTTTTTCCATTTATTATATTTTCATTCATAGACATTTTCCAGACGATTCCAAGAAACTTCACATCCATTTCATACATGTAAACGCATTTTGAGGCATATAAAGCAGGCAACTTTTTAAACTGTGTGAAAAAAGGAGATATTGCTCAAAACAAAAAAGATCACATTTTGTCGCAATGTTTTCAACTCCATTCATTAATTATACTTTCATTATTCTAGAATCGCCATACTTTTGCCTAGATGTTTTCAAAGTTTGATTTGTATTTGGGAAATCATTAACGTATACTTGAGATACGATACATGAAAACCAACCGTTAGAAATGTTCTATCTGTGTAAAGTAAAACTGCACACATAGCACTTGCGACCAGCGTAGTCTCAGATCAATGTGAGAATCCGCATACAGCTGTACCTAGATCTACACTGGTCGATCGATAGTCACACACGGTTCTAAGAAATGTTTCAACACCTTCCCTCGTGTAGACGCATGTTAATGCATTAGAAGTAGGGTCTTATTATATCAACAATTTATACTTAAAAACTTTGAGGCGTATTTCGTCATTTTTGTTTCCCTAATAAAAATAGTTTCTTATCAAGTTTTGTTATCAGCAAGGTAATTATTGAGGTCAATTTAGTCATTTACTTAAAACATTCGATCATTTATGTTTTACAAAATATTAGAGAAACAAAAATGATGAAATATGCTTTTAAGTATATAAGTATTACATAGGGCTAACTAAAGTTGATGGAATTGGACCCAGTTTACATTTGAAAACATTGTAGCAAAAGTAGAAATTGTTAACAATTCTCCTTTTGTCACAAGTCTTAGAGGGTTCAAACACATTTCTGAACCCTTTTTTTCACGTATGCTTTTTTTCACGTGTAGAGGCATATGAAGCGATATTTGAAAATGTTGTGACAAACGGAGAAATTATTCAAAACGAGCGGTTCCTCTTGTTGCCACAATGGTGACAAGTTACTGAGGGATCTAATAAAATGCTTAGACTTTCAGCATATGTAGACTCACAAGAATATCAAGCAGATGACTTTTGAAAACATCGTGACAAGAGTAGAAATTGCTAAAAACGACAAATTTCTCCTTTTGCCACTTTGTTTTGAACTTTTTCAAGTAATAATAAGTTCATTAAAGCATTTTCCATATTTCCGCCTATATGTTTTCAAAGTCGTGTGTTGCAAATTTATTTATATGTGGGAAAAGAAAATTAACGTGTACTTGAGGTGCTCTCAATAAAAACCTATGATCTGTAATTTTCTTTCCGCGTAAAGTTTGTGAAGATAAAATAAACCTTCAAACAGAGCACGTGCGACCAGTGTAGACGAAGATCAGTGTGATAAACCGCATATATATTGATCTAAACTGGTCGATCGATAGTCACAGACGGTTCTAAGAAACGTTTAAACCATTTCCCTCATGTAGGCGTAGTTTGACGCATTTTAAACAGTCGACATTTGAAAAAATTGTGGCAAATGTAGAAATTGTACAAAACGAGCAAATTGTCCTTTTGTCTCAAGTCAGCGAGATTTCCAAGGCATGTCTTAACCCTTTCCAACATGTAGATGCATTTTTACGCATATGATGCGACTTTTGAAAACATTGTCACAAACGAAGAAATGGCTCAAAACGAGAAGTTCCTCCTTATGCCAAAATGGTAACAAGTCACGGTGGGATTTAAGAACATTCTTTGCCTTTCAGCACATATAGACGCATTTTGACGTACACGAATATCAAGCAGATGATTCTCCAGAACAGTGTGACAAAAAATAGAAATTGCTCAAAACGAAATAAAGAGTTCTCTTTTTGTCGTAATGTTGTCAACTCCATTCATTAATTATACTTTCATTATAAGAGTATTTCCATACTTTTGACTAGATGTTTTCAAAGTCGTCTGTTTCATATTTATTTGTATTTGGAAATCGTTAACGTATACTTGAGATGCGATCCATGAAAACAATTCGTTAGAAATGTTCTATCTGTGTAGAGTAAACCTGCACACATAGCACGACGTGGTACAAGTGTAATCGAAGATCAATGTAAGAATCCGCATATATCTGTATCTGGATCTACACTGGTAGAGCGATAGTCATAGACGGTTCTCAACCCTTTCCCATATGTAGACGCAGTTTGATGCATATGAAGCAGTCGACTGTTGATAACATTTCAGCAAAATTAGAAATTGTTCACAATTTCTCCTTTTGTCACAGGTCAACGAGGATTCAAACAAACTTCTTAACCCTTTTCCACATGTAGACTTATTTTGACGCATATGAAGCGATATTTGAAAATGTTGTGACAAACGGAGAAATTATTTAAAACCAGCACTTCCTCCTTTTGCCCCAATGATGACAAGTGAAAAAGGGGTCTAATGAAATTATTAGCCTTTTAGCACATGTAGATACACTTTGATGTACGTAAAAACGAGCAAGTTCTCCTTTTGCCACTTTGTTTTGAACTGTTTTTAAGTAATAATACATTCATTTGGGTATTTTCCATATTTTTAAAGTCGTGTGTTACAGATTTATTCATATGTGGGAAATTATTAACGTGTACTTGAGGTGCGCTCCATGAAAACCTATAATTTGTAATTTTCCTTCCGTGTTCAGTTTGTGAAGATAAAATAAACTTGCACACATAGCACTTGCGACCAGTGTTGTCTCAGATCAATGTGAGAATCCGCATATATCTGTATTTTGATCTACACTGCTAGATCGAAAGTCACAGACGTTTCTAAGAAATGCTTTAACCCCTTCCCATATGTAGAGGGAATAAGAAAATACATACAAACAAACCACAAACAAACCACAAACACACCGGCATAAGAATATATTGATGCTCTCTGATTCAAATTTACATATTTGTAAGACGTTTCTTGAGACATTCCGTAAATGATTTATTATTAGCGAACCCTTTAGAGTCAGATTTAACTGCTGAGATACGCAGGTTGATCTGGTTCTAGAATAGTAGAAAAGAAAACTAAGGTTTGTTCGTTCGAAAACAGCTCAGCATACATCTGATTAACATTAACCTTTTCCATGATTCAGAAACTTGTCGCCTGCAATGAAAAAGTCTGACGAATTAAAAGCTAATTGGTATTTATAGTTTGTTAGGTAATTGGAATCATTGTATGAAGAGAAGATATTTATTGTCTTTTTCCACAATGTTCTCTGCATTTTCTACTGTTAGGGCCTGTCAAGCGTATACAGCAAGGATATGCATAGCTATCAGATAAGTAAGCCAGAAAAGGCGACAGTATATGTATACATCGTGGATGTATTCCAATTTGCACAAGAACCTAAATCGACTAAATTGCCGATTATCAGGTTAAAGTATACAGTCACAGACGTCGAATCGTGTTGACCGTCCGAACTAGCGTAATTTGCAGCAGATCCATTTTTACGAATGTAACAACGGACAAATGTCGAGGTCTTGGTCCTAAAACTGAACGTAAACGCGTAGATACCATCTGCCCTGCACGTGAATGTTCCCGTGTTGACGTCGTAAGCCCCTCCTACGTTGACATGAACTGTGTTAAAAGTCGGAACGCCATTGACCAAGCTACCAGTGGCATGTTGGACTGCAAACACAACTGAAACAACAACAACAACAACAATTTATATAACAATACAATACAAACCTAATCGAATTAAAACATTCATTTGAAAGCGTGGGCATGCTCGTATATTGGTCACAGCATGCATAAGTATAGATTTCTCAGAACGAGGCTAACTAAGCAAGCTCCCAAAAAGCTGCGTATAAATATTACAAACTATGGCAATATATTGCACAGAGATCTTGAACGTGTACCATTTGTTTTATTTTTGTTTTTTGAAAACTTCATAAAATGCAACAAAATGTCATCTGTGGATAAATCAATAAATAAAAGCGAAAACTATTATACTATTTATTATAACCCTTTCCCACATATAGACACCTCTGCAAAAAACGCCCAGGGAGGGGTAGGCCGTCAGCAGACGACTTCAGAACGAACAATTTCTCCTTTTGTCACAATGTTTTCAACTCTATTCAATAATCAACCATTGATTTATAGATATTTTCCTTATTTTAGCCCAGATATTTTCAAAGTCGTCTGCCACAAATGTGTTGTATGTGGGAAAAGGTTGAAGCATGAAACATAGACAAGTTAATGCTAGATATCAGTACATGATTCAAATAGATAATCTTTGTTAATCACATTTTCAAAATAAATATTTTAAAATACAGAGCAAAAGAAGAAGATGACACATTTCTAGTGTTTTGCTCAGCGGTATGTCTTAGCGGTATACTTAGCAGTATGTCTTAGATGTATACTTAGCAGTATGTCTTAGAGGTATAATTAGCTGTATGTCTTAGCGGTATACTTAGCGGTATACTTAGTGGTATACTTAGCGGTATGTCTTAGTGGTATACTTAGCGGTATGTCTTAGCGGTATGTCTTAGTGGTATACTTAGCGGTATGTCTTAGCGGTATACTTAGCGGTATGTCTTAGCGGAATACTGAGCGGTATGTCTTAGTGGTATACTTAGCGGTATGTCTTAGTGGTATACTTAGCGGTATGTCTTAGCGGAATACTTAGCGGTATGTCTTAGCGGTATACTTAGCGGTATACTTAGCGGTATGTCTTAGCGGTATACTTAGCGGTATGTTTGTGCTTAAACGTTCAATTCCGTTTTGATAAGTTTAATTTGGGTTTAACGTAGTTTTCAACATTGTTTCAGTTATATCATTACAACAGCTCATTTATTCATGATTATGTGGTAAACAAACAAGTACCAGGCTAGGAAATGTGCCTTAATTTGCCAAAGGTCACACCCCCATGACCGCTCTGACTGCAGATCAAAACATGGACGTCTGATTTCAGCTATGGCGGATTACTGCTTTTTTATGTTGAATTTTAATTGTAAATGTTCTACTTTAGAATTTTTTAATGTTTCTTTTAACTGTGATTTTTTTTTCTTTCCATGTGATTTGTCACTAATGTAAATAGGTGTAGCACTGAAAGGTGTCTTCAGGTGCACTGCAATACGAATTTACATTTTTAATCTATTTATTTGAATATTAAACGTAATATTTCATTTTATCAAATTTTCTGTTACACCTTTAGTCGAGGCGGTCATGGTGGAGTGCCCTTTGACAAGGTACATTTTCTTGCATTGTACTGGTTTGTTTGCCAAGGGATTATTATGAATAAGTGAACTGTTGCCGCAATATAACTGAAATATTGTTGAAAACGGAAAAAATCCCAAATATAACAACAAACAAACAAACTGTTACACCTTTATTAAAAGTACATTTGAAACATATTGTGTATATGTTCCTCTTTATTGCTCGCCTGAGTAGTTTATTTCAATTCAAATCAAATTCTGGAGGTCTCTTAGAGTCGGTATGGTGCATTTTTTAACTGGTGATATAAAAAAATATTCTAGTTCGTATTGTTTTTAATAAACAATGGTCATCTTACTGAACTGAAATAATACCAAGCATCAGTTTGTCAGCTGTTTAGCATAAATACGGTAACTGTATTGGTCAAAATTATGTCGTGGCCTACAACATATGCAACATTCTACCTTATTAAATATTTGAAATGTATTTTGATAGTTAAGTTTTAATATCTAAAAGCTAAATAAACTTTTGTACAATCATCTAAGAAAGGAAGCTGTTGATAAATATTTTGTAGTTTCTAGAATAAATAACATTATGTAAATAAAGAAGAAAGAAATTTACTTGGGAGTTTTCTCCTTTATCCCTTCTTTTTTCACAATAATTTCTTGTTGTATTTTTTTTCTTCAAAGCAATATCTTTTGATATATAATATTTGATGCCATTGAATGAATTATCATATCTGAATGAATTACATAGTGGAACAAAACAATGTTAGACAGATTTTTACTTTTAGTTGAAATGTGTTCAGCCATTGTGTACAATCGTGCTTAGTTAGCCTCGTTCTGATGATGGAATGTAAGGTATGCATATAATTTAAGAGAGGCCTATGTTGACAACCATTTGTAACTGAAGTTTCTACTGTATGTAGGCCTCGGCACAGTTTCTTTATATATTTGAGGATTAAGCATGCATAATGGTGTTTTAGACTCAAACATGACTGGCCACCACACAATGATGTCACTCAGTTGAAGCTTAGGCATTCCCGTATGAAGGCCTTTGCACAGACTCACCAATCTTTCGAAGTAGTCATGCTCTTCGCACAGTGTTGCCAAACATTTAAGCTAAGACATGCCTGTATGTAGGCCACCGTGCAGTGATGGCAAACATTATAATCTATGGTATGTATGTACACAGGCCATCGTGCACTGCTGCCAATAGTTTGAAGCTTAGACATGCATGTATGTAGACAACACAGTTTATCCAAACATTTTAAGCTTAGGCATTCCTGTATGTAGACCACGCATTCTGTCCAATTATTTTAAGCTAAGGCAGTCCTGTTTGTAGATAACGCCTTCTTTCCAATCATTTTAAGCTTAGACATTCCTATATGTAGACAACGCAGTTTATTAAATCATTTTAAGCTTAAACATCACTGTATGTAGGAAACGCAGTTTATCCAATCATTTTAAGCTTAAGCATTCCTGTATGTAGACCACGCGTTCTGTCCAATCATTTTAAGCTTAGGCAGGTTTGTATATAGACAACGTAGTTGATCCAATCAGTTTAAGCTTAGACATTCCTGTATGTAGACCACACAATTTATCCAATCATTTTAAACTTATACATTAATGTATGTTGACCAAACAGTTTATCCTATAAGTTTAAGTTTAGGCATTCATGTATGTAAACCACGCCGTTTGTCCAATCAGTTTAAGCTTAGGCATGCCTGTTTACTAAGCTCCATGCATTTGAATCGTAAGAATTTCTGTATGTCAACCCTCGCAACGTATTGCCAATCATTTGAAGTTCTGTCAAGGTTGTATTTATACCCCCACAGAGTGTTGACAATCATTTAAATATAAGCAATTCCTGTATGATTGTATCATCACAGTGTTGCCTAATGTTGTAAGCATTCACATGCGTGAGTTTATGCACCCGAACAAAACAGCCACTCAATTAAAGCTCAGGCATGCCTGTATAAATATATACGCCTCCGCACACTGCTTCAAATGTTAAAGCTGAAATCTCCGCCGAACAGTGTTACCGATCATTTGTAGCTTAGGTATGTATATGTATGTATGTAGGCCTCTGCAAAGTGATCCCCACGCAATCTTTTGAGTTGCTATTAGAAAGCAGGGACCCATTGAGTGTCATTGGACTGTGTGTCGGTGTTAGAAAGCAGGGACCCATTGAGTGTCATTGGGGTGTATGTCGGTGTTAGAAAGCAGGGACCCATTGAGTGTCATTGGGGTGTATGTCGGTGTTAGAAAGCAGGGACCCATTGAATGTCAATTGACTGTGTGTTGTTGTTAGAAAGCAGGGACCCATTGAGTGTCATTGGGCTGTGTGTCAGTGTTAGAAAGCAGGGACCCATTTAGTGTCATTGGGCTGTGTGTCGGTGTTAGAAAGCAGGGACCCATTGAATGTCAATTGACTGTGTGTTGTTGTTAGAAAGCAGGGACCCATTGAGTGTCATTGGGCTGTGTGTCAGTGTTAGAAAGCAGGAACCCATTGCGTGTCATTGAGCTGTGTGTCGTTGTTAGAAAGCAGGGATTCATTGAGTGTCATTGAACTGTGTGTCGGTGTTAGAAAGCAGGAACCCATTGAGTGTCATTGAGCTGTGTGTCGGTGTTAGAAAGCAGGGACCCATTGAGTGTCATTGGGCTGTATGTCGGTGTTAGAAAGCAGGGACCCATTGAGTGTCATTGAGCTGTGTGTCGGTGTTAGAAAGCAGGGACCCATTGAGTGTCATTGGGATGTGTGTCGGTGTTAGAAAGCAGGGATCCACTGAGTGTCATTGGGCTGTGTGTCGGTGTTAGAAAGCAGGGATCCATTGAGTGTCATTGGGGTGTATGTCGGTGTTAGAAAGCAGGGACCCATTGAGTGTCATTGGGGTGTATGTCGGTGTTAGAAGGCAGGGACCAATTGAATGTCAATGGACTGTGTGTTGGTGTTAGAAAGCAGGGACCCATTGAGTGTCATTGGGGTGTATGTCGGTGTTAGAAGGCAGGGACCCATTGAATGTCAATGGACTGTGTGTTGTTGATAGAAAACAGGGACCCATTGAGTGTCATTGGGCTGTGTGTCAGTGTTAGAAAGCAGGGACCCATTTAGTGTCATTGGGCTGTGTGTCGGTGTTAGAAAGCAGGAACCCATTGCGTGTCATTTAGCTGTGTGTCGTTGTTAGAAAGCAGGGACTCATTGAGTGTCATTGAACTGGGTGTCGGTGTTAGAAAGCAGGAACCCATTGAGTGTCATTGAGCTGTGTGTCGGTGTTAGAAAGCAGGGACCCATTGAGTGTCATTGGGCTGTATGTCGGTGTTAGAAAGCAGGGACCCATTGAGTGTCATTGAGCTGTGTGTCAGTGCTAGAAAGCAGGGACCCATTGAGTGTCATTGGGATGTGTGTCGGTGTTAGAAAGCAGGGATCCATTGAGTGTCATTGGGCTGTGTGTCGGTGTTAGAAAGCAGGGATCCATTGAGTGTCATTGGACTGTGTGTCGGTGTTAGAAAGCAGGGACCCATTGAGTGTCATTGGGCTGTATGTCGGTGTTAGAAAGCAGGGACCCATTGAGTGTCAATGGACTGTATGTCGGTGTCAGAAAGCAGGGACCCAATGAGTGTCATTGGGCTGTATGTCGGTAGTAGAAAGCAGGGACCCATTGAGTGTCACTGGGCTGTGTGTCGATGTTAGAAAGCAGGGACCCATTGAGTGTTATTAGGGTGTATGTCGGTGTTAAAAAGCAGGGACCAATTGAGTGTCATTGGGCTGTGTGTCGGTGTTAGAAAGCAGGGACCCATTGAGTGTTATTAGGATGTATGTCGGTGTTAGAAAGCAGGGACCCATTGAGTGTCATTGGGCTGTGTGTCGGTGTTAGAAAGCAGGGACCCATTGAGTGTCATTGGGCTGTATGTCGGTGTTAGAAAACAGAGACCCAATGAGTGTCATTGGGGTGTATGTCGGTGTTAGAAAGCAGGGACCCATTGTGTGTCATTGGGGTGTATGTCGTTGTTAGAAAGCAGGGATCCATTGAGTGTCATTGAGCTGTATGTCGGTGTTAGAAAGCAGGGACCCATTGTGTGTCATTGGGGTGTATGTCGTTGTTAGAAAGCAGGGACCCAGTGAGTGTCATTGAGCTGTGTGTCGGTGCTAGAAAGCAGGGACCCATTGAGTCTCATTGGGCTGTGTCACACGACAACTGACTTTGGATTTTACGAAATAAATGACATTTACGATAAAATGGCATAAATGTGTTGATGTTTTCGTTTAATTTGTTTTATATAGACATCTAAGATTATTTCTATAGACGATGAATAAAGACTATACTAATCAGACAGTGCGGAATCAAATGTTGATGTTGGTAAGAGGGACTGGCCGACTATTGTTGTTCGTATGACCTGTTACATTTATAATGTCGATGACGGAAATCTTTTTACGTTCATCCGTTGTTTGACCCAAAGTTAATGCAAATTCTGTATTTGCTCGGAGAGAATTACGACTTAACGGCTAGTTTAAGGAAGAACTGACCAGCAGTACTAGTAATAAGCCTAAAAAACGCCATTATAGACACTGGGATGCTGTTTGAAAAAGTGATAACTACCGGGATGCTTGTTAATAAATTGATAAACACTGGGATGCTGTTTATAAAGTGATAACTACTGGGATGCTGTTTATAAAGTGATAAACACTGGGATGCTGTTTAAAAAATGATAACTACGGGAATGCTTTTTAAAAAAGTGATAACTACTGGAATACTGTTTATAAAGTGCTAACGTCTGGGATGCTGTTTATTAAGTGATACACACTGGGATGCTGTTTATAAAGTGATAACTACTGGGATTTGTATATAAAGTGATAAACACCGGGATGCTGTTTAAAAAAGTGATAACTACTAGGATGCTGTTTATAAAGTGAGAAACACTCGGATGCTGTTTATAAAGTGATAAACACTGGGATGCTGTTTAAAAGAGTGATAATTACTGGGATGCTGTTTATAAAGTGATACACACTGGGATGCTGTTTTAAAAAGTGATAACTACTGGGATGCGGTTTATAAAGTGATAAACACTGGGACGCTGTTTATAAAAGTGATAATTACTGGGATGCTGTTTATAAAGTGATAAACACTATGATGATGTTTAAAAAATTGATTACTACTGGGATGCTGTTTATAAAGTGATAAAGACTGGGATGTTGTTAAAAAAGTGATAACTACTGGGATGCTGTTTATAAAGTGATAAACACTGGGATGCTGTTTAAAAAAGTGATAACTACTGGGATACTGTTTATAAAGTGATAAACACTGGTATGATGTTTGAAGAAGTGATAACTACTTTGATACTGTTTATAAAGTGATAAACATTGGAATGTTGTTTAAAAAAGTAATAAACACTGGGATGTTGTTTATAAAGTCATAAACATTGGGATGCTGTTTATAAAGTGATAACTACTGGCATGCTTTTTAAAAAATTGATAACTACTGGGATACTGTTTATGAAGTGATAAACACTGGGATGCTGTTTATAACGTGCTAAACACTGGGATGCTTTTTTAAAAAGTGATAACTACTGGGATGCTGTTTATAAAGTTACAAACAATGGGATGCTGTTTATAAAGTGAAAACTACTGGGATACTGTTTATAAAGTGATAAACACTGGGATGCTGTTTAAAAAAGTGATAACTACTGTGATACTGTTTATAAAGTGATAAACACTGGTATGCTGTTTTAAGAAGTGATAACTACTGTGATACTGTTTATAAAGTGATAAACATTGGAATGTTGTTTAAAAAAATAATAAACACTGGGATGTTGTTTATAAAGTCATAAACATAAGGATGCTGTTTACAAAGTGATAACTACTGGCATGCTTTTTTAGAAAATTGATAACTACTGGGATACTGTTTATGAAGTGATAAACACTGGGATGCTGTTTATAAAGTGCTAAAAACTGGGATGCTTTTTTAAAAAGTGATAACTACTGGGATGCTGTGTATAAAGTGATAACTACTGGGATGCTGTTTTATAAAGTGATAACTACTGGGATGCTGTTCATAAAGTGATAACTACTGGGATACTGTTTATAAAGTGATAACTACTGGGATACTGTTTATAAAGTTATAAACATTGGGATGCTGTTTTATAAAGTGATAACTACTGGGATGCTGTTTATAAAGTGATAACTACTGGGATACTGTTTATAAAGTTATAAACACTGGGATGCTGTTTAAAAAAGTGTAACATATACCTTTTATACAAACATATGCACGCTCTAAAATATGTTGAACCTAATTGAATTAAAGTATCAGTAAATTGAGCGTCAGGGGGAAAATAGTTCAGAAAAACGGTGTAGACTCTCATGTGATCATGTTCATTTACAAAGTATCATCATTACTGTCGCGCTCTGTCTGTTTTCATACTCTAGTTTTAAATCCATGAAAACGACTTTTCAAAACATTGTGGCAAAAGGAGGTCCAATGTTTCTAACTCTTTACAATAACTACACTTTCATTTACAGAGTTTTTGTCAAGATGTTTTTCTAGATTTGTTGTATTTGGGAAATGGTTCAAGTTATATTGGTATATGTAACTATTGGGGCATCGCTTCTAGTTCTTAACATGACCCGTCCGGAGATGCAATTTGACCACACATTGCCAGACTCTGCTCGTATATTATAGTATATGTGTAGAACTGACTGCATCGACACTAACTCCATCCAGCATACATGCGCTTGTTGACGTCTCTGCAGCAGACGACTTTTGAAAACATTGAGACAAAAGAAGAAATTGCTCATGATGAGCAATTTCTTCTTTTGTTGCAATGTTTTCACTTTTATTCAATAGTTTTACTTTCATTTACGGAGATTTTCACATTTTTGTCATGATGTTTTGAAGACGTCTGCTGCAGTCTTGTGGTATGGGATAAAAGGTTAAACTCACGTGACTTTTCTTACGTAAGTATACCTTCAACCTTTCCCACATATACGAAATATGCTGCAGAAACTCTCTTTGAAAAAATACTAAAAATCACTTTAAATGAAAATGTTATAATGGAATAGAGATGGAAACGTCGTGGTAAAAGGCAATATTACCGAGAATCTCTGTAAATGAAAATGTTATAATGTAATAGAGATGGAAACGTCGTGGTAAAAGGTAAACATACCGAGACTCTTTGTAAATGAAAATGTTATAATGGAATAGAGATTGAGACGTTGTGGTAAAAGGTAAAAATACCGAGAATCTCTGTAAATGAAAATGTTATAATGGAATAGAGACAGAGACGTCGTGGTAAAAGGTAAAATTACCCATAATGTCATTGTAAATGAAAATGTTATAATGGAATAGAGATGGAGACGTTGTGGTAAAAGGTAAAAATACCGAGAATCTCTGTAAATGAAAATGTTATAATGGAATAGAGATGGAGACGTCGTGGTAAAAGATAAAATTACCGAGAATCTTTGTAAATGAAAATGTTATAATGGAATAGAGATGAAAACGTTGTGGTAAAAGGTATAATTACCGAGAATCTTTGTAAATGGAAATGTTATAATGGAATAGAGATGGAAACGTTGTGGTAAAAGGTAAAATACCCATAATGTCATCTGCTACAGATGCTTCGAAATGTATGTTGGATAAGTTGAACATCAAAGGTTTTAGATCTGGCTCACATGATTTTTATCGTGACAATCCGGTTCCTACGATAACAAAACAGAAATGATTTTAAGGTATTCTCCTGATTTTGAAATTTCGAAAAGTCACCGTTAACATCAGCAATCGATTTTACCCAATTTTGACGATGACTTGATTTTTACTTTGTTACACTAACCTTTGTCGTTTGCAGACTTGTTCATGGCCATAAAGAGATCTTGTGACATTCTCTCCAGTTTATTTTCGTTTTGCTGCGTCATCGTACTAGCAGCATCCTCAATCTTAGCAAGAGCATTTGTTTGTTCATTTCTTAGGTCATCTTGAAAACTCGTGAAATCATGTTTCATCTGTAATTTCTCCTGTTCTACAGTTGTCTGTGCTCGGCTTATGTCATCTTTAACACTCGTGAAGTCCTGTTTCATCTGTAATTTCTCCTGTTCTACAGTTGTCAGTGCTCGATTTATGTCATCTTTAAAACTCGTGAAGTCCTGTTCCATCTGTAATTTCTCCTGTTCTATAGCTGTCAGGGCTCTGCTTACACGTTCCTGTAAGAGTTCCGCAGCATGTTCCATGCGAACCAGTTTGTCCAAGAGTTTCTCTTCGAAGTCAAACCGAGATGTACACATGGGCTCATCGTATTTCGCAGAAAGCGTTGTTTGTAATATAGATCCCAAAATAAACAAAGTTCTAAGTGTATTTAATTCCATTTCGAATTTTACAAGTTACAATTTTAGGTTTAGTTGATGCGTATTGAAAGCACCTGCGATTCTTGATGGCTTTTATCCCGAAAAAAAGTTGTCTAAGTTAAAAGCACGAGGGGTGTTCAAGATTTAAGAAAATTGCATAACGTCTTTGGTATACGATGAAATGTCAGACTATGGGCGGGTGTGCTAGGAATACCAACCGTAGAGCTTTAGCCACCAGGATGCAGGGAGAGATGTTTATCCATACGTGTCAAACTGTTCCAATGTTAGTTTACCTTGAGGAGGGCTCATAACGCAAGTTTCTCTATAACTGAAATATACCCTAAATTGTTGTTATAATGACAGGTTTGTACTATAATGTAACTGAAATGTACCCTAAAGTGTTCTATAATGTAACTGAATTGTACCCTAAATTGTTGTTATAATGACAGGTTTGTACTATAATGTAACTGAAATGTACACTAAATTGTTGTTATAATGACAGGTTTGTACTATAGTGTAACTGAAATGTACCGTAAATTATTGTTATAATAACAGGTTTGTATTATAATGTAACTGAAATGTACCCTAAATTGTGATTATAATGACAGGTGCATACTATAATGTAACTGAAATGTACCCTAAATTGTTGTTATAATGACAGGTTCATAATATAATGTAACTAAAATGTACCTTAAAGTGTTGTTATAATGACAGGTGTGTATTATATTGTAACTGAAATGTACCCTTAATTGTTGTTACAATAAAACATTTGTATTATAATGTAACTTTAATGTACCCTAAATTGTTGTTATAATGAAAGATTTGTATTATAATGTAACTGAAATGTACCCTAAATTGTTGTTATAATGACAGGTTTATAATATATTGTAACTGAAATGTATCCTAAATTGTTGTTATAATGACAGGTTTGTACAATAATGTAACTTAAATGTACCCTAAATGGTTGTTATAATGACAGTTTTATAATATAATGTAACTAAAATGTACACTAAATTGTTGTTATAATGACAGGTTTCATAATATAATGCAACTGAAATGTACTTTAATTTGTTGTAATAATGACAGGTTTGTTCTATGATGTGACTGAAATGTACTCTAAATTGTTGTTATAATGACAGGTTTGTACTATAATGTAACTAAAATATACCCTAAAATGTTGTTATAAAGACAGGTTTGTACTATAATGCAACTGAAATGTACACCTTATTGTTGTTAAAATGTAAGATTTATAATATAATATTAATAAAAAATGAATGTGGATGTCGAAATAAGTAATTACTCATTAAATTGGGATTCAACATTATTTGCTACAGTAATTCCTAGATATGATAGCGAAACATGTACCTACCCATGTATTCCTAGCCTCTAATACACCAGTCATTTGGACACGAATCTTGCCCGGTAAATGGTACCTTATATGAGATTGTTAGAAGTTAATGTTTAACTTGTGTATGGTAGGACTAAGTGGATGTGCAGACTGATTTGTACATGAACTTATCTGAAATGCTAACTTGTACATTTTCCCATATATTGGATCTATGAGCCGTTCTACGAGAACACCAACAGTATTGACTTGGCGTCAATTGGTAAACAATTGGCGCTGGTCTCAATGACAACTGTCAATATGAATCTGTCGTGGTCTGGTGGTTAGTGTGGTTCTAGCTGTGTGGATCTCCGATCGCTGAGGTCATGATGGAGTATCTGTAGACAAGGCACTGTTCCTGACCTGGTGCCCAGGACTCATTGATAACTGTACTATCTCACAAGAATATTGTCACTCTGGATTCGAACTCATCACCCTTTTATCGACAGCCCATGATAGAGCCGAGCTGTAACGCGTCTACATAAATAATTTATTTTGGGAGAAAATATTCAATATACTTTAAGTAACAGCAATGACTGGTTGACAGGCTTAGTATTCGCTGATCAATTACATAACGAAAATTTCAAACAATTCGGACATATTGTCTGCCCTCATAAAAACAACCAGTTATATGTATTGAGTTTTCGTTGAAAGGCCACTTTAGTTGTACCACCATTTATAGAGATTTTCCCTTTTGATTTTGCCTATATGTTTACATAGTCGTCTGCTGCAGAGCTGTTGTATGATTAAACTAACTAGGTATGGTGTCCCTCCTCTCTGCGTACTTTTTGAATACCCCTCGTGTTAACATTATCATGATTTCGGAGAGTTTATATCAATCCGCGTACCAGGCTGTTCAGCTGTAATTTGGTTTATCCTTATCCCGCCGAATTCCTACATAGAGTGACATAACTATTGATTTTTAGTGAGTTCTTACAAGTAAATGAATTATTTCTTGTTATATATTAATACATAAGTAACGAACAATGTAAACCAAACTTTAGCTGTACGAATGTACATGCTGATCTTTGTCTATATTGTTTGAAAATGAGATTTAAATTTTAGAAAAAGGCAGACGTTACTGTACAGCGCGATGAAGGCTAATTACGATGTGTAATCTTGAAGCACTCGTGAGAAAGGAATAAAATCGTGTGATTTTAATATGTCGGTTATCTGCCAGGGATTTAAATTACCCGCGCTCCCCGATAAGCGATCTCCAGAAGGTTTTCATATGTTTAGCGATTACATTTAGAAGGCTCTTTGTATATGTAACGAATATTCAAGGCTTTTCAAGTTGCAACAATCCTAGGTCACGTAGACGATATTGCGATATGAAACTCAGTTCCGATTTGCTTAAAAGTTGGTTGCATAGTTCGGCCTTTTCTGTAAATGAACGTTTTTATATTGTGACAAAAGGAGAAATTGCTCAAAACAAGCTTATTTCTCATTTTGCAACAATATTTCAACTTTTTACTGTAATGATACATTCATTTATAGAGATATTCCATCTTTTTGCCTATATGTTTTCAAAGTCGTCTGCTGCAGATTTGTTGTATGTGTATTTTTGTTATAACTTAAAATACTTGGTTCAGACTACAGTGTAGTAAATTTCTTCATATTGAAACTGGACTAGACTATCTCTGTCAATCTTGAAACATACATGTAAATATGTTTGGGTTCACAACTAAGTTGTTATTTCTGTTTGATTTGGAAAAGAGAAATGGTCTGCTGCTCATTCATTTATCACTTCTGGGTCATGTAAGAATGATGTTGGTTAGACACAGAGTAGCTTGTGTGAGCTGAAATACTGTATATCTCTGTCAGTCTAGATACATACATCTGTTTTGGTTCATAACTAAGTTATCATTTCTGTTTGATTTAGAAAAATAATATGCTGGGTCATGTAAGAAAGACACAGAGTAAATTGTGTGAGCTGAAGTACTGTTTATCTCTGTCAGCATGTTAGTCGGGCTCTGATTACGATGCAAATTGTATTAAAGATGTGCTATGTATGGCTCATCTACATGTACGTATGTTTGGTATTGAACAAAACAAGAAAGGTCTCTGTCCATTGTTTAATTGTTTATATAGGTGTTCGATGGTGGCTGAATTGAGACAGCATCTACAGCTGCTCGGCTGAACATATAATATTCGCATATGCACTTGTCATCCGACGGACCGATGGTCTTGAGCTGTGATTAAGGAAAATCAAATAACAGAGCATTTGTGTAAATTCAGATCACCCTGCACATCCGCATAGTTATATCTGACTCTGTCCTGTTTGTCAATTATTCACAAAACCTGACACTACTGTGTAAACATAGATCTTAGTGCATGAAACACTTTTTACAATTACGTTGACGTCGCGTCAGATGTTCGCGTACTGAAAGCACCACTTAACGACAACATTCGGAAACAAGTAAAAAGGTGAGATTTACTTTTATCAAAAACAAAGTCATACATTTTTTAGATTTGAAATAGAGCAGATTTAAGTTATAATGATTTTATTGGTAAATATCGTAAGTATATAAGATAATTTCTATTGTAATGCTACTTTGTTTAGTATCTTAACAGTAAAACTATGATAAATTTAAAATCAGAAAGGTCTATCAATGATGTAACGTATGCGAACTTTGATAACAAATGACATTTTGTCAATTTTCAATCGTATATAATTCCTTAATGAGTTCAGTTGAATTTACGAAACTTAGGAATTGATAATTATACACTTTATTGTACCTGGAAAACTTATTTCATACTGATATCATGATATGTTATAACCTTCTATTAAAATTTACAATTACTAGCCATGACGTAACGCTCGACGTTACAAATTAATACATAACATCATTCTGTTGACATGAACGACATGCAATGTTTAATCACTTTTGATAGTATAGGAGTTCAATGTCTATATAAGTGAACAGAGAATTGCATGGGCATTTACGCATTCTAAACATGTTTACCTAGTATTTTAATAAGCAATCAACAAATGACACACAATATACCAACATCGCACATTTCTGTAAGTGAAATTGAACATAACCGTTGTCCTTGCACAATTTAAATCGTACTTGATAGTGTCTCTTCTGGCGTTTTGCTCTTGAGAAATGGTCAAAAGTCTTCCACCGAGTGGCTGACAGTCTAGAAAGCCGGGAAACATAATTATGGGTTTGTGAACTGTCGCCTAATATAACTGAACAATTGTTGAAAACGGCGTGGACCACAGATCGTTATGGAAGTGCCACTGCCTTCTACCCACGACCTTGTTATAGGGCAATAATAGATGATAGATTATGGTAACCAGAATTAAATTGACATGTGTAATATCGATACTCCCAGAATGTTATTAAGTCATAAATGACATATTTGAAATTGTTTGTTCATCGTAATGTGTACAATTGTAATGTTACATTATCGTACGCGAATAACGTTCTTGCCTCGATATTGTCTTATCAAGTTCGAATAAAAAGATCGACTAAAAGCACATTTTGTCCCAGCCTCCGTTCCCTATGTGTTGGCGACTTTAGTAAATATACCAATTGTGTTTATTATACAAACGACTTTTCCCCTTTCTACAAACAGACGTTTTCTGTCGCCTGTGAATTAGAAGACTTTTAAACAAAATGGCATTAGGAGAAATTGCTAATCATGAACAGTTTCTCATTTTGCTACACTCTTTTCAGTTTTATTTAATTGTTATTTCATTTAAAGAGAGTTTCCATATCTTCCATAGATGTTTTTGAAGTTTTCAGATGCATTTTGTGGGAATGGGGAAGAGGAATTACTGTGAGAGAAGTGGTGGCTAAAATTGTCTGTCAGATTTCCTGGTATTTAATATACGACAGGATACATGGTGACCCTGTCTGTATAAAAGGAAAGAGACGTAATATGCTGAAAAGAAAAAGAGATATTCTCATAGTATATATTACAAACAAATTAAATTCAGGAAAACATTACAGCAAGATTGCATGCCTAGAAGTCGAACCAGTGACATGTGAACTCTGAGTTTTCAACTCCTTTGCTCTTATCAACCCAGCTATCGAGTCGATGATGTTTTAATCACCCAATTTAACGTATTTAGTTGGTCGAATAACCACATAGGTAACGGCTTATCAGCCGAATTATAACGAAGACGGGCGAAGATTAACTAGTGGTGGGTGAAATATATTTACTAGTATCTATTCAGTTTAAAACACAATGTAGAAAATCAGAACGCAAAGACTTATACAATTATAATACGGTACCTCTTTGTGTCGCAGATATCATAAAACAGACTTCTAAACCTCATAGTATTAGCCTGGTACGTATCTGTAAGCACAAATAGATCTAATAAAAGCTTATGATGTATGAACCCAGGTAGCTCAGTCGGTAGAGCCGATGGTTTGTCAATCCAGTGTTCGTGGGTTTTAATCCCAGACCTGTCAACATTCTTTCGGATATTTGACAAAATTTATCAAGACAGAGGGTGGCAATTGATGTACTGTGTGGTTGTGAGGGTTGTGAGGGTTGTGAGTGTTGTGCTGTGTGAGTGGAAGGTGGCTTGTGCTTGAGTTGTGGGGGGTAATGTAAGTGGTTTGCTGTGTGATTGGGAGGTGAGTGGTGTCCTGTTTGAGTAGAAGGTGAATTATGGGGTAATCTTAGTGTGATAGGCTGTGTGATTGGGTGATTGGGTGGGTGTGTTGTGCTGTGTGAGTGCTGTGTTAGTGGTAGGTCTGTAGTTGGGGGGTAATGTGAATTCAGAGGCCTATTGCTTCAATACGTAATTTTATTTTACTCGCCCGGACACGATTTTGAAAGAATTAAGTTACTCAATACTTATATGTTACTTATATGGAGATTGTCAATAATTTTGCATTTTCCTAAAAACTGTACAAGTTCTGGATTATCTTTGGTCAACGCAGTAAAGTAAAAAGAAAACCTTGTTAACATAAATCATCGATAACCCTTTCCAATATAAAACAAATCTGCAGCAGATGACGTTGAGATCATATCTAGAATACTGTTGACAATATGAATAATTGATAATATATTGATTTTGTTGTGTTGAAAACATTGTAGCAAGAGATGAAATTGCTCTTTTAGAAGTGAATGGAATAACAAATACTAAACTACCTTTCCAAATATGTTATTTGTACAAATCTTTTATTGCCTAGGGTATGATGGTGTGCCCTTTGGCAAGGCACATTTCCTAGCCTTGTACTGGTTTGTTTACCCAGGAATCACGCATAAGTGAACTGTCGCCGTTATATAACTGAAATAATGTTGAAAGCGGAGTAACCACAATAAAACCAATACTCCTACAAAAACCACCCAAGTCAACCTTAGTTAAAAAACATAAAATTGTGTCGATTCAAACATGATGCGCCTGAGAAAATACTACAAACATAGCATGCACAGTTGAATTAAAATAAATTATTTTAAACGTGTCTTGCGCTGCTTTTAACACTTGTTCAGTTATATCACGGCGATTCCTGAGTAAGTTACCAGTTCTACTGCTATCCCCGCAACCTGAGCGCCAATGAGGGCAGCCATCACTACCAATGTATAAGTCTTTGGTATGACCCGGCCGGGGATCGAACCCGCGATCTCCCGCTTCCAAGGCCGACGCTTTACCACAACAACACCGAGTTAGTTTTTGGACTTTCAAATAGACAGGTATGTCATTCGTTGTTGGAACTCTTTGTGTCAAACGTAGGTGAACTGGCCGCCGTGATATGACTGAAAGCTTCTTTATCCTTTCCAACAGAGTAGACGCATGTTGACGTATTTGAAGAGACGACTTTTGAAAGCATTGTCACCGAAGGAGAATTTGCTCGATACGAGCTATTTCTCTTCTGCAACAATGTTGTCAACTGCACAGAACAGAACAGAACGGACATTTTATTTTCAACTTAAGCATAATTTATTGATTGATTGATTGGGGTTTAACGCCGTTTTCAACAATTTCTCAGTTATATCACGGCGGCCAGTTCACCTACTCATGCATTTCCTGGTTTTCTCGAACCAGTACTCCACACAACAATCTTCCCAAGCAAATGGCTGCTTTTCCACATAGACTTAGCCCATTGGTGGAAGACGAATGACGCATGTCGCATTGACTTTTGTCAATCGTCGGAAAGAAAGTTGGCCGAGCCGGGATTCGAACTCACAACCCCTGGATTGACAGCCCGCAGCTTAAATAGAGAGTTTTCTCATCTCAAAAGACTTGGGCTAAATGACGCCAGATTACATAATATTTTTTTCTTTCAGTGTTAAGAGTTCTATGAACTTGTACATACTTGGACGTTGTGCGTAATAGCGCGGTATGAGTTGTTTTCTTAATGTTTCATAGAACGGACAAACTAATAAAAACTGAATACAATATATATAGAAGAAGTTTATTTAAAATATTAATTCAATAGGCCACATGATACAACATAACATAACATATTATAAAATAGTATGATACAATATGTCCAATATGGGCAAGGGACATATTGACAAAAGACAACACAACATTTATATTTACAATTTATTTGTACATTTTACATTACCATTACAAACCATATCATGATTGAAAAGCTTTCATTACATATGTAATACATTTCTAAGTTTAGAAACATTAGTGCATTCGAAATGCATTCGAATGTATCTTTATGTGTAGAGAATGCCTAGATGTTTTCAAGCAGACGACTTCTGAAAACAATTTAACAAAATGAGAAATTGCTCAAAACGAGTAATTGCTCATTTTTCCACAATGTTTTCAGTTATTATGCTCTTATTATTCATAAAAAGCTTCAAATTGCCGAGATGTTTCCAAAGTCGTCTAGTAAAGAATTGTTGTTTGTAGGAAAGGGTTAACGTTCGTTTTTGACGCCTCTGCAGCAGACGGATGTTTGTAAACATAGTGACAAAAGGAGAAATTGCACAAAACGTGCAATTTCTTCTTTTGTCATAATGTTTTCCACTTTTAGTCATAGGTTATCCATTCAATTATAGAGATTTTCCATTGTTTGACAAAATATGTTCAAAGTCGTCTGCTGCAGAATTGTCGTATGAGGGAAAGGGTTAACTCGAGGTGCCAACCAATAGTCATATTATTTCCGTGTAAAGTTGGTAAAGTCAACTAAATCTGCACACAAAACATGTGAGACCGGTGTATAGATGCAGATTAATGTGAGAATCCGCAAGGAAACCCTCCACTGGTCGATCATGATTCATAGAGGGTTACAAGAAAATAAATTCAAACCCCTTTCTAAAATGGTAGAGGTATTTTGAGAAAGTTGAAGCAGACGACTTTTTTAAATAATTTTGACAAAAGTCTTGCTCCTTTTCCCGAAATGTTCACGAGTCACAGAGATAATAAGATATTTCTAAACCCTTCCCCACATTAAGACGCATGTTAACGACCATTTAAAGCAGACGACGTTTGAAAATATTCCGACAACAGGAGAAATTGTTCAAAACGAGCAATTTCTCCTTTTGCCACAATGACTATTTATCTTTCATTTATTATATTTTCATTTATAGAGATTTTCCAGACGATTCCAAGAAACTTCACATTCATTTCACACATGTAAAAGCATTTTGAGGAATATTAAGCAGGCAACTTTTCAAACTATGTGAACAAAAGGAGATATTGCTCAAAACAAAAAAGATCACATTTTGTCGTAATGTTTTCAACTCCATTCATTAATTATACTTTCATTATTTTAGAATTGCCATACTTTTGCCTAGATGTTTTCAAAGTTTGATTTGTATTTGGAAAATCGTTAACGTATACTTGAGATACGATACATAGAAACCAACCGTTAGATATGTCCTATCTGTGTAAAGTAAAGCTGCACACATAGCACTTGCGACCAGTGTAGACGAAGATCGATGTGAGAATCCGCATACATCTGTACCTAGCTCTACACTGGTCGATCGATAGTCACAGACGGTTCTAAGAAATATTTCAACCCCTTCCCTCGTGTAGACGCATGTTTATGCATTGGAAGTAGGGTCCTATTATATCAACAATTTATACTTAAAAACTTTGAGGCGTATTTCGTCATTTTTGTTTCCCTAATAAAAATAGTTTCTTATCAAGTTTTGTTATCAGCAAGGTAATTATTGAGGTCAATTTAGTCATTTACTTAAAACACTCGATCATTTATGTTTTACAAAATATTAGAGAAACAAAACTAATGAAATATGCTTTTAAGTATTTAAGTATTACATACGGCTAACTAAAGTTGATGGAATTGGACCCAGTATACATTTGAAAGCATTGTAGCAAACTAGAAATTGTTAACAATTCTCCTTTTGTCACAAGTCTTCGAGGGTTCAAACACATTTCTGAACCCTTTTTTCACGTGTAGAGGCATATGAAGCGATATTTGAAAATGTTGTGACAAACGGAGAAATTATTCAAAACGAGCGGTTCCTCTTTTTGCCACAATGGTGACAAGATACTGAGGGATCTAATAAAATGCTTAGCCTTTCAGCATGTGTAGACTCACACGAATATCAAGCAGATGACTTTTGAAAACATCGTGACAAGAGTAGAAATTGCTAAAAACGACCAATTTCTCCTTTTGCCACTTTGTTTTGAACCTTTTCAAGTAATAATAAGTTCATTAAAGCATTTTCCATATTTCCGCCTATATGTTTTCAAAGTCGTGTGTTGCAAATTTATTTATATGTGGGAAAAGAAAATTAATGTGTACTTGAGGTGCTCTCAATGAAAACCTATGATCTGTAATTTTCTTTCCGCGTAAAGTTTGTAAAGATAAAATAAACAAAGCACGTGCGACCAGTGTAGACGAAGATCAGTGTGATAATCCGCATATATCTTGATCTAAACTGGTCGATCGATAGTCACAGACGGTTCTAAGAAACGTTTAAACCATTTCCCTCATGTAGGCGTAGTTTGATGCATTTGAAACAGTCGACATTTGAAAAAATTGTGGCAAATGTAGAAATTGTACAAAAGGAGCAAATTGTCCTTTTGTCTCAAGTCAGCGAGATTTCCAAGGAATGTCTTAACCCTTTCCAACATGTAGATGCATTTTTACGCATATGATGCGACTTTTGAAAACATGGTCACAAACGAAGAAATGGCTCAAAACGAGAAGTTCCTCCTTATGCCAAAATGGTAACAAGTCACGGTGGGATTTAAGAACATTGTTTGCCTTTCAGCACATATAGACGCATTTTGACGTACATGTACACGGATATCAAGCAGATGATTCTCCAGAACAGTGTGACAAAAAATAGAATTTCTCCTTTTGTCACAGGTCAACGAGGATTCAAACAAACTTCTTAACCCTTTTCCACATGTAGACTTATTTTGACGCATATGAAGCGATATTTGAAAATGTTGTGACAAACGGAGAAATTATTCAAAACGAGCACTTCCTCCTTTAGCCCCAATGATGACAAGTGAAAAAGTGGTCTAATGAAATTCTTAGCCTTTTAGCACATGTAGATGCACTTTGATGTACGTAAAAACGAGCAAGTTCTCCTTTTGCCACTTTGTTTTGAACTGTTTTTAAGTAATAATACATTCATTTGGGTATTTTCCATATTTTTAAAGTCGTGTGTTACAGATTTATTTATATGTGGGAAATAATTAACGTGTACTTGAGGTGCGCTCCATGAAAACCTATGATTTGTAATTTTCCTTCCGTGTTCAGTTTGTGAAGATAAAATAAACTTGCACAAATAGCACTTGCGACCAGTGTTGTCTCAGATCAATGTGAGAATCCGCATATATCTGTATTTTGATCTACACTGCTAGATCGAAAGTCACAGACGTTTCTAAGAAATGCTTTAACCCCTTCCCATATGTAGAGGGAATTAGAAAATCATACAAACAAACCACAAACACACCGGCATAAGAATATATTGATGCTCTCTGATTCAGATTTACATATTTGTAAGACGTTTCTTGAGACCCTCCGTAAATGATTTATTATTAGCGAACCCTTTAGAGTCAGATTTAACTGCTGAGATACGCAGGTTGATCTGGTTCTAGAATAGTAGAAAAGAAAACTAAGATTTGTTCGTTCGAAAACAGCTCAGCATACATCTGATTAACATTAACCTTTTCCATGATTCAGAAACTTGTCGCCTGCAATGAAAAAGTCTGACGAATTAAAAGCTAATTGGTATTTATAGTTTGTTAGGTAATTGGAATCATTGTATGAAGAGAAGATATTTATTGTCTTTTTCTACAATGTTCTCTGCATTTTCTACTGTTAGGGCCTGTCAAGCGTATACAGCAAGGATATGCATAGCTATCATATTAGTAAGCCAGAAAAGGCGACAGAATTAATATGAACCGTGGATGTAGCCCAATTTACACAAGAACCTAAATCGACTAAATCGCCGATTATTAGGTTAAAATATACAGTCACAGACGCCATATCGTTGCCACCGTCCGACATAGCGTAATTTGCATTAGATCCATTTTTACGAATGTAACAATAGACAAATGTCGAGGTCTTGGTCCTAAAACTGAACGTAAACGTGTAGATACCATTTACCCTGCACGTGAATGTTCCCGTGTTGACGTCGTAAGCCCCTCCTACGTTGACATGAACTGTGATAAAAGTCGGGACGCCATTGACCAACCTATCAGTGGCATATTGGACTGCAAACACAACTGAAAAAACAACAACAACAATTTATATAACAATACAATACAAACCTAGTCGAATTAAAACATTCATTTGAAAGCGTGGGCGTGTTCGTATATTGGTCACAGCATGCATAAGTATAGATTTCTCAGAACGAGGCTAACTAAGCAAGCTCCCAAAAAGCTGCGTATAAATATTACAAACTATGGCAATATATTGCACAGAGATCTTGAACGTGTACCATTTGTTTTATTTTTGTTTTTTGAAAACTTCATAAAATGCAACAACATGTCATCTGTGGATAAATCAATAAATAAAAGCAAAAACTATTATACTATTTATTATAGGTAAGGTGAAGTTGGTGTCTAGTGTCTAGTATCTAGTATCGTTTAGCATAAACGATACTGGCAACCAGAATCTAGTATCGTTTAGCATAAACGATACTGGCAACCAGACACTAGTGTCGTTTAAGGAACTAGATATATAATTTTCAATTTCAGACTCCAGTGTCGTTTAACATTAAACGACACTGGCAACCAGACACTAGTATCGTTTAAGGAACTGGATATATTGATAACTCGAACATATCGATATCTCGAACATACCGATAACTCAAACACATCGATATCTCGAATACATTGATAAAACGAATGTTTTTTACTTGAACATATTGACAACTCGAAGATATCGATATCTCGAACCTTTCGATATCTCGAACTTTTCGATATCTCGAACTTGTCGATATCTCAAACTTTTCGATATCTCGAACCTTTCGATATCTCGATTATTTTTCGATATCTCTAACTTTATATATCTCAAACTTTTCGATAATCGTTTTAAGCTTAGGCATTCCTGTATGTAGACCACGCATTCTGTCCAATTATTTTAAGCTTAGGCAGTCCTGTATGTAGATAACGCCTTCTTTCCAATCATTTTAAGCTTAGACATTCCTATATGTAGACAACGCAGTTTATTAAATCATTTTAAGCTTAAGCATTCCTGTATGTAGACCACGCGTTCTGTCCAATCATTATTTAGCTTAGGCAGATTTGTATGTAGACAACGTAGTTGATCCAATCAGTTTAAGCTTAGACATTCCTGTATGTAGACCACGCAATTTATCCAATCATTTTAACCTTATACATTAATGTATGTTGACCAAACAGTTTATCATATAAGTTTAAGTTTAGGCATTCATGTATGTAAACCACGCCGTTTGTCCAATCAGTTTAAGCTTAGGCATGCCTGTTTATTAAGCTCCATGCATTTGAATCGTAAGAATTTCTGTATGTCAACCCTCGCAAAGTAATGCCAATCATTTGAAGTTCTGTCAAGGTTGTATTTAGACCCCCACAGAGTGTTGACAATCATTTAAATATAAGCTATTCCTGTATGATTGTATCCTCACAGTGTTGCCTAATGTTGTAAGCATTCACATGCGTGAGTTTATGCACCCGAACAAAACAGCCACTCAATTAAAGCTCAGGCATGCCTGTATAAATATATACGCCTCCGTACACTGCTTCAAATGTTAAAGCTGAAATCTCCGCCGAACAGTGTTACCGATCATTTGTAGATTAGGTATATATATATGTATGTATGTAGGCCTCTGCAAAGTGATCCCCACGCAATCTTTCGAGTTGCTGTTAGAAAGCAGGGACCCATTGAGTGTCATTGGACTGTGTGTCGGTGTTAGAAAGCAGGGACCCATTGAGTGTCATTGGGGTGTATGTCGGTGTTAGAAAGCAGGGACCCATTGAGTGTCATTAGGGTGTATGTCGGTGTTAGAAAGCAGGGACCCATTGAATGTCAATGGACTGTGTGTTGTTGTTAGAAAGCAGGGACCCATTGAGTGTCATTGGGCTGTGTGTCAGTGTTAGAAAGCAGGGACCCATTTAGTGTCATTGGGCTGTGTGTCGGTGTTAGAAAGCAGGAACCCATTGCGTGTCATTGAGCTGTGTGTCGTTGTTAGAAAGCAGGGACTCATTGAGTGTCATTGAACTGTGTGTCGGTGTTAGAAAGCAGGAACCCATTGAGTGTCATTGAGCTGTATGTCGGTGTTAGAAAGCAGGGACCCATTGAGTGTCATTGAACTGTGTGTCGGTGTTAGAAAGCAGGGACCCATTGAGTGTCATTGGGATGTATGTCGGTGTTAGAAAGCAGGGATCTATTGAGTTTTATTGGACTGTGTGTCGGTGTTAGAAAGCAGGGATCCATTGAGTGTCATTGGACTGTGTGTCGGTGTTAGAAAGCAGGGACCCATTGAGTGTCATTGTGCTGTATGTCGGTGTTAGAAAGCAGGGACCCATTGAGTGTCAATGGACTGTATGTCGGTGTTAGAAAGCAGGGACCCATTGAGTGTCATTGGGCTGTATGTCGGTAGTAGAAAGCAGGGACCCATTGAGTGTCATTGGGCTGTGTGTCGGTGTTAGAAAGCAGGGACCCATTGAGTGTTATTAGGGTGTATGTCGGTGTTAAAAAGCAGGGACCAATTGAGTGTCATTGGGCTGTGTGTCGGTGTTAGAAAGCAGGGACCCATTGAGTGTTATTAGGATGTATGTCGGTGTTAGAAAGCAGGGACCCATTGAGTGTCATTGGGCTGTGTGTCGGTGTTAGAAAGCAGGGACCCATTGAGTGTCATTGGGCTGTATGTCGGTGTTAGAAAGCAGAGACCCAATGAGTGTCATTGGGGTGTATGTCGGTGTTAGAAAGCAGGGACCCATTGTGTGTCATTGGGGTGTATGTCGTTGTTAGAAAGCAGGGACCCATTGAGTGTCATTGAGCTGTATGTCGGTGTTAGAAAGCAGAGACCCATTGTGTTTCATTGGGGGTGTATGTCGTTGTTAGAAAGCAGGGACCCAGTGAGTGTCATTGAGCTGTGTGTCGGTGCTAGAAAGCAGGGACCCATTGAGTGTCATTGGGCTGTGTCACACGACAACTGACTTTTTATGTTACAAAATAAATGACATTTACGATAAAATGGCATAAATGTGTTGATGTTTTCGTCTAATTTGTTTTATAAAGACAATCTAAGATTATTTCTATAGACGATGAATAAAGACTATACTAATCAGACAGTGCGGAATCGAATGTTGATGTTGGTAAGAGGGACGGGCCGACTATTGTTGTTCGTGTGACCTGTTACATTTATAATGTCGATGACGGAAATCTTTTTACGTTCATCCGTTGTTTGATCCAAAGTTAATACAAATTCTGTATTTGCTCGGAGAGAATTACGACTTAACGGCTAGTTTAAGGAAGAACTGACCAGCAGTACTAGTAATAAGCCTAAAAAACGCCATTTTAGACACTGGGATGCTGTTTGAAAAAGTGATAACTACCGGGATGCTTGTTAATAAATTGATAAACACTGGGATGCTGTTTATAAAGTGATAACTACTGGGATACTGTTTATAAAGTGATAAACACTGGGATGCTGTTTAAAAAATGATAACTACGGGAATGCTTTTTAAAAAAGTGATAACTACTGGGATACTGTTTATAAAGTGCTAACGTCTGGGATGCTGTTTATTAAGTGATACACACTGGGATGCTGTTTATAAAATGATAACTATTGGGATTTGTATATAAATTGATAAACACCGGGATGCTGTTTAAAAAAGTGATAACTACTAGGATGCTGTTTATAAAGTGAGAAACACTCAGATGCTGTTTATAAAGTGATAAACACTGGGATGCTGTTTAAAAGAGTGATAACTACTGGGATGCTGTTTATAAAGTGATAAACACTGGGATGCTGTTTTAAAAAAGTGATAACTACTAGGATGCGGTTTATAAAGTGATAAACACTGGGCCGCTGTTTATAAAAGAGATAATTACTGGGATGCTGTTTATAAAGTGATAGACACTATGATGATGTTTAAAAAAATGATTACTACTGGGATGCTGTTTATGAAGTGATAAAGACTGGGATGTTGTTAAAAAAGTGATAACTACTGGGATGCTGTTTATAAAGTGATAAATACTGGGATGCTGTTTAAAAAAGTGATAACTACTGGGATACTGTTTATAAAGTGATAAACACTGTGATGCTGTTTTAAAAAGTGATAACTACTGGGATACTGTTTATAAAGTGATAAACACTGGTATGATGTTTGAAGAAGTGATAACTACTGTGATACTGTTTATAAAGTGATAAACATTGGAATGTTGTTTAAAAAAGTAATAAACACTGGGATGTTGTTTATAAGGTCATAAACATTGGGATGCTGTTTATAAAGTGATAACTACTGGCATGCTTTTTAACAAATTGATAACTACTGGGATACTGTTTATGAAGTGATAAACACTGGGATGCTGTTTATAACGTGCTAAACACTGGGATGCTTTTTTAAAAAGTGATAACTACTGGGATGCTGTTTATCAAGTTACAAACACTGGGATGCTGTTTATAAAGTGATAACTACTGGGATACTGTTTATAAAGTGATAAACACTGGGATGCTGTTTAAAAAAGTGATAACTACTGGGATACTGTTTATAAAGTGATAAACACTGGTATGCTGTTTTAAGAAGTGATAACTACTGTGATACTGTTTATAAAGTGATAAACATTGGAATGTTGTTTAAAAAATTAATAAACACTGGGATGTTGTTTATAAAGTCATAAACATAATGATGCTGTTTATAAAGTGATAACTACTGGCATGCTTTTTAGAAAATTGATAACTACTGGGATACTGTTTATGAAGTGATAAAGACTGGGATGCTGTTTATAAAGTGCTAAAAACTGGGATGCTTTTTTAAAAAGTGATAACTACTGGGATGCTGTTTATAAAGTGATAACTACTGGGATGCTGTTTATAAAGTGATAACTACTGGGATGCTGTTCATAAAGTGATAACTACTGGGATACTGTTTATAAAGTGATAACTACTGGGATACTGTTTTATAAAGTTATAAACATTGGGATGCTGTTTATAAAGTGATAACTACTGGGATGCTGTTTATAAAGTGATAACTACTGGGATACTGTTTATAAAGTTATAAACACTGGGATGCTGTTTAAAAAAGTGTAACATATACCTTTTATACAAACATATGCACGCTCTAAAATATGTTGAACCTAATTGAATTAAAGTGTCAGTAAATTGAGCGTAAGGGGGAAAATAGTTCAGAAAAAAAAACGGTGTAGACTCTCATGTGATCATGTTCATTTACAAAGTATCATCATTACTGTCGCGCTCTGTCTGTTTTCATATTCTAGTTTTAAATCCATGAAAACGAGTTTTTGTTAAAGTTATATTGGTATATGTAACTATTGGGGCATCGCTTCTAGTTCTTAACAAGACCCGTCCGGAGATGCAATTAGAACACACATTGTCAGACTCTGCTCGTGTATTATATTATATGTGTAGAACTGACTGCATCGACCCTAACTCCATACAGCATACATGCGCTTGTTGACGTCTCTGCAGCAGACGACTTTTGAAAACATTGAGACAAAAGAAGAAATTACTCATGATGAGCAATTTCTTCTTTTGTTGCAATGTTTTCACTTTTATGCAATAGTTTTACTTTCATTTACGGAGATTTTCACATGTTTGTCATGATGTTTTGAAGACGTCTGCTGCAGTCTTGTGGTATGGGATAAAAGGTTAAACTCACGTGACTTTTCTTACGTAAGTATACCTTCAACCTTTCCCACATATACGAAATATGCTGCAGAAACTCTCTTTGAAAACATACTAAAAATCACTTTAAATGAAAATGTTATAATAGAATAGAGGTGGAAACGTCGTGGTAAAAGGCAATATTACCGAGAATCTCTGTAAATGAAAATGTTATAATGGAATAGAGATGGAAACGTCGTGGTAAAAGGTAAACATACCGAGACTCTTTGTAAATGAAAATGTTATAATGGAATAGAGATTGAGACGTTGTGGTAAAAGGTAAAAATACCGAGAATCTCTGTAAATGAAAATGTTATAATGGAATATAGGTGGAAACGTCGTGGTAAAAGGCAATATTACCGAGAATCTCTGTAAATGAAAATGTTATAATGGAATAGAGATGGAAACGTCGTGGTAAAAGGTAAACATACCGAGACTCTTTGTAAATGAAAATGTTATAATGGAATAGAGATTGAGACGTTGTGGTAAAAGGTAAAAATACCGAGAATCTCTGTAAATGAAAATGTTATAATGGAATAGAGATAGAGACGTCGTGGTAAAGGGTAAAATTACCCATAATGTCATTGTAAATGAAAATGTTATAATGGAATAGAGATGGAGACGTTGTGGTAAAAGGTAAAAATACCGAGAATCTCTGTAAATGAAAATGTTATAATGGAATAGAGATGGAGACGTCGTGGTAAAAGATAAAATTACCGAGAATCTTTGTAAATGAAAATGTTATAATGGAATAGAGATGGAGACGTCGTGGTAAAAGATAAAATTACCGAGAATCTTTGTAAATGAAAATGTTATAATGGAATAGAGATGAAAACGTTGTGGTAAAAGGTAAAATTACCGAGAATCTTTGTAAATGGAAATGTTATAATGGAATAGAGATGGAAACGTTGTGGTAAAAGGTAAAATACCCATAATGTCATCTGCTACAGATGCTTCGAAATGTATGTTGGATAAGTTGAACATCAAAGGTTTTAGATCTGGTTCACATGATTTTTATCGTGACAATCCGGTTCCTACGATAACAAAACAGAAATGATTTTAAGGTATTCTCCTGATTTTGAAATTTCGAAAAGTCACCGTTAACATCAGAAATCGATTTTACCCAATGTTGACAATGACTTGATTTTTACTTTGTTACACTAACCTTTGTCGTTTGCAGACTTGTTCATGGCCATAACGAGATCTTGTGACATTCTCTCCAGTTTATTTTCGTTTTGCTGCGTCATCGTACTAGCAGCATCCTCAATCTTAGCAAGAGCATTTGTTTGTTCATTTCTTAGGTCATCTTGAAAACTCGTGAAGTCATGTTTCATCTGTAATTTCTCCTGTTCTACAGTTGTCTGTGCTCGGCTTATGTCATCTGTAACACTCGTGAAGTCCTGTTTCATCTGTAATTTCTCCTGTTCTACAGTTGTCAGTGCTCGATTTATGTCATCTTTAAAACTCGTGAAGTCCTGTTCCATCTGTAATTTCTCCTGTTCTATAGCTGTCAGTGCTCGGCTTACACGTTCCTGTAAGAGTTCCGCAGCATGTTCCATGCGAACCAGTTTGTCCAAGAGTTTCTCTTCGAAGTCAAACCGAGATGTACACATGGGCTCATCGTATTTCGCAGAAAGCGTTGTTTGTAATATAGATCCCAAAATAAACAAAGTTCTAAGTGTATTTAATTCCATTTCGAATTTTACAAGTTACAATTTTAGGTTTAGTTGATGCGTATTGAAAGCACCTGCGATTCTTGATCGCTTTTATCCCGAAAAAAAGTTGTCTAAGTTAAAAGCACGAGGGGTGTTCAAGATTTAAGAAAATTGCATAACGTCTTTGGTATACGATGACAGGTCAGACTATGGGCGGGTGTGCTAGGAATACCAACCGTAGAGCTTTAGCCACAAGGATGCAGGGAGAGATGTTTATCCATACGTGTCAAACTGTTCCAATGTTAGTTTACCTTGAGGAGGGCTCATAACGCAAGTTTCTCTATAACTGAAATATACCCTAAATTGTTGTTATAATGACAGGTTTGTACTATAATGTAACTGAAATGTACCCTAAAGTGTTCTATAATGTAACTGAATTGTACCCTAAATTGTTGTTATAATGACAGGTTTGTACTATAATGTAACTGAAATGTACACTAAATTGTTGTTATAATGACAGGTTAGTACTATAATGTAACTGAAATGTACCGTAAATTATTGTTATAATAACAGGTTTGTATTATAATGTAAGGGAAATGTACCCTAAATTGTGATTATAATGACAGGTGCATACTATAATGTAACTGAAATGTACCCTAAATTGTTGTTATAATGACAGGTTCATAATATAATGTAACTAAAATGTACCTTAAAGTGTTGTTATAATGTCAGGTGTGTATTATATTGTAACTGAAATGTACCCTTAATTGTTGTTATAATGTAACTTAAATGTACCCTAAATTGTTGTTATAATGAAAGATTTGTATTATAATGTAACTGAAATGTACCCTAAATTGTTGTTATAATGACAGGTTTATAATATATTGTAACTGAAATGTATCCTAAATTGTTGTTATAATGACAGGTTTGTACAATAATGTAACTCAAATGTACCCTAAATGTTTTTTATAATGACAGTTTTATAATATAATGTGACTGAAACGTACCCTAAATTGTTGTTATAATGACAGGTTTATAATATAATGTAACTAAAATGTACACTAAATTGTTGTTATAATGACAGGTTTCATAATATAATGCAACTGAAATGTACTTTAATTTGTTGTAATAATGACAGGTTTGTTCTATGATGTGACTGTAATGTACTCTAAATTGTTGTTATAATGACAGGTTTGTACTATAATGTAACTAACATATACCCTAAAATGTTGTTATAAAGACAGGTTTGTACTATAATGCAACTGAAATGTACACCTTATTGTTGTTAAAATGTAAGATTTATAATATAATATTAATAAAAAATGAATGTGGATGTCGAAATAAGTAATTACTCATTAAATTGGGATTCAACATTATTTGCTACAGTAATTCCTAGATATGATAGCGAAACATGTACCTACCCATGTAGTCCTAGCCTCTAATACACCAGTCATTTGGACACGAATCTTGCCCGGTAAATGGTACCTTATATGAGATTGTTAGAAGTTAATGTTTAACTTGTGTATGGTAGGACTAAGTGGATGTGCAGACTGATTTGTACATGAACTTATCTGAAATGCTAACTTGTACATTTTCCCATATATTGGATCTATGAGCCGTTCTACGAGAACACCAACAGTATTGATTTGGCGTCAATTGGTAAACAATTGGCGCTGGTCTCAATGACAACTGTCACTATGAATATGTCGTGGTCTGGTGGTTAGTGTGGTTCTAGCTGTGTGGATCTCCGAATCGCTGAGGTCATGATGGAGTATCTGTAGACAAGGCACTGTTCCTGACCTGGTGCCCAGGACTCATTGATAACTGTACTATCGCACAAGAATATTGTCACTCTGGATTCGAACTCATCACCCTTTTATCGACAGCCCATGATAGAGCCGAGCTGTAACGCGTCTACATAAATAATTTATTTTGGGAGAAAATATTCAATATACTTTAAGTAACAGCAATGACTGGTTGACAGGCTTAATATTCGCTGATCAATTACATAACGAAAATTTCAAACAATTCGGACATATTGTCTGCCCTCATAAAAACAACCAGTTATATGTATTGAGTTTTCGTTGAAAGGCCACTTTAGTTGTACCATCATTTATAGAGATTTTCCCTTTTGATTTTGCCTATATGTTTACATAGTCGTCTGCTGCAGAGCTGTTGTATGATTAAACTAACTAGGTATGGTGTCCCTCCTCTCTGCGTACTTTTTGAATACCCCTCGTGTTAACATTATCATGATTTCGGAGAGTTTATATCAATCCGCGTACCAGGCTGTTCAGCTGTAATTTGGTTTATCCTTATCCCGCCGAATTCCTACATAGAGTGACATAACTATTGATTTTTAGTGAGTTCTTACAAGTAAATGAATTATTTCTTGTTATATATTAATACATAAGTAACGAACAATGTAAACCAAACTTTAGCTGTACGAATGTACATGCTGATCTTGGTCTATATTGTTTGTAAATGAGATTTAAATTTTAGAAAAAAGGCAGACGTTACTGTACAGCGCGATGAAGGCTAATTACGATGTGTAATCTTGAAGCACTCGTGAGAAAGGAATAAAATCGTGTGATTTTAATATGTCGGTTATCTGCCAGGGAATTAAATTACCCGCGCTCCCCGATAAGCGAACTCCAGAAGGTTTTCATATGTTTAGCGATTACATTTAGAAGGCTCTTTGTATATGTAACGAATATTCAAGGCTTTTCAAGTTGCAACAATCCTAGGTCACGTAGACGATATTGCGATATGAAACTCAGTTCCGATTTGCTTAAAAGTTGGTTGCAAAGTTCGGCCTTTTCTGTAAATGAACGTTTTTATATTGTGACAAAAGGAGAAATTGCTCAAAACAAGCTTATTTCTCATTTTGCAACAATATTTCAACTTTTTACTGTAATTATACATTCATTTATAGAGATATTCCATCTTTTTGCCTATATGTTTTCAAAGTCGTCTGCTGCAGATTTGTTGTATGTGTATTTTTGTTATAACTTAAAATACTTGGTTCAGACTACAGTGTAGTAAATTTCTTCATATTGAAACTGGACTAGACTATCTCTGTCAATCTTGAAACATAAATATGTTTGGGTTCACAACTAAGTTGTTATTTCTGTTTGATTTGTAAAAGAGAAATGGTCTGCTGCTCATTCATTTATCACTTCTGGGTCATGTAAGAATGATGTTGGTTAGACACAGAGTAGCTTGTGTGAGCTGAAATACTGTATATCTCTGTCAGTCTAGATACATACATCTGTTTTGGTTCATAACTAAGTTATCATTTCTGTTTGATTTAGAAAAATAATATGCTGGGTCATGTAAGAAAGACACAGAGTAAATTGTGTGAGCTGAAGTACTGTTTATCTCTGTCAGCATGTTAGTCGGGCTCTGATTACGATGCAAATTGTATTAAAGATGTGCTATGTATGGCTCATCTACATGTACGTATGTTTGGTATTGAACAAAACAAGAAAGGTCTCTGTCCATTGTTTAATTGTTTATATAGGTGTTCGATGGTGGCTGAATTAAGACAGCATCTACAGCTGCTCGGCTGAACATATAATATTCGCATATGCACTTGTCATCCGACGGACCGATGGTCTTGAGCTGTGATTAAGGAAAATCAAATAACAGAGCATTTGTGTAAATTCAGATCACCCTGCACATCCGCATAGTTATATCTGACTCTGTCCTGTTTGTCAATTATTCACAAAACCTGACACAACTGTGTAAACATAGATCTTAGTGCATGAAACACTTTTTACAATTACGTTGACGTCGCGTCAGATGTTCGCGTACTGAAAGCACCACTGAACGACAACATTCGGAAACAAGTAAAAAGGTGAGATTTACTTTTATCAAAAACAAAGTCATACATTTTTTAGATTTGAAATAGAGCAGATTTAAGTTATAATGATTTTATTGGTAAATATCGTAAGTATATAAGATAATTTCTATTGTAATGCTACTTTGTTTAGTATCTTAACAGTAAAACTATGATAAATTTAAAATCAGAAAGGTCTATCAATGATGTAACGTATGCGAACTTTGATAACAAATGACATTTTGTCAATTTTCAATCGTATATAATTCCTTAATGAGTTCAGTTGAATTTACGAAACTTAGGAATTGATAATTATACACTTTATTGTACCTGGAAAACTTATTTCATACTGATATCATGATATGTTATAACCTTCTATTAAAATTTACAATTACTAGCCATAACGTAACGCTCGACGTTACAAATTAATACATAACATCATTCTGTTGACATGAACGACATGCAATGTTTAATCACTTTTGATAGTATAGGAGTTCAATGTCTATATAAGTGAACAGAGAATTGCATGGGCATTTACGCATTCTAAACATGTTTACCTAGTATTTTAATAAGCAATCAACAAATGACACACAATATACCAACATCGCACATTTCTGTAAGTGAAATTGAACATAACCGTTGTCCTTGCACAATTTAAATCGTACTTGATAGTGTCTCTTCTGGCGTTTTGCTCTTGAGAAATGGTCAAAAGTCTTCCACCGAGTGGCTGACAGTCTAGAAAGCCGGGAAACATAATTATGGGTTTGTGAACTGTCGCCTAATATAACTGAACAATTGTTGAAAACGGCGTGGACCACAGATCGTTATGGAAGTGCCACTGCCTTCTACCCACGACCTTGTTATAGGGCAATAATAGATGATAGATTATGGTAACCAGAATTAAATTGACATGTGTAATATCGATACTCCCAGAATGTTATTAAGTCATAAATGACATATTTGAAATTGTTTGTTCATCGTAATGTGTACAATTGTAATGTTACATTATCGTACGCGAATAACGTTCTTGCCTCGATATTGTCTTATCAAGTTCGAATAAAAAGATCGACTAAAAGCACATTTTGTCCCAGCCTCCGTTCCCTATGTGTTGGCGACTTTAGTAAATATACCAATTGTGTTTATTATACAAACGACTTTTCCCCTTTCTACAAACAGACGTTTTCTGTCGCCTGTGAATTAGAAGACTTTTAAACAAAATGGCATTAGGAGAAATTGCTAATCATGAACAGTTTCTCATTTTGCTACACTCTTTTCAGTTTTATTTAATTGTTATTTCATTTAAAGAGAGTTTCCATATCTTCCATAGATGTTTTTGAAGTTTTCAGATGCATTTTGTGGGAATGGGGAAGAGGAATTACTGTGAGAGAAGTGGTGGCTAAAATTGTCTGTCAGATTTCCTGGTATTTAATATACGACAGGATACATGGTGACCCTGTCTGTATAAAAGGAAAGAGACGTAATATGCTGAAAAGAAAAAGAGATATTCTCATAGTATATATTACAAACAAATTAAATTCAGGAAAACATTACAGCAAGATTGCATGCCTAGAAGTCGAACCAGTGACATGTGAACTCTGAGTTTTCAACTCCTTTGCTCTTATCAACCCAGCTATCGAGTCGATGATGTTTTAATCACCCAATTTAACGTATTTAGTTGGTCGAATAACCACATAGGTAACGGCTTATCAGCCGAATTATAACGAAGACGGGCGAAGATTAACTAGTGGTGGGTGAAATATATTTACTAGTATCTATTCAGTTTAAAACACAATGTAGAAACTCAGAACGCAAAGACTTATACAATTATAATACGGTTCCTCTTTGTGTCGCAGATATCATAAAACAGACTTCTAAAACTCATAGTATTAGCCTGCTACGTATCTGTCAGCACAAATAGATCTAATAAAAGCTTATGATGTATGAACCCAGGTAGCTCAGTCGGTAGAGCCGATGGTTTGTCAATCCAGTGTTCGTGGGTTCGAATCCCAGACCTGTCAACATTCTTTCGGATATTTGACAAAATTTATCAAGACAGAGGGTGGCAATTGATGTACTGTGTGGTTGTGGGGGTTGTGAGGGTTGTGAGGGTTGTGAGTGTTGTACTGTGTGTTTGTGTGAGTGGAAGGTGGCTTGTGCTTGAGTTGTGGGGGGGTAATGTAAGTGGTTTCCTGTGTGATTGGGAGGTGAGTGGTGTCCTGTTTGAGTAGAAGGTGAATTATGGGGTAATCTTAGTGTGATAGGCTGTGTGATTGGGTGATTGGGTGGGTGTGTTGTGCTGTGTGAGTGCTGTGTTAGTGGTAGGTCTGTCGTTGAGGGTAATGTGAATTCAGAGGCCTATTGCTTCAATACGTAATTTTATTTTACTCGCCCGGACACGATTTTGAAAGAATTAAGTTACTCAATACTTATATGTTACTTATATGGAGATTGTCAATAATTTTGCATTTTCCTAAAAACTGTACAAGTTGTGGATTATCTTTGGTCAACGCAGTAAAGTAAAAAGAAAACCTTGTTAACATAAATCATCGATAACCCTTTCCCATATAAAACAAATCTGCAGCAGATGACGTTAAGATCATATCTAGAATACTGTTGACAATATGAATAATTGATAATATATTGATTTTGTTGTGTTGAAAACATTGTAGCAAGAGATGAAATTGCTCTTTTAGACGTGAATGGAATAACAAATACTAAACTACCTTTCCAAATATGTTATTTGTACAAATCTTGTATTGCCTAGGGTATGATGGTGTGCCCTTTGGCAAGGCACATTTCCTAGCCTTGTACTGGTTTGTTTACCCAGGAATCACGCATAAGTGAACTGTCGCCGTGATATAACTGAAATAATGTTGAAAGCGGAGTAACCACAATAACACCAATACTCCTACAAAAACCACCCAAGTCAACCTTAGTTAAAAAACATAAAATTGTGTCGATTCAAACATGATGCGACTTGAGAAAATACTACAAACTTAGCATGCACAGTTGAATTAAAATCAATTGTTTTAACTCTTTCAGCGCCAAAGGCAATATTGAGCTTTTTGCAAACAATACAGATTCAGTTGAGTCAGCTCGTAACGAGCTGTCTCACCTGAAATCTGCATTGTTTGGCTGTGAGTTATAAAGATATTCCAAAAATCCTATAACATGAAAATAGAGTAGTCAGAGTTTGAACATGGAAGAGTCTACTTAAACAATTCGGCGCTGAAAGGGTTAAACGTGTCTTGCGCTGCTTTTAAAGCGACTGAACTTCAGATACCCAACTGTCGAACAAAAAAATAAAAAACAATTTTAAGAAAATAAGTGTTATTTTTGTATTTGGGGAATTAAAATATGATAACTGACATATTACATACCCCTATAATCGGTGAGATTTTCTTGTTTTCGATACTTTTTCCAACGCAAATTCTACCCTGTCAGTAACGGGGTAAGTATTTTTAAATAGGAAACCCCTTCATCGGGACAATTGAAAACGACTCAAGTTCACTTTACTGATAAAAAACGATACATTTTCTACCCTGGTTTTACTTGGATAACATTAAGAATAACATTTAGGGCAAATTCGATTTTTTTTTTTTTTTTTTCGTGTCATCTGGATTTCAGTCGCTTTAACAATTGTTCAGTTATATCACGGCGATTCCTGAGTAAGTTACCAGTTCTACTAATCCATTTATCCTGACAACTGCCAGGACAACTAATCGCCACGCAACCTGAGCGCCAATGAGGGCAGCCATCACTACCAATTTATAAGTCTTTGGTATGACCCGGGCAGGGATCGAACCCGCGACCTCCCGCTTTCAAGGCGGACGCTCTACCACAACAACACCGAGATAGTACGTGGACTTTCAAATAGACAGGTATGTCATTCATTGTTGGAACTCACATACTGTTTCATGTTTTAAATCCTTGTATTTCGACCACCAATAAGGACTATTGGATGAGGGTTTAGCGCCGTTTTCAACATATATGTTCAACCATATCACGGCGGCCAGTTCACCTACTACCAAGCAACTGACTGCTTAACCACATATACAGTGTGACTTTGTGTCGAACGTAGGTGAACTGGCCGCCGTGATATGACTGTAAGCTTCTTTATCCTTTCCAACAGAGTAGACGCATGTTGACGTATTTGAAAAGCCGACTTTTGAAAGCATTGTCAATGAAGGAGAATTTGCTCGATACGAGCTATTTCTCTTCTGCAACAATGTTGTCAACTGAATACAGAACAGAACAGAACAGAAATCTTATTTTCAACTTAAGCATAAACAGCTCATGGTTGATATTCACAAATATACATACAGAAATGGTTAAGACAATGAAATAGTTGAGAAATAGTACTTAAATAAGTTTAAATTAAATAAGTTTAAATTAAATAAGTTTAAAATCAAGTTTATATGCATATGTATAAATACATATATACATACACAAGCAATTGTATATATATATACATATACCCATACACGTACTTATATATATATATATTAATTTCAATATGAAATAAATTATATCAAGAAAGGAAGTGGGACTGTTAACGCCCGTCTAATAAGGATGCTTTTTATTTTTCAAATAGAGAGTTAAGCCTTGAGGCTAAATGACGACAGATTACATAAATATTTTTTTTTGCTTTCTGTGTTTAAAGAGTTCTATGAACTTGTACATACTTGGACGTTGTGCGTAATAGCGCGGTTTGAGTTGTTTTCTTAATTTTTCATAGAACGGACAAACTAATACAAATTGAATACAGTATATATAGAAGAAGTTTATTTCAAATATAAATTCAATAGGCCACATGATACATGATAACATAACATATTATAAAATAATATGATACAATATGTCCAATATAGGCAAGGGGCATTTTGTCGCAATGTTGTCAACTCCATTCATTAATTATACTTTCATTATTTTAGAATCGCCATACTTTTGCCTAGATGTTTTCAAAGTTTGATTTGTATTTGGGAAATCATTAACGTATACTTGAGATACGATACATGAAAACCCACCGTTAGAAATGTTCTATCTGTGTAAAGTAAAACTGCACACATAGCACTTGCGATCAGTGTAGACGAAGATCGATGTGAGAATCCGTATCTGGATCTACACTGGTTGATCGATAGTCACCGACGGTTCTAAGAAATGTTTCAACCCTTTCCGTCGTGTAGACGCATGTTAATGCATTAGAAGTAGGGTCCAATTATATCAATTTTACTTAGCGATGGTTTATACTTAGAAACTTTAAGGCGTATTTCGTCAATTTTGTTTCCCTAATAAAAACGTCTATGTGTATTTAATTTCTTATCAAGTTTGGTTATCAGCAAGGTAATTATTGAGGTCAACTTAGTCATTTACTTAAAAACATTCAATCATTCATGTTTTACAAGGGAAGCAAAAATTATGAAATATGCTTTTAAGTATATAAGTCTCCTTTTGTCACAAGTCTTCGAGGGTTCAAACACATTTCTGAACCCTTTTCGACGGCGATATTTGAAAATGTTGTGACAAACGGAGAAATTATTCAAAACGAGTAATTCCTCCTTTGCCACAATGGTGACAAGTTACTGAGGGATCTACTAAAATGCTTAGCTTTTCAGCACATGTAGACTCACACAAAGTAGAAATTGCTAAAAACGACCAATTTCTCCTTTTGCCACTTTGTTTTGAACTTTTTTCAATTAATAATACGTTCATTAAAGCATTTTCCATATTTCCGCTTATCTATTTTTAAAGTCGCGTATTGCAGATGTATTTGTATGTTGGATTGAATTAATGTTTACTTGAGGTGCGCGCAATGAAAACCTATGATTTGTAATTTTCTTTCCGTGTAAAGTGTGTGAAGATAAAATAAACCTGCACACAAAGCACGTGCGACCCGTGTAGTCTCATAGCAATGTGAGAATCTGCATATATATGTATATGGCTCTACGCTGGTCGATCGATAGTCACAGACGGTTCTAAGAAACGTTTAAACCCTTTCCCTCATGTAGACGCATGTTGATGCATTTGAAACATTCTACTTTTGAAAACATTGTGGCAAATGTAGAAATTGTACAAAAAACGAGCAAATTGTCCTTTTATCTCAAGTCAGCGAGATTTCCAAGAAATGTCTTAACCCTTCCCAACATGTAGATGCATTTTTACGCATATGATGCGACTTTTGAAAACATTGTGACAAACGAAGAAATGGCTCAAAACGAGCAGTTCCTCTTTATACCAAAATGGTGACAAGTCACGATGGGATCTAAGAACATGTTTTGCCTTTCAGCACATATAGACGCATTTTGATGTACACGAATATCAAGCAGATGACACTTCAGAACAGTGTGACAAAAATAGAAATTTCTCAAAACGAAAAAAAAAGTTCTCCTTCTGTCGCAATGTTGTCAACTCCATTCATTAATTATACTTTCATTATTAACGAACTTCCATACTTTTTTCTAGATGTTTTCAAAGTCGTCTGTTGCCTATTTATTTGTATTTGGGAAAGCGTTAACTTGATAAGATCCATGAAAACCAACCGTTAGAAATGTTCTATATGTGTAAAGTAAACCTGTATACAGAACACGTGCTACCAGTGTAGTCTCAGATCTATATAATAATCCGCATGTATATGTATCTGGATCTACACTAGTCGATCGAAAGTCACAGACGGTTCTAAGAAATGCTTTAACCCTTTTCCATGTGAAGACGCAGTTTGATGCATATGAAGCAGTCGACTCTTGAAAACATTGTAGCAAAAGTAGAAATTTTTCAGAATTTTTCCTTTTGTCACAGGTCAACGAGGATTCAAATAAACTTCTTAACCCTTTTACACATGTAGACTCATTTTGACGCATATGAAGCGATTTTTGAAAATGTTGTGACAAACGGAGAAATTATTCAAAACGGGCAATTCCTCCTTTTGCCCCAATCGTATACAGCAAGGATATGCATAGCGATCAAATTATTAAGCCAGAAAAGGCGACAGAAGATGGTTCAATCGGGGATGTATCCCAATTATGACAAGAACCTAAATCGACTACATCGCCGATTATCAGGTTCAAGTATACAGTCACAGACGTCGAATCGTAGAGACCGTCCGAACTAGCGTAATTTGCTTTCGATCCATTTTTGCGAATGTAACAATAGACATATTTCGAGCTGAAGGACCTAAAACTGAACGTAAACGTGTAGATACCATCTACCCAGCACGTGAATGTTCCCGTGTTGACGTCGTAAGCCCCTCCTACGTTGATATGAACTGTGTTAAAAGTCGGGACGCCATTAACCAAACTACCAGTGGCATATTGGACTGCAAACACAACTTAAAAAACAACAAAAACAACAATTTATATAACAATACAATACAAACCTAGTCGAATAAAAACATTCATTTGAAAGCGTGGGCGTGCTCGTATATTGGTCACAGCATGCATAAGTTTAGATTTATCAGAACGAGGCTAACTAAGCAAGCTCCCAAAAAGCTGCGTATGCTAGATATCAGTACATGATTCAAATAGATAATCTTTGTTAATCACATTTTCAAAATAAATATTTTAAAATACAGAGCAAAAGAAGAAGATGACACATTTCTAGTGTTTTGCTCAGCGGTATGTCTTAGCGGTATACTTAGCAGTATGTCTTAGATGTATACTTAGCAGTATGTCTTAGAGGTATAATTAGCAGTATGTCTTAGCGGTATACTTAGCGGTATACTTAGCGGTATACTTAGTGGTATACTTAGCGGTATGTCTTAGTGGTATACTTAGCGGTATGTCTTAGCGGTATGTCTTAGTGGTATACTTAGCGGTATGTCTTAGCGGTATACTTAGTGGTATGTCTTAGCGGAATACTGAGCGGTATGTCTTAGTGGTATACTTAGCGGTATGTCTTAGTGGTATACTTAGCGGTATGTCTTAGCGGAATACTTAGCGGTATGTCTTAGCGGTATACTTAGCGGTATACTTAGCGGTATGTCTTAGCGGTATACTTAGCGGTATGTTTGTGCTTAAACGTTCAATTTCGTTTTGATAAGTTTAATTTGGGTTTAACGTAGTTTTCAACATTGTTTCAGGTATATCATTACAACAGCTCATTTATTCATGATTATGTGGTAAACAAACAAGTACCAGGCTAGGAAATGTGCCTTAATTTGCCAAAGGTCACACCCCCATGACCGCTCTGACTGCAGATCAAAACATGGACGTCTGATTTCAGCTATGGCGGATTACTGCTTTTTTATGTTGAATTTTAATTGTAAATGTTCTACTTTAGAATTTTTTAATGTTTCTTTTAACTGTGATTTTTTTTCTTTCCATGTGATTTGTCACTAATGTAAATAGGTGTAGCAATGAAAGGTGTCTTCAGGTGCACTGCAATACGAATTTACATTTTTAATCTATTTATTTGAATATTATACGTAATATTTCATTTTATCAAATTTTCTGTTACACCTTTAGTCGAGGCGGTCATGGTGGAGTTCCCTTTGACAAGGTACATTTTCTTGCATTGTACTGGTTTGTTTGCCCAGGGATTATTATGAATAAGTGAACCGTTGCCGCAATATAACTGAACTATTGTTGAAAACGGAAACAATCCCAAATATAACAACAAACAAACAAACTGTTACACCTTTATTAAAAGTACATTTGAAACATATTGTGTATATGTTCCTCTTTATTGCTCGCCTGAGTAGTTTATTTCAATTCAAATCAAATTCTGGAGGTCTCTTAGAGACGGTATGGTGCATTTTTTAACTGGTGATATAAAAAAATATTCTAGTTCGTACTGTTTTTAATAAACAATGGTCATCTTACTGAACTGAAATAATACCAAGCATCAGTTTGTCAGAGCTGTTTAGCATAAATACGGTAACTGTATTGGTCAAAGTTATGTCGTGGCCTACAACATATGCAACATTCTACCTTATTAAATATTTGAAATGTATTTTGATAGTTAAGTTTTAATATCTAAAAGCTAAATAAACTTTTGTACAATCATCTAAGAAAGGAAGCTGTTGAGAAATATTTTGTAGTTTCTAGAATAAATAACATTATGTAAATAAAGAAGAAAGAAATTTAATAATTTCTTGTTGTATTTTTTTTCTTCAAAGCAATATCTTTTGATATATAATATTTAATGCCATTGAATGAATTATCATATCTGAATGAATTACATAGTGGAACAAAACAATGTTAGACAGATTTTTACTTTTAGTTGAAATGTGTTCAGCCATTGTTTACAATCGTGCTTAGTTAGCCTCGTTCTGATGATGGAATGTAAGGTATGTATATAATTTAAGAGAGGCCTATGTTGACAACCATTTGTAACTGAAGCTTCTACTGTATGTATTTGAGGCTTAAGCATGCATAATGGTGTTTTACACTCAAACATGACTGGCCACCACACAATGATGTCACTCAGTTGAAGCTTAGGCATTCCCGTATGAAGGCCTTTGCACAGACTCACCAATCTTTCGAAGTAGTCATACTCTTCGCACAGTGTTGCCAAACATTTAAGCTAAGACATGCCTGTATGTAGGCCACCGTGCAGTGATGGCAAACATTATAATCTATGGTATGTATGTATACAGGCCATCGTGCACTGCTGCCAATAGTTTGAAGCTTAGACATGCATGTATGTAGACAACACAGTTTATCCAAACATTTTAAGCTTAGGCATTCCTGTATGTAGACCACGCATTCTGTCCAATTATTTTAAGCTTAGGCAGTCCTGTATGTAGATAACGCCTTCTTTCCAATCATTTTAAGCTTAGACATTCCTATATGTAGACAACGCAGTTTATTAAATCATTTTAAGCTTAAACATCACTGTATGTAGGAAACGCAGTTTATCCAATCATTTTAAGCTTAAGCATTCCTGTATGTAGACCACGCGTTCTGTCCAATCATTTTAAGCTTAGGCAGGTTTGTATGTAGACAACGTAGTTGATCCAATCAGTTTAAGCTTAGACATTCCTGTATGTAGACCACGCAATTTATCCAATCATTTTAAACTTATACATTAATGTATGTTGACCAAACAGTTTATCCTATAAGTTTAAGTTTAGGCATTCATGTATGTAAACCACGCCGTTTGTCCAATCAGTTTAAGCTTAGGCATGCCTGTTTATTAAGCTCCATGCATTTGAATCGTAAGAATTTCTGTATGTCAACCCTCGCAAAGTATTGCCAATCATTTGAAGTTCTGTCAAGGTTGTATTTAGACCCCCACAGAGTGTTGACAATCATTTAAATATAAGCAATTCCTGTATGATTGTATCATCACAGTGTTGCCTAATGTTGTAAGCATTCACATGCGTGAGTTTATGCACTCGAACAAAACAGCCACTCAATTAAAGCTCAGGCATGCCTGTATAAATATATACGCCTCCGCACACTGCTTCAAATGTTAAAGCTGAAATCTCCGCCGAACAGTGTTACCGATCATTTGTAGCTTAGGTATGTATATGTATGTATGTAGGCCTCTGCAAAGTGATCCCCACGCAATCTTTTGAGTTGCTGTTAGAAAGCAGCGACCCATTGAGTGTCATTGGACTGTGTGTCGGTGTTAGAAAGCAGGGACCCATTGAGTGTCATTGGGGTGTATGTCGGTGTTAGAAAGCAGGGACCCATTGAGTGTCATTGGGGTGTATGTCGGTGTTAGAAAGCAGGGACCCATTGAATGTCAATGGACTGTGTGTTGTTGTTAGAAAGCAGGGACCCATTGAGTGTCATTGGGCTGTGTGTCAGTGTTAGAAAGCAGGGACCCATTTAGTGTCATTGGGCTGTGTGTCGGTGTTAGAAAGCAGGAACCCATTGCGTGTCATTGAGCTGTGTGTCGTTGTTAGAAAGCAGGGACTCATTGAGTGTCATTGAACTGTGTGTCGGTGTTAGAAAGCAGGAACCCATTGAGTGTCATTGAGCTGTGTGTCGGTGTTAGAAAGCAGGGACCCATTGAGTGCCATTGGGCTGTATGTCGGTGTTAGAAAGCAGGGACCCAATGAGTGTCACTGAGCTGTGTGTCGGTGTTAGAAAGCAGGGACCCATTGAGTGTCATTGGGATGTGTGTCGGTGTTAGAAAGCAGGGATCCATTGAGTGTCATTGGGCTGTGTGTCGGTGTTAGAAATCAGGGATCCATTGAGTGTCATTGGGGTGTATGTCGGTGTTAGAAAGCAGGGACCCAATGAGTGTCATTGGGGTGTATGTCGGTGTTAGAAGGCAGGGACCCATTGAATGTCAATGGACTGTGTGTTGTTGTTAGAAAGCAGGGACCCATTGAGTGTCATTGGGCTGTGTGTCAGTGTTAGAAAGCAGGGACCCATTTAGTGTCATTGGTCTGTGTGTCGGTGTTAGAAAGCAGGAACCCTTTGCGTGTCATTGAGCTGTGTGTCGTTGTTAGAAAGCAGGGACTCATTGAGTGTCATTGAACTGTGTGTCGGTGTTAGAAAGCAGGAACCCATTGAGTGTCATTGATCTGTGTGTCGGTGTTAGAAAGCAGGGACTCATTGAGTGTCATTGGGCTGTATGTCGGTGTTAGAAAGCAGGGACCCATTAAGTGTCATTGAGCTGTGTGTCGGTGTTAGAAGGCAGGGACCCATTGAGTGTCATTGGGATGTGTGTCGGTGTTAGAAAGCAGGGATCCATTGAGTGTCATTGGGCTGTGTGTCGGTGTTAGAAAGCAGGGATCCATTGAGTGTCATTGGACTGTGTGTCGGTGTTAGAAAGCAGGGACCCATTGAGTGTCATTGGGCTGTATGTCGTTGTTAGAAAGCAGGGACCCATTGAGTGTCAATGGACTGTATGTCGGTGTTAGAAAGCAGGGACCCATTGAGTGTCATTGGGCTGTATGTCGGTAGTAGAAAGCAGGGACCCATTGAGTGTCATTGGGCTGTGTGTCGGTGTTAGAAAGCAGGGACCCATTGAGTGTAATTAGGGTGTATGTCGGTGTTAAAAAGCAGGGACCAATTGAGTGTCATTGGGCTGTGTGTCGGTGTTAGAAAGCAGGGACCCATTGAGTGTTATTAGGATGTATGTCGGTGTTAGAAAGGAGGGACCCATTGAGTGTCATTGGGCTGTGTGTCGGTGTTAGAAAGCAGGGACCCATTGAGTGTCATTGGGCTGTATGTCGGTGTTAGAAAGCAGAGACCCAATGAGTGTCATTGGGGTGTATGTCGGTGTTAGAAAGCAGGGACCCATTGTGTGTCATTGGGGTGTATGTCGTTGTTAGAAAGCAGGGACCCATTGAGTGTCATTGAGCTGTATGTCGGTGTTAGAAAGCAGGGACCCATTGTGTGTCATTGGGGTGTATGTCGTTGTTAGAAAGCAGGGACCCAGTGAGTGTCATTGAGCTGTATGTCGGTGCAAGAAAGCAGGGACCCATTGAGTGTCATTGGGCTGTGTCACACGACAACTGACTTTGGATGTTACGAAATAAATGACATTTACGATAAAATGGCATAAATGTGTTGATGTTTTCGTCTAATTTGTTTTATATAGACATCTAAGATTATTTCTATAGACGATGAATAAAGACTATACTAATCAGACAGTGCGGAATCAAATGTTGATGTTGGTAAGAGGGACGGGCCGACTATTGTTGTTCGTGTGACCTGTTACATTTATAATGTCGATGACGGAAATCTTTTTACGTTCATCCGTTGTTTGATCCAAAGTTAATGCAAATTCTGTATTTGCTCGGAGAGAATTACGACTTAACGGCTAGTTTAAGGAAGAACTGACCAGCAGTACTAGTAATAAGCCTAAAAAACGCCATTATAGACACTGGGATGCTGTTTGAAAAAGTGATAACTACCGGGATGCTTGTTAATAAATTGATAAACACTGGGATGCTGTTTATAAAGTGATAACTACTGGGATGCTGTTTATAAAGTGATAAACACTGGGATGCTGTTTAAAAAATGATAACTACGGGAATGCTTTTTAAAAAAGTGATAACTACTGGGATACTGTTTATAAAGTGCTAACGTCTGGGATGCAGTTTATTAAGTGATACACACTGGGATGCTGTTTATAAAGTGATAACTACTGGGATTTGTATATAAAGTGATAAACACCGGGATGCTGTTTAAAAAAGTGATAACTACTAGGATGCTGTTTATAAAGTGAGAAACACTCGGATGCTGTTTATAAAGTGATAAACACTGGGATGCTGTTTAAAAGAGTGATAACTACTGGGATGCTGTTTATAAAGTGATAAACACTGGGATGCTGTGTTAAAAAGTGATAATTACTGGGATCCTGTTTATAAAGTGATAAACACTATGATGATGTTTAAAAAATTGATTACTACTGGGATGCTGTTTATAAAGTGATAAAGACTGGGATGTTGTTAAAAAAGTGATAACTACTGGGATGCTGTTTATAAAGTGATAAACACTGGGATGCTGTTTAAAAAAGTGATAACTACTGGGATACTGTTTATAAAGTGATAAACACTGGGATGCTGTTTAAAAAAGTGATAACTACTGGGATACTGTTTATAAAGTGATAAACACTGGTATGATGTTTGAAGAAGTGATAACTACTGTGATACTGTTTATAAAGTGATAAACATTGGAATGTTGTTTAAAAAAGTAATAAACACTGGGATGTTGTTTATAAAGTCATAAACATTGGGATGCTGTTTATAAAGTGATAACTACTGGCATACTTTTTAAAAAATTGATCACTACTGGGATACTATGAAGTGATAAACACTGGGATGCTGTTTATAACGTGCTAAACACTGGGATGCTTTTTTAAAAAGTGATAACTACTGGGATGTTGTTTATAAAGTTACAAACACTGGGATGCTGTTTATAAAGTGATAACTACTGGGATACTGTTTATAAAGTGATAAACACTGGGATGCTGTTTAAAAAAGTGATAACTACTGGGATACTGTTTATAAAGTGATACACACTGGTATACTGTTTTAAGAAGTGATAACTACTGTGATACTGTTTATAAAGTGATAAACATTGGAATGTTGTTTAAAAAAATAATAAACACTGGGATGTTGTTTATAAAGTCATAAACATAAGGATGCTGTTTATAAAGTGATAACTACTGGCATGCTTTTTAGAAAATTGATAACTACTGGGATACTGTTTATGAAGTGATAAACACTGGGATACTGTTTATAAAGTGCTAAAAACTGGGATGCTTTTTTAAAAAGTGATAACTACTGGGATGCTGTTTATAAAGTGATAACTACTGGGATGCTGTTTTATAAAGTGATAACTACTGGGATGCTGTTCATAAAGTGATAACTACTGGGATACTGTTTATAAAGTGATAACTACTGGGATACTGTTTTATAAAGTTATAAACATTGGGATGCTGTTTATAAAGTGATAACTACTGGGATGCTGTTTATAAAGTGATAACTACTGGGATACTGTTTATAAAGTTATAAACACTGGGATGCTGTTTAAAAAAGTGTAACATATACCTTTTATACAAACATATGCACGCTCTAAAATATGTTGAACATAATTGAATTAAAGTGTCAGTAAATTGAGCGTCAGGGGGAAAATAGTTCAGAAAAACGGTGTAGACTCTCATGTGATCATGTTCATTTACAAAGTATCATCATTACTGTCGCGCTCTGTCTGTTTTCATATTCTAGTTTTAAATCCATGAAAACGACTTTTCAAAACATTGTGGCAAAAGGAGGTCCAATGTTTCTAACTCTTTACAATAACTACACTTTCATTTACAGAGTTTTTGTCAAGATGTTTTTCTAGATTTGTTGTATTTGGGAAATGGTTCAAGTTATATTGGTATATGTAACTATTGGGGCATCGCTTCTAGTTCTTAACATGACCCGTCCGGAGATGCAATTTGACCACACATTGCCAGACTCTGCTCGTATATTATAGTATATGTGTAGAACTGACTGCATCGACCCTAACTCCATCCAGCATACATGCGCTTGTTGACGTCTCTGCAGCAGACGACTTTTGAAAACATTGAGACAAAAGAAGAAATTGCTCATGATGAGCAATTTCTTCTTTTGTTGCAATGTTTTCACTTTTATTCAATAGTTTTACTTTCATTTACGGAGATTTTCACATTTTTGTCATGATGTTTTGAAGACGTCTGCTGCAGTCTTGTGGTATGGGATAAAAGGTTAAACTCACGTGACTTTTCTTACGTAAGTATACCTTCAACCTTTCCAACATATACGAAATATGCTGCAGAAACTCTCTTTGAAAAAATACTAAAAATCACTTTAAATGAAAATGTTATAATGGAATAGAGATGGAAACGTCGTGGTAAAAGGCAATATTACCGAGAATCTCTGTAAATGAAAATGTTATAATGGAATAGAGATGGAAACGTCGTGGTAAAAGGTAAACATACCGAGACTCTTTGTAAATGAAAATGTTATAATGGAATAGAGATTGAGACGTTGTGGTAAAAGGTAAAAATACCGAGAATCTCTGTAAATGAAAATGTTATAATGGAATAGAGATAGAGACGTCGTGGTAAAAGGTAAAATTACCCATAATGTCATTGTAAATGAAAATGTTATAATGGAATAGAGATGGAGACGTTGTGGTAAAAGGTAAAAATACCGAGAATCTCTGTAAATGAAAATGTTATAATGGAATAGAGATGGAGACGTCGTGGTAAAAGATAAAATTACCGAGAATCTTTGTAAATGAAAATGTTATAATGGAATAGAGATGAAAACGTTGTGGTAAAAGGTAAAATTACCGAGAATCTTTGTAAATGGAAATGTTATAATGGAATAGAGATGGAAACGTTGTGGTAAAAGGTAAAATACCCATAATGTCATCTGCTACAGATGCTTCGAAATGTATGTTGGATAAGTTGAACATCAAAGGTTTTAGATCTGGCTCACATGATTTTTATCGTGACAATCCGGTTCTTACGATAACAAAACAGAAATGATTTTAAGGTATTCTCCTGATTTTGAAATTTCGAAAAGTCACCGTTAACATCAGCAATCGATTTTACCCAATTTTGACGATGACTTGATTTTTACTTTGTTACACTAACCTTTGTCGTTTGCAGACTTGTTCATGGCCATAAAGAGATCTTGTGACATTCTCTCCAGTTTATTTTCGTTTTGATGCGTCATCGTACTAGCAGCATCCTCAATCTTAGCAAGAGCATTTGTTTGTTCATTTCTTAGGTCATCTTGAAAACTCGTGAAATCATGTTTCATCTGTAATTTCTCCTGTTCTACAGTTGTCTGTGCTCGGCTTATGTCATCTTTAACACTCGTGAAGTCCTGTTTCATCTGTAATTTCTCCTGTTCTACAGTTGTCAGTGCTCGATTTATGTCATCTTTAAAACTCGTGAAGTCCTGTTCCATCTGTAATTTCTCCTGTTCTATAGCTGTCAGTGCTCTGCTTACACGTTCCTGTAAGAGTTCCGCAGCATGTTCCATGCGAACCAGTTTGTCCAAGAGTTTCTCTTCGAAGTCAAACCGAGATGTACACATGGGCTCATCGTATTTCGCAGAAAGCGTTGTTTGTAATATAGATCCCAAAATAAACAAAGTTCTAAGTGTATTTAATTCCATTTCGAAATTTACAAGTTACAATTTTAGGTTTAGTTGATGCGTATTGAAAGCACCTGCGATTTTTGATGGCTTTTATCCCGAAAAAAAGTTGTCTAAGTTAAAAGCACGAGGGGTGTTCAAGATTTAAGAAAATTGCATAACGTCTTTGGTATACGATGAAATGTCAGACTATGGGCGGGTGTGCTAGGAATACCAACCGTAGAGCTTTAGCCACCAGGATGCAGGGAGAGATGTTTATCCATACGTGTCAAACTGTTCCAATGTTAGTTTACCTTGAGGAGGGCTCATAACGCAAGTTTCTCTATAACTGAAATATACCCTAAATTGTTGTTATAATGACAGGTTTGTACTATAATGTAACTGAAATGTACCCTAAAGTGTTCTATAATGTAACTGAATTGTACCCTAAATTGTTGTTATAATGACAGGTTTGTACTATAATGTAACTGAAATGTACACTAAATTGTTGTTATAATGACAGGTTTGTACTATAGTGTAACTGAAATGTACCATAAATTATTGTTATAATAACAGGTTTGTATTATAATGTAACTGAAATGTACCCTAAATTGTGATTATAATGACAGGTGCATACTATAATGTAACTGAAATGTACCCTAAATTGTTGTTGTAATGACAGGTTCATAATATAATGTAACTAAAATGTACCTTAAAGTGTTGTTATAATGACAGGTGTGTATTATATTGTAACTGAAATGTACCCTTAATTGTTGTTACAATGAAACATTTGTATTATAATGTAACTTTAATGTACCCTAAATTGTTGTTATAATGAAAGATTTGTATTATAATGTAACTGAAATGTACCCTAAATTGTTGTTATAATGACAGGTTTATAATATATTGTAACTGAAATGTATCCTAAATTGTTGTTATAATGACAGGTTTGTACAATAATGTAACTCAAATGTACCCTAAATGGTTGTTATAATGACAGTTTTATAATATAATGTGACTGAAATGTACCCTAAATTGTTGTTATAATGACAGGTTTATAATATAATGTAACTAAAATGTACACTAAATTGTTGTTATAATGACAGGTTTCATAATATAATGCAACTGAAATGTACTTTAATTTGTTGTAATAATGACAGGTTTGTTCTATGATGTGACTGAAATGTACTCTAAATTGTTGTTATAATGACAGGTTTGTACTATAATGTAACTAAAATATACCCTAAAATGTTGTTATAAAGACAGGTTTGTACTATAATGCAACTGAAATGTACACCTTATTGTTGTTAAAATGTAAGATTTATAATATAATATTAATAAAAAATGAATGTGGATGTCGAAATAAGTAATTACTCATTAAATTGGGATTCAACATTATTTTTTACAGTAATTCCTAGATATGATAGCGAAACATGTACCTACCCATGTATTCCTAGCCTCTAATACACCAGTCATTTGGACACGAATCTTGCCCGGTAAATGGTACCTTATATGAGATTGTTAGAAGTTAATGTTTAACTTGTGTATGGTAGGACTAAGTGGATGTGCAGACTGATTTGTACATGAACTTATCTGAAATGCTAACTTGTACATTTTCCCATATATTGGATCTATGAGCCGTTCTACGAGAACACCAACAGTATTGATTTGGCGTCAATTGGTAAACAATTGGCGCTGGTCTCAATCACAACTGGCGCTGGTCTCAATGACAACTGCCAATATGAATATGTCGTGGTCTGGTGGTTATTGTGGTTCTAGCTGTGTGGATCTCCGATCGCTGAGGTCATGATGGAGTATCTGTAGACAAGACACTGTTCCTGACCTGGTGCCCAGGACTCATTGATAACTGTACTATCGCACAAGAATATTGTCACCTTGGATTCGAACTCATCACCCTTTTATCGACAGCCCATGATAGAGCCGAGCTGTAACGCGTCTACATAAATAATTTATTTTGGGAGAAAATATTCAATATACTTTAAGTAACAGCAATGACTGGTTGACAGGCTTAGTATTCGCTGATCAATTATATAACGAAAATTTCAAACAATTCGGACATATTGTCTGCCCTCATAAAAACAACCAGTTATATGTATTGAGTTTTCGTTGAAAGGCCACTTTAGTTGTACCACCATTTATAGAGATTTTCCCTTTTGATTTTGCCTATATGTTTACATAGTCGTCTGCTGCAGAGCTGTTGTATGATTAAACTAACTAGGTATGGTGCTAGCTATGGTGTCCCTCCTTTCTGCGTACTTTTTGAATACCCCTCGTGTTAACATTATCATGATTTCGGAGAGTTTATAGCAATCCGCGTACCAGGCTGTTCAGCTGTAATTTGGTTTATCCTTATCCCGCCGAATTCCTACATAGAGTGACATAACTATTGATTTTTAGTGAGTTCTTACAAGTAAATGAATTATTTCTTGTTATATATTAATACATAAGTAACGAACAATGTAAACCAAACTTTAGCTGTACGAATGTACATGCTGATCTTGGTCTATATTGTTGGTAAATGAGATTTAAATTTTAGAAAAAGGCAGACGTTACTGTACAGCGCGATGAAGGCTAATTACGATGTGTAATCTTGAAGCACTCGTGAGAAAGGAATAAAATCGTGTGATTTTAATATGTCGGTTATCTGCCAGGGAATTAAATTACCCGCGCTCCCCGATAAGCGAACTCCAGAAGGTTTTCATATGTTTAGCGATTACATTTAGAAGGCTCTTTGCATATGTAACGAATTTTAAAGGCTTTTCAAGTTGTAACAATCCAAGGTCGAGTAGACGATATTGCGATATGAAACTCAGTTCAGATTTGCTTAAAAGTTGATTGCATAGTTCGGCCTTTTCTGTAAATGAAGGTTTATTTATATTGTGACAAAAGGAGAAATTGCTCAAAACAAGCATATTTCTCATTTTGCCACAATATTTCAATTTTTGTCTGTAATTATACAATAATTCATAGAGATATTCCATCCTTTTACCTATATGTTTTCAAAGTCGTCTGCTGCAGATTTGTTGTATGTGTATTGTTGTACTAACTTAAAATACTTGGTTCAGACTGCAGTGTAGTAAATTTCTTTATATTGAAACTGGACTAGACTATCTCTGTCAATCTTGAAACATAAATATGTTTGGGTTCACAACTAAGTTGTTATTTCTGTTTGATTTGGAAAAGAGAAATGGTCTGCTGCTCATTCATTTATCACTTCTGGGTCATGTAAGAATGATGTTGGTTAGACACAGAGTAAATTGTGTGAGCTAACTTGAGTAATATTTAGCAACGGTTCATCACTGCTCGGTCATGTACGATTGATGTTGGTTAGACACAGAGTAAATTGTATGAGCTAACTTGAGAAATATTTAGCAACGGTTTATCACTGCTGGGTAATGTACGGATGATGTTGGTTAGACACAGAGTAAAATTGTGTGAGCTAACTTGAGTACTGTTTAGCGACGGTTCATCACTGCTGGGTCATATAAGAATGATGTTAGTTAGACACAGAGTAAATTGTATGAGCTAACTTGAGTAATATTTAGCAACGGTTTATCACTGCTGGGTCATGTACGGATGATGTTGGTTAGACACAGAGTAAAATTGTGTGAGCTAACGTGAGTACTGTTTAGCGACGGTTCATCACTGCTGGGTCATATAGAAATGATGTTAGTTAGACACAGAGTAAATTGTATGAGCTAACTTGAGTAATATTTAGCAACGGTTCATCACTGCTGGGTCATGTAAGAATGATGTTGGTTAGACACAAAGTAAATTGTATGAGCTAACTTGAGTACTGTTTAGCAACGGTTCATCACTGCTGGGTCATGTAAGAATGATGTTGGTTAGACACAGAGTAGATTGTATGAGCTAACTTGAGTACTGTTTAGCAACGGTTCATCACTGCTGGGTCATGTAAGAATTGTGTTGGTTAGACACAAAGTAAATTGTATGAGCTAACTTAAGTACTGTTTAGCAACGGTTCATCACTGCTGGGTCATGTAAGAATGATGTTGGTTAGACACAGAGTAAATTGTATGAGCTAACTTGAGTACTGTTTAGCAACGGATCATCACTACTGGATCATGTAAGAAGGATGTTGGTTAGACACAGAGTAAATTGTATGAGCTAACTTGAGTACTGTTTAGCAACGGTTCATCACTGCTGAATCATGTAAGAATGATGTTGGTTAGACACAGAGTAAATTGTATGAGCTAACTTGAGTACTGTTTAGCAACGGTTCATCACTGCTGGGTCATGTAAGAATGATGTTGGTTAGACACAAAGTAAATTGTATGAGCTAACTTGAGTACTGTTTAGTAGCGGTTCATCACTGCTGGGTCATGTACGAATGATGTTGGTTAGACACAAAGTAAATTGTATGAGCTAACTTGAGTACTGTTTTAGTAACGGTTCATCACTGCTGGGTCATGTACGAATTATGTTGGTTAGACACAAAGTAAATTGTATGAGCTAACTTGAGTACTGTTTAGCAACGATTCATCACTGCTGGGTCATGTAAGAATGATGTTGGTTAGACACAGAGTAAATTGTATGAGCTAACTTGAGTACTGTTTAGCAACGGTTCATCACTGCTGGGTCATGTGAGAATGATGTTGGTTAGACACAGAGTAAATTGTATGAGCTAACTTGAGTACTGTTTAGCAACGGTTCATCACTGCTGGATCATGTACGAATGATGTTGGTTAGACACAAAGTAAATTGTATGAGCTAACTTGAGTACTGTTTAGCAACGGTTCATCACTGCTGGGTCATGTAAGAATGATGTTGGTTAGACACAGAGTAAATTGTGCGAGCTAACTTGAGTACTGTTTAGCAACGGTTCGTCACTGCTGGGTCATACAAGAATTATGTTGGTAAGACACAGAGTAAATTGTGTGAGCTAACTTAAGTACTGTTTAGCAACGGTTTCAAATTTAAGACCATCCATTGGAAAAGGTACAAGTTTACATTTCTGAACAGTGTAGGTCAAGATCAGCCTTTTCAGTATCTACACAAATGGAAAGTCTTAAAACAACCATATGTAATTAATTTGTAAATAACATAGATCAAACTGCAAATGCAGGTGCCAATCTGGATCCACTTTTCACAAAGACCGCCTCGGTAGTGAAGTGGTAAAGTGTCCACCTCTCTAACGTGAGGTTGCGGGTTTGATACCAGGTCGGTCATAGCAAAGACCTTAAACATGATATAAATGGCTGCCCTCCTTGGCTTTCAGGATTGTGAGGTTAGCATTTGCACTGACTGGCGAGTGTCAGGATAAATGGACCAGTGGTGTTGGTAACTTACCCAGGAACCGCTGGGATATAAACATTTCTTTTGCTGAAATGCAGTTGTAAATGTTTTAAATAACAATCACTCAACAGTTTACAAATGTTCCCAAGAATGGGCTCATTCAATGTCTTCCTTGTATGAATGATTTCCTACTATTGTGTATAACAACTATGTTTATTGTAAGGATGCCTATGTATTACTTGTTGGAAATTTTCAGCTCCGGGTAACACTAATTTAATTTTATTTACAGAAGGGTAGTGCCCCTTTTGAGATAAAGTTAGAAGCTGAAGCTGTAGGGTTTAAGGACCAATTTTAATGAGAAACTACTTACTGCACCCGCTGATCTGCTGCAGTAGACTCTTTCCACATATAGTGAAGTCATAGATGAAGAAATGGCTACGGCAAAAGGAGCAGTGACGGTTGACGCGTAACCCTCTTCTTGATCATTACACACTACAATCACAATTTACTTTAATGGTTGTAAAATATCTTTATTCAACTATGCATTAGTTTAATTTAATTTAAACTTATTTAATTTACATCGATTGCGAAACAAGCTTTAAGCTTATATTAATCACGTTCGATGTCTGCTTCCGGGATACTTAACCAGTACTCGCGCCGTTGTGTGGAAAAATCCAAAAAGCAGAACCCGCTCATCACGGGATTCGAACCCGGGACTATGCATTGGCAATCAAATACCTGGCTTGGTGGAAAAGTGATTTTTTAGCTTCAAACCAAATCCCGTTTTAAACAAATGGACCAATTTCAACCTAAGTTCAAATTGTTTAAAGATTTAAATGCTATGTAGAACATTGTTTGCTGGGGCTTCACTGAGAGGGTTGGGGATGCCTTAACGTTTACTGGAGGTGCACTCCATGAATACCTACCATTTCTTATATTCTTTCCGTGTAAAGTTTGTGAAGGTAAAATAAACCTGCACACACACAGAGCACATGCGACCGTTGTAGTCTCAGATCAATGTGAGAATCCGTATATATCTGTATCTGGTTCTACACTGATCGATCGATAGTCACAGACGGTTCTAAGAAACGTTTTAACCCTTTCCCATATGCAGCCGCAGTTTGATACATATGAAGCAGTCAACTTTGAAAATATTGTAGCAAAAGTAAAAAGTGTTCACAATTTCTCCTTTTGTAACAAGTAAATGAGGATTCAAACAAACGTATTAACCCTTTTACACATGTAGACATATTTTGACGAATATGAAGCTATATTTTTGCAATGGTGATTAGACACAGAGATATCTAATAAAATGATTAGCCTTTCAGCACATGTAGACGCACTTTGACGTACATGAAAATCAAGCAGACGACTTTTGTAAACATTGTGACAAAGGTAGAAATTGCTAAAATTTCTCCTTTTGTCACTAGGTTTTCAATTGTGTTCAAGTCATGATGCGTTCATTTAGGTATGTTCAATATTTACGCCTAGATGTTTTCAAAGTCGTATGCTGTAGAAAGTGTATTTATATGTGGGAAAAAATTAACGTTTACTTGAGGTGCGCACCATGAAAACCTACCATTTATAATTTTCTTTCCGTGTAATGTTTGTGAAGATAAAATAAACCTGCACACATATCACGTGGGACCCATGTAGTCTCAGATCAATGTGAGAAACCACATATATCTGATATTTTAAACTCTACATTCCTGATCACGGTAACGAAAGGATGAATCAATTAACATATACACATTGATATTGTTAAGACGTTTTCCCGCACACGGATTAGTCATTGGTCTGTGAAGTAAAAAATAAATAGTTTGTAAGTATTATGGGCTTGTTAAACTTTATTAACTGGAGCACACGTATACAATACTAGGAGACATACAAAATAACATCACATCATGAGCACACGGACGCATGTTGATTTTGTTTATTCGTTTAGTTGGCGGTTTTGAACAGTATTTCAGTTATATTATGGCGACAGTTCACTTATTCATGATCTCTGAGTTAACAAACCAGTACTAGGCTAGGAAATGTGCCTTGACAAAGGGCACTCCACCATGATCGCTACGCCGCGACTGGGGATCGAACCTGGAACGCCCGATACCAAATCCCCGACGCTAACCACTCGGTCATGGCGGATACTTTAGGAGCCAGTTGATATGGATCTTTTTGCTTGAGGTCAGTTGTGCGTGACTTGGCTCAAACCATGGTCAAACATCAATGAAACCAGTGTGAACAAACCCGTCGATGTACACACCCGTCTTTGTGGTTTGAGCAAAGTCAGTATTTACCGTGAAATTTGAAATTACCTGATAAGAATTAACACTTAATTGAAATGTAAAAACGTACGAAATGGACGGATGTTTGACAACCGATCCATTCCGTTTCTCATCCAGAAATGGAACATTTGGTATACAAAATCTGGTTATAACAATATTTATTTAAAAGAAAACCTAAGATTGTAGATCAATCTCAGGCGACAAAGTCGTAAAGACAATAAAAACATAATGCTCAATAAAAAGCTTGGTGTAAAGGTATCGACTACACGAACATGTTAATTTACCATGATTGTTTTAAATTTGAAAAATGCGCAGGCTGTTAAATTGACTTGTTTGTAAAAGAGTAAATATTTATCAGCCGTGATTTTCAAGAATAACGCCCTCTCTATCTGTGCATTCATATCTCAATATGTCTCCATGCGATAACCCTCCTCGATCATAAATCAAAATTCTTATCATTTACGGTTTACATTAAACATATCATATTATTTTCTATCGTAGCTTAATCTATTTGCATTCCCCCCTGAATTTTGTTTTTATAATGTTTTTGAAATTGTATGTACTAAACCAACTAGATGCCCCTCTGAAATTTGTATAACTCTTTCTCCCAGACAGAAGCTTTGTGACGTCCTCAACGCAGACGACTTTTGAAAAAACTGTGGCTAAGGGTTTGTTTGATTGATTGATTGATTGGGGTTTAACGCCGTTTTTAACAATTTCTCAGTCATATCACGGCGGCCAGTTCACCTTCTCATGTGTTTCCTGGTTTTCTCACACCCGTACTCCACACAACGATCTTCCCAAGCAACTGGCTGCTTTTCCACATAGACTTAGCCCATTGGTGGAAGACAAATGACGCATGTCGTAATGACTTTTGTCAAACGTCGGAAAGAAAGTTGGCCGAGCCGGGATACGAACTCACAACCCCTGGATTGACAGCCCGCGTCGTGACCGACTGAGCTACCGGGACTCGACTGTGGCTAAGGGTAAATTGCTCTTAATAAACAAATTATCCTTTTGTCACAATGCTTTCAACTTAATTCAATAATGTTCTTTAATTTATAGAGTGTTTCCATATTTTCACTAAATATAATCAGCCGTCTACCTCATATTTGGTGTACGTGGGATGGGATAAGTAATTGAAACAAGAGCACCGCCTGCGGGTGCCTGATGCTCGTCTGATATGAATACTTACATATTATAATGACCGTACACAACTGATATTTTTCAAATACTTACATACATGTATTATAATGACCGTACACAACTGATATTTTTCGAATATTGAAACAGGATATACTGTGTGGATTTAAATCCAAGTTCATAAACATGATAAGGAAGATGGCTGTTGATCAATCACTATATATTTGACAACATTTTCACTCTTTTTTCTAGAAAAAATGGTTAGTTCAAAATTGTAAAAACTTCTGCAGAATAGTTACAATGACCTTATCCTACAAAACACAATCCTATTAAATATATTCATAATATGTTGAAGTACATTATTTTTTTATTGTTTGAGAATTTGTTAAGATCAATGTAACAAACAAACCGTCGGGCTAAGGGTGTCTCATCTTCTAGAAAAACCAGATATTAAATGGTATCAATATGCAAAGAAAGTAAAGTCAATAAAACGTAAATGAATAATTGACTGTCAATGCATTGTTATCAACATGTCATGATTAATAATAAACACACTACATGTATATATCTTAATATATTTATTTACACATGAAATATAGACTGATCAATAATATTACATTAAATTGTAAGTAATTGCAATCACTATGATTACGATAGTAAGTTGGAGGCAAGATTAAATTCCATGAAGATTGAATATCTAAAATGAATTATAGAGACCTAGATTTTGACTTCTCATGACCCAGTTTTGAATTTAACAGATTTTTTTGGCACAAGTGTTCTGATAAACTTTCATGAACAATGAATTAAAGATATGGCCTCTACAGTCAGAGTTAACCAAGGTTAAGTTTTAAGGTCAAGTTCTGCCAAAATATGACCTTGACCTTGATAATTTTGACGTTGAATGATGGAAACAAATGTTTCGATAAACGTTCATGTCTTTAAGAGTGTTCACTATATTTTTCGAACAATTGACCTCATGACCTAGTTTTGAACTTGACCAAGATATGATAGAGATAAATGTTCTGATAAATTGTAATGAACAATGAATGAAAAGTGCTTCTATAGTCAAAGTTAACCATGGTTTAGTTATTTAACCAGGGTTAAGTTAACCAAGGTTAAGTTTCTAAGTTTAAGATACCTAACCAAGATCAAGTGCCGCCAAATTATGACCTTACCCTTGATTATTTTTACGTTGAATGGTGTCCCATGACCCAACAATACATCTGACAAAGCTTTAGAAAAATTCCAGGAGGAGATGCTGAGATATAACCAAGTTTAACTTACCTAATCAATGTAAAGTTCTGCTGAATTATGACCTTGACCTTAAATGATGTTACATGACCCAACAATGCTTCTGACGACGTTTCAGAAAGATTCCAGCAGGGGTTGCTGAGATATAACCATTAAGGTTAAATTACCTAACCAAGGTCAATTTCTGGCAAATTATGACCTTGACCTTGATCATTTAACTTTGAATGATGTTTCATGACCCAACAATACATCTGACAAAGTTTCAGAAAAAATCCATCAGGGGTTGCTTGGGAGATAACCAAGGTAAACTTACCTAACAAAGGTCAAGTTCTGCCAAATTATGACCTTGACCTTGTCAATGTTGACGTTGAATGATGTCCATGACCAGACAATATTTCTGACAAAGTTTCACAAAAATTCAGCAGGGGTTGCTGAGATATAGTTATTGGTAAAATTTATGCTTTTTACACCAAAAAAAGAGGCCCGCTCAGCATCTTTATCATCCAATGTGAAGAAGGGTATTCGATGAAGAAGTTTTCCAAGTTTCGAAGTAATAGGCTTGATAGTTTCCATGTAAGTGTTCTTAACACAAAACTTAACCAACGCCGCCGCCGCCGACGACGACGACGATCAAGTGACGACAATAGGTCGTCGTCTTTTCTTCAAAAAATCAGACAAGCTAAAGACAGCAAATGTAGACAGATAACAATTAACGATAACATGTGGAGATGCATGACAATTGGCTCAGTGATTTAAGAGGAGATGTTGTTTTAAAAAAATGTGGACAGACGATGAACTTTGGGTCTATGTGAGTCTACCTAACGGTATGAATGCTTTACAGGATCATGGCCAGTGGGTGTATTAGGTAGGCGCAGTATGTGAGTCTACCTAACGGTATGAATGCTTTCCATGATCATGGTCAGAGGGTGTATTAGGTAGGCGCAGTATGTGAGTCTACCTAACGGTATGAATGCTTTCCATGACCACAGCTCGTTAATCCAACCTGGAAACAGAGTGGTATTTGGGTTTGTCCTTGATTCATGTTGTATCAGCTGCGGTTTACAATTAATTACATTCTGTGACCGGTGAAAACTCGGTTGAGACTTCACCCTTTCCCTCATACGATCATTCTGAAGCAGACGACATTCATCATATTTTGTCAAAAATGGAAAATCTCTGTAATTGAAGAATGGATAACCTATGTCTAAAATTGGAAGACATTGTGGCAAAAGGAGAAATTGCTCGTTTTTGAGCAATTTCTTCTTTTGTCACTATGTTTAAAAAACAAAACGTCTGCTGCAGAGGCGTCAGAAAGCGTCTTTATGATGGTTAACTGTTCTTTAACATGTATTATAGTCCATAATACGACTTTTGACGAAAACCTAGAACTGAAGTCACGCTAGTTTTATGACAATATACATTTTTTATTATCTCTAAACGACTGATACACAAACATTGAGCGGTTTGATCGTGCTCCTGATACACGAACATTGAGCGGTTTAATCGTGCTCCTGATACACGAACACTGAGTGGTTTATTCGTGCTCCTGATGCACGAACAATGAGCGGTTTAATCGTGTTCCCGATAAACGAACAATGAGCGGCTTAATCGTGCTACTGATACACGAACAATGTGCTGTTTAATTGTGCTACTGATACACGAATAATGATTGGTTTAATCGTGCTACCGATACACGAACAATGAGCGGTTTAATCTTGCTACTTATACAAAAACAATGAGCAGTTTAATCGTGCTCCTGATACACAAACAATGAGCGGTTTAATCGTGCACCTGATACACGAACAATGAGCAGTTTAATCGTGCTCCTGATACACGAACAATGAGCAGTTTAATCGTGCTACTGATACACGAACAATGAGCAGTTTAATCGTGCTACTGATACACGAACAATGAGCGGTTTAATCGTGCTACTGATACACGAACAATGAGCAGTTTAATCTTGCTTCTGATACACAAACAATGAGCGGTTTAATCGTGCTCCTGATACACGAACAATGAGCGGTTTAATCGTGCTACTGATACACGAACAATGAGCGGTTTAATCGTGCTACTGATACACGAACAATGAGCAGTTTAATCGTGCTACTGATACACGAACATTGAGCGGTTTAATCGTGCTACTGATACACGAACAATGAGCGGTTTAATCGTGCTCCTGATACACGAACAATGAGCAGTTTAATCGTGCTCCTGATACGCAAACAATGAGTGGTTTAATCGTGCTCCTGATACACGAACAATGAGCAGTTTAATCGTGCTCCTGATACACGAACAATGAGCAGTTTAATCGTGCACCTGATTACGAACAATGGGCGGTTTAGTTGTGCTACTGATATACGAACAATGAGCGGTATAATCAAGCTTTGGAAGTAATATGCATCACCCCTAAAAGTGTAATAAAGAAAGTATTTATACTAGAGAAGGTAGTCGGTAAACAGCCCTATGATATAAGGACCCAACCTACAGTAGCTGGTATTATAGATTCTTTGGAAGTAATATCTATCTCCCCCGAGAGTGTAATATAGAAGACAGCCCTATACTATAAGGACCTACAGCAGCTGCTTTTATATCCTGTGTAGCGTAGTAAACAATGAACGCCGCAACCGGAAATCAAACACGGGAATTCCGGTTCCGAATCTCAGACGCTATCCATTCGGCCACGTCGGATTGCTTCAGAAGAATTTACATAAATGCTACTTACGGTAAAAAAACATGCTTGGATATTTAGGGTTTTGACGTGTATAATGAATACCAGGAGGTTTTCATTACGTTTGTATGACTTTATGGCGAACAGGGTAGATCCTGATCCGACCGCATGCAGGCGCAGGCTGATCTGGATTTGTCCTGGTTGCACAACCCCGAATCGAATAGTCGTGTGACTCGGCCCAACTGTATAAGTGAGGGAGATGAAACAGGCCCAATTTTTACCAGACAGAAACGGCTTATAAATACACGAACACTATTACTCACGGTTCAGGTTGATACACGTAGTTAGCCACTTGTGCTGGATACTCATACTTGTGGTTGAGAATTGCGGTGGTGATGATGGTGGCGGCCAAGAAGATGACGCAGGAAATGATGCCCGCGATGAAATTGCTGAAAAACGTTACGTGGCAATGAATTAATGATTTGTTTTATTTCGGTTTTACGCCGATTTGAACATTATTTCAGTAAAGTCACGGCGGCAGTTCACTTATTCATGTTCCCTGGGTAAACAAACCAGCACTAGGCTAGGAAAAGTGCCTTGTCCAAGGAAACTCCACCGTGACCGCCGTGCCGCGGTCAGGGAACGAAGCCGAGACACCCAGTGTCAGATCCCCGACACGTACCCCTCGATGACGGGGTATTCCTAATACAAATGAATGACGGAAGGCCAACAGCTAATATTATAGTATTATATTAGTTATATTACATAAATACGATACTCATCAACAGCTAATATTATATTATTATATTAATTATATATTACATAAAATACGATAATCATCAACAGTAACTTTGTTATATCTTTAAACATTATTTAACATCTCTGCTTAAAGTATCGAACCGGATCAGACTAAGCATGACACGCAGGCTAACCCAGACAGACACTTTCGCCTCCTGTGGATTTTTGTTTTCAGGAATCTTTACTCTATACCTCCATCCCCACCCCCACTGAGACGGAATGTGTCGGCCCGGATTATCCTGCACGGACTGCGTAGGCTGATTTGTGTCGATAAATTACGCAGAGTAATGTTGGTTTTCTCGTGGAACGGCTCAAATGTACTGCCAATTCCTTACCACATACGTCACATCTGCAGCAGACGAGTTTGAAAACATTAAAGCAATTTTATGGAAACGTTCGAACAATGAATGTGTAACTATTAAATAGAGTTGAAAATAGTGTAGTAAAAGTAAACTTTTCTCATATATATGAACAATTTCTCCTTTTGCCACAAAATACGATTGCTTGTGAGAAAGAATGAAACAGGTTCCACACCATAATGTCTATTTGAATGTCGTAAAAGCCACCTGATGTAATTGAGATAACAATATTTACTAGAACAGTGGTAAGAGTACCAGGAGACTCAGGACATATAATTGCATAACATAGGCCAACGAGATAACACTACGTACTAGAACAGTCGTAAGAGTATCAGGGAATTCAGGATATAGAATTGCATATCATTGGCCAACGAGATAACACTACTTACTAGAACATTGGTAAGAGCATCAGGGGACTCAGGATATCTCATTGCATATCATTGGTCAACTAGATAACACTATTTACTGGAACAGTCGTAAGAGTATCAGGGGATTCAAGATATCGAATTGCATATCATTGGTCAACTAGATAACACTACTTAATAGAACAGGGGTAAGAGTTTCAGGGGATTCAGGACATATAATTGCATATCATTGGCCAAGGAGATAACACTACGTACTAGACCAGTCGTAACAGTATCAGGGGACTCAGGATATATAATTGGCCAAGTCGATAACACTTCTTACCAGAACAGTGGTAAGAGTATCAGGGGACTCAGGATATATAATTGGCCAACGAGATAACACTTCTTACTAAAACAGTCGTAAGAGTATCAGGGGTCTCAGGATATAGCGTATCAGGAGACTCAAGATATAGACTTGCATAACATAGGCCAACGAAATAACACTTCTTACTAGAACAGTGGTGAAAGTATCAGGGGACTCAGGATATATCATTGGCCAACGAGATAACACTACTTACTAAAACAGTCGTAAGAGTATCAGGGGACTCAAGATATAGAATTGCATATCATTGGCCAACGAGATAACACTACTTACTAGAACAGTCGTAAGAGTACCAGGGGACTCAGGACATAGAGTTGCATATCATTGGCCAACGAGATAACACTATTTACTGGAACAGTGGTAAGAGTATCAGGGGACTCAGGATATAGAATTGCATATCATTAGCCAACGAGATAACACTACTTACTAGAACAGTGGTAAGAGTATCAGGGGACTCAGGATATAGAATTGCATACCATTAGCCAACGAGATAACACTACTTACTAGAACAGTGGTAATAGTATCAGGGGACTCAGGATATAGAATTGCATATCATTGGCCAACGAGATAACACTACTTACTAAAACAGTCGTAAGAGTATCAGGGGTCTCAGGATATAGAGTTGCATATCATTGGCCAACAAGATAACACTTCTTACCAGAACAGTGGTAAGAGTAGCAGGGGACTCAGGATATATAATTCGCCAACGAGATGACACTTCTTACTAGAACAGTGGTAAGAGTATCAGGGAACTCAGGATATATCATTGGCCAACAAGATAACACTACTTACTAAAACAGTCGTAAGAGCATCAGGGGCTTTAGAATTTAGAGTTGCATAACATTGGCCGACGAGATAACAATACTTACTAGAACAGTGATAAGAGTATCAGGGGACTGAGGATACAGAATTGCATAGCATTGGCCAACGAGATAACACTATTTACTGGAACAGTGGTAAGAGTATCAGGGGACTTAGGATATAGAATTGCATATCATTGGCCAACGAGATAACTCTACTTACTAAAACAGTCATAAGAGTATCAGGGGACTCAGGTAATAGAGTTGCATAACATAGGCCAACGAGATAACACTACTTACTAAAACAGTCGTAAGAGTATCAGGGGTCTCAGGATATAGAGTTGCATATCATTGGCCAACGAGATAACACTTCTTACCAGAACAGTGGTAAGAGTATCAGGGGACTCAGGATATATAATTGGCCAACGAGATAACACTTCTTACTAGAACAGTCGTAAGAGCATCAGGGGCTTTAGGATTTAGAGTTGCATAACATTGGCCGATGAGATAACAATACTTACTAGAACAGTGGTAAGAGTATCAGGGGACTGGGGATACAGAATTGCATAGCATTGGCCAACGAGATAACACTACTTACTAGAACAGTCGTATAAGTATCAGGGGACTCAAGATATAGAATTGCATATCATTGGCCAACGAGATAATACTACTTACTAGAACAGTGCTAAGAGCATCAGGGGACTCAGGATATATAATTGCTTATCATTGGCCAACGAGAGAACACTACTTACTAGAACAGTGGTAAGAGTATTAGGGGACTTAGGATATAGAATTGCATATCAGTGGCCAACGAGATAACAATACTTACTAGATCATTGGCCAGATACCACGTCCAGCCATACACTTAAAGCAAACAAAAGTATTTAAAGTGACCATGGCGACTGTCTCTTGATATTGGTCGAACATATATATATAAAAGTAACCAACTATGGGCTAGTTCATGCAAGGAAAAGACCAGCGGTGGTATTGACAAAAACCAGTATATATGTATGGTTCTATTGTATACAAAATGATTAGATGACGAGATGGGTAACATCCGAATGTCGGCCTTTATGTGGCGTGGATTGTTTGTTCGTATAGTATTTTACGCCGCTTTCAATAGTATTAAATGAGCCGTCCCGCACAAAAACCAACAGTATGGCCTCTGCGTAATGTATCGACCAAATCAGCCTGCAGAGTCCGCGCAGACTGATCCGGGCCGACACATTCCTTCTCAGGGGGATAGAGGTATTAAGTAATGATTCCTGGAACAGCAGAAAATCCACAGGAGACGAAAGTGTCCATCCGGGAAAGCCTACGCGGCATGCTTAGGCTGATCCGGATCGATAGTTTACGCAGAGTCCACACTGTTGGTTTTCTCGTGAGACGGCTCATTTCAGTAATATCACGGTGTTTTCTCGATATACAACCAGCACTACCGGTATTATTTATACTGACACCGATATACAACCAGCACTACCGGTATTATTTATACTGACACCGATATACAACCAGCACTACCGGTATTATTTATACTGACACCGATATACAACCAGCACTACCGGTATTATTTATACTGACACCGATGAATCAGTCGTAACGCTTTCCCCGCATCATGGAATGCCATCGAGGGAAGCCACTATAGTAAATGACGTTGGTATGACTCGAACGGGGTTCAAACCCTTGTAAGCCACGTTCAAGACGGAGGCTCTTAACATAACACCACGGAGAAGGTTGAAGGGTGAAGTATTTACCGAGTGTGTTTCAGGTGTAAATGCACCGTAGAAGTTGTTAATATAGAGCAGGTTGGACCACCAATACTTTCTGCACGCTCCCATTGTGGGGAAATCTTCACCCGCCCACATTGGTCTAGTCGCCACATGGGGCAGAATCACCGAACATCATAATTAGCATGTAGGGTGGTGTTAACCTGTAAGATTGTTAGAAACCGTAAGACTACCGAAATGTATCTACATCTGATCATACTCCATACGGTAGAATAAGTACCGACAAGACTATCAAAATATATCTATATCTGATCATACTTCATACGGTAGAATAAATACCGACCATCATAATCAGCATGTAGGGTGGGGTAAACCTGTAAGGTTGTTAGAAACCGTAAGACTACCGAAATGTATCTACATCTGATCATAATTCATACGGTAGAATAATTACCGACAAAACTACCGAAATGTATCTACATCTAAGCATACTTCATACGGTAGAATAGGTACCGACAAGACTACCGAAATTAATCTACATCTGATCATTATTCATACTCTAGAATAAGTTCCGAACATCATAATTAGCATGTAGGGTGGTGTTAACCTGTAAGATTGTTAGAAACCGTAAGACTACCGAAATGTATCCACATTTGATCATACTTCATACGGTAGATTAAGTACTGACAAGACTACCGTATTCATACTCCATACGGTAGAATAAGTACCGACAAGACTACCGAAATGTATCTACATCTGATCATACTTCATACGGTAGAATAGGTACCGACAAGACTACCGAAATGTATATATATCTGATGATACTTCATACGGTAGAATAAGTACCGACAAGACTACCGAAATGTATCCACATCTGATCATACTCCATACGGTAGAATAGGTACCGACAAGACTATCGAAATGTATATATATATGATGATACTTCATACGGTAGAATCAGTACCGACAAGACTACCGAAATGTATCTACATCTGATCATACTTCATACGTTAGAATAAGTACCGACAAGACTACCGAAATGTATCTACATCTGATGATACTTCATACGATTGAATAAGTGACGTCCCTTGGTAATGGCGGTTGTTTTGAAAACAGGACATACCCAGAGTTGAAACATCGAGATTTAAGTAAGATATATATTCCAGGTATCAAATGTTTCCGACGAATATTGTTTCGGATTGGAATATGTACATGATGTATACTGGAAATGCCATTTATGTTTGTCTTTAAGATGTTCAACTGAACTGTACATTTAACCTTTGTTTAAACTACATGACCTGGTCATCTCAAAAGAGACATGTACCATACTTAGTATGCCCAACGGCCCATTTAATTGGACGACCGCGTAATCTAAATAGAAGACTGTTTATACAATAGACCGATACATTTGATTAGGGCTTGAGCATTCCTGAATAAAGTCATGGGTGTTAGCGTTACACAGTGGCGAGCAGCTATAGGCTGTTTTATACAGCCTAATCGATCGAGAACTGCTATTACATCAACAATAACGATTTCTAGTCAAACGACTTCCCTTTCCATACGCAATTTGTGCTGTTTATCCTCCTAGCTATACATGGAATTGAATCGAATCCGGCATCCCCAAAAACTGTTCGAAACAGTACAGAAACATCGAATGCAATGCCTTCAAAACCCATCAAAATCAGCTCAGGAGCAACAGGCACAGGTACACCGACGGGCCGTGGGGCTAAAAGGTCAACAGTTAATGATGTGACCAACATTTTGAATGAGTCGCCAGTTTATAAGGAAAATAATAAAACAACATCATCACAACCCAGACGTTCCCAGAGATCAAACACAACTGAAGGAGGAATCAGTTCATGGCTTCGCAATGGATCACATACAAATAATAAAAACACAATCAGCCAACATGATATTGAAACGTCTGATGATGATGTTGATGTTGGTATAAGTCAGGAAAGTAGTAGAAGTATCATATATGAAGATGACATGAAAGCAATATCATTAGATATACGGCGGAATATTACAGATATGAACACGAAATTTGACAAACTAGAGAATTCAATTACTGATTTAAAAGTTCAAAATATAAAACTAAAAGAGCAGAACGAAATACTCAATGTAAAACTCGACAATTTGGAAAGGGTAGTTTCAGAAAACACAGCTAAAACAGAACAACTCGAAGCCCAATCTCGACGAGAAAACCTTAAGTGTTTTAACATACAAGACCGTCAACATGAAGCATGGGAAGAGTCAGAACAGAAAGTAAGAAATTATATAATCCACGAATTAAAAATAGATTCTTCGAATATTGACATAGAAAGAGCTCATAGACTTCCAAGTAAAAATGGACTGCGGACTATCATTGTTAAATTTTCGCGCTTCAAGGACAAAGATACAGTATTAAGATCATATAGAGAGAACGTGAAACGATCATCCGATAGAAGGGCGTCGGAACCCGGTATTGTTCCGGTTCGAGTCAGTGAAGACTTTCCGGCACGAGTAGCTTGAGTCAGGAGTAAACTGATTATATTTATGAAAGACTTTATCAAAGAAGGAAAAAGAGCGTATCTCAGATACGATAGACTCATAGTTGACGGCGAAACATACGTTTTCGATGAAATAAACGAATGTCCTGTTTTAGCAGAAAATAAATAACGGACAGGCCGACGTCACTCTAGTTTTCATAAAAATGTAAAATATACACAACCGATTGGTAGATTTACTTCAATCTCGTTATGTTCTCTGAATATAAGGGGGTTGAGGAAATATATCGATGATGTTGAATTTAAAAACTACTGTAAAAACTTTGATATTATAGGTTTAAATGAAACTTGGAAATCACAGTCTGATTGTTATTCCAATTTTGTGGAAAGATATACAACTTTTGATTTTGTAAGAAAACAGAGAAAATATTTAACTAGGAATTCACGGGGAGTAACTGTGATGGTACATGATAAACTGACAAATACAGTTCTAGTTAACCACATTTTTCAACATTTAAAAGAATGTGTGATATTATTATTTGACAAATCACTGTTTAACCTAACACATGATGTAATAATATATTTTGTATATGTAGCACCCGAGTATTCCCCTATATATGATTATGAACATTTTAATGGTATCGAATTTTTAAATGACAATATTTTGAATATTGCACATGCATATCCTGATGCAAGTCTTATACTGTTCGGAGATTTTAACGCTAGGACAAAAGATTTACAAGATTTTATCATAAATGACAGTATCGAGCATATTTTTCAGGATGCAAATGACTATCCTTCTGATGACTTTAGTTTTATAAGAAAATCAAAGGATTGCTCAAAATTGAATAAACTTGAGGTGCGCACCATGAAAACCTACCATTTATAATTTTCTTTCCGTGTAATGTTTGTGAAGATAAAATAAACCTGCACACATATCACGTGGGACCCATGTAGTCTCAGATCAATGTGAGAAACCGTATATATCTGATATGTTATACCTTACATTTCTGATCACGGTAAAGAAATGATGAATCAATTAACATATACACATTGATATTGTTAAGACGTTTTCCCGCACACGGATTAGTCATTGGTGTGTGAAGTAAAAAATAAATAGTATGTAAGTATTATGGGCATTCATCGAATTATGTTGTACACTTATGATTCACATCCTGAACGGTAGAGTCAGTGGTGATTTAGACGTGAATATTACATGTTTCACCAATGATGGTAACAGTATTGTAGACTACATCATTGTTTCATCAAATATATTCGAAAATGTAAAACATTTTTATGTTGATAATGTCGAATACTCTGATCATTTGCCTTTGATATGTCATTTAACTTTTGATAACGCTGTAAATACTGAGAATGTACGTACAGTAGGAACCTCTAATAACAGTATCGAAAAAACCCTACAATATAAATGGAAATAAGAAGTTAAGGATGATTTCCTGAGTAATTTTACACAACGTTTTACTACCTTTTATGAATACATAGACTTTCCAATTGATAACATTAATGATACAATAGAGTTATTTCGAGATATTTACTATGAGTCAGGTTGTTCAATGAAAAAGAAAAAGAATGCAAATATTCTTTTTAACTCCAATCCATCATGGTGGAATGAAGAATGTCAGTGTCTCAAAAATTTAAAACACCATAGTTTAAAACTATTTAGGATAACCAATAGTAATGATGACTTCTTACATTTCAGAGTTACACGGAATAAATATCGAACAACTTGAAACGTATAAAGTCAAACCGCTCTGCAGGCCCTGATGGAATTTGCATTGAAATGTATAAACATACTGTTCATAGCATGTTACCATTTTTAACTCAGTTATTCAACGCAATATTTGAAAAGGTCAATTTCCTAGTACATGGAGTAATAGTGTTCTGGTTCCTTTACACAAAGAAGGACCATCTAATAACCCTAACAACTACAGAGGTGTTTCG